>CM075202.1:550000-565000 GCA_037577475.1 Chaunax sp. Z400
TTTCTCTGACTTCCCTCCTTCTTCTGTTGGATCTCAGATGGTGCTCCTCCTCCTCATTGTTCTGGAATAAACTGGAGGTTTACTCATTCCCTGGTGCTCAACTTGTTTTTCTCCATGTTTTATTTATCCATGGCAGGAACAACCCTCTGCAAACAGTCCTCAGCCAGTCTCCCAGTCCACTAATGCAAAGTAGATGTAACCCTGATGCTCAAGTAATCAGAGTACTTGTACTCCTGGTCAAATATTACTCCATTACCATGAAAGTTTTACTTGATATAAAGTACTGGATGTAAATACTATTTTCTTCATAACGTCGACATGCTGACATGAATCCTCTTCATGTGATGTTTTTAGTAGTGAGGTGAGTAAAATGGGACATTTCTGTTAATGTGGTGCCAAACAAATAAAACTGACTTGACTTGGAACATTTTGCAGAATCATCCCAACACCTGTGAGCTTCCTCTCCTCTACCTGACTGACTCCTTCTGTTGTCCCAGGAGTTTCCATCAACGCTCAGGTCCTTCAGTGAAACGTTTCCTCTGCCCTCCAACAGTTTGCTGTAAAGCTCGTTGTTCTAGGAGGCAACTGTCAGTCAGACGTCACCCAGAGACCTCAAACCTCCACCAAGGCAGCTCATTCCACCTATTATGTCAACACACCTAAAACCATCAGTCTCCTGATAGGCTGACCCTCATCATGTGATCTTGGACCATGAAAACCTGCCCCTAGAATCTGGATCACATTGGTATCAAATACAAACTTTTTGTCCAATCATTGTCGACATCATCCATGAAGTTAGAAGATTAAATCTTATAATTGTCCCACAATAATAAAGAACCCTTTCAACACATTCGGGATCCAGATGATGATCCGGATCACCACCAGAACCTGATGGACTGGTCCTCAGACAACACCCCTCCCTCTTGTTAGGAATCCTGCCAACAAGCAAACCCAGGCCGGTAAAACCATAAGCTCCTCGGTGGAGGTCATTTAAAGGACTACCTGATAAAGTGTCTGATGCTAATATTTAATCAATATTAATATATATCTATTATCTATTCTAATATTATATTATATATTCACACATATTGGTTGTGTTTGCAGATAGCAGTGCACTGTTGGCCTTGCTGTAGTTACTCTTCAGTTATTTCATGATTGTCTTCAAGTACTGGACCCTGTAAACTCTCAGTATTTATATAAAATACAATGATTGAGTATTTCTGCATTCTTAAAATATGTTATTGTTACTCCCTTGTTTCCCATCGTCTCCTTTTCTTTCTGTTTCTACAGTTAAGATCCAATAAATATTTTACTTGAAATTATTGTTTGAAATTATTTAAAATAATATGAGACACTGCATCATAAAGTTTTCCATCCAACTATAAATTTATAGTTTATCATAATCATAAACCACATTTTCTCCTCAAAAAAGGTGTTATTTCAGTTTTCACATGTATTTGTGTGTGTGTGTGTGTGTGTGTGTGTGTGTGTGTGTGTGTGTGTGTGTGTGTGTGTGTGTGTGTGTGTGTGTGTGTGTGTGTGTGATGGGTAGTGACAGGCGTAGGCCCCGCCACAATAAGAGCCTGTGTAGCTTGGGCAGGA
Organism: Chaunax sp. Z400; assembly: GCA_037577475.1. Lineage (NCBI taxonomy): Eukaryota > Metazoa > Chordata > Actinopteri > Lophiiformes > Chaunacidae > Chaunax > Chaunax sp. Z400. The sequence continues at coordinate 551,603 of CM075202.1, forward strand.
AGCACTAAGAGGGGTAGAAAGAGGGCAGAAGGGGGCATGAAGTCAGGTCAAACACCCTGGGAGAGCAGGCCTGGGAAAAACATGGGAACGGGGGGGGGGGCTGATGGAGGAGGAGAAGAGAATGAGATATCGTATCTCATAAATATTAGTTGCTGTCTCCTTATTAAGAGGAAACATCTTGTAATTATGACACATTGTGAAATATTAACGTAATGTAGAAACGACTATTAGACTGATAGCATGTTAGCAGGAGGTCCAGTCTGACTTGCTGGAAGCTGCTCACTTCCTGTCAGGTACCTGCAACAAATCCAAGATCCTCAGAGAGTCCAGCTGTACATCTTTAACCATGCTTCCCATGGACATGGTGTTTCTGTTGTATGCTGATGATAAACAGATCTACCTGTCAGATCCATGGACCCTAGACAAAACAAATTCTGCCATCTGCCGGATCCCTATTGGATCATATCAAGTTTGTTTCAGAAAATCTCAACGTCTGGTTTAATCTCATCACTTGTTTTAGCCTCCAAATTTGTTTAACGATAATTTATTTTTAAGGCCCTTCATGGCCTCTCTCCCAGCTTTATCTCCTTCCTTTTAGCAGCACATACTTTGAGGTGCTCGGGCGGAGATCTTAATCTATTCCAGGGGCCCGGCTGAAGACGAAAGGGTTTATAATCAGGGCCCCAAAGCTCTAGAAGGATCTGCCTGAGTTAATCAGGTCTGCTGAGTCAATGATCTCTTTTAAATCCCTTCTGAAAACTTTATCTGAGAGCCTTTCCTGATTTTACTCAGATATTTACTCATAATCTTCTGCTGGATAAGGTGTCAAATTAATTTTTCTTTGAACGCAACACGCTTCTATTTTCTGCCTCGTTTTGACCTGACTGTTGTGTCTGTGATATTCTGTGATTATTGCACTTGATACAAGACCAAACAAAAGAAACGGAGTAAACGGATGGAGCCCATCTCTCAGTGACGGACAGTTTTGTGTTGAATCTGGAAGATAATCTTGGGTAAGCCTCCTCCGGCGGCTTGTGGAGATCAGGTCTGAAGGCGACTATCAGGATGTGTGATCTCAGATGACCGGTCCCACTGGTAAACTGGACTCAACAATGAGTGGCTCTCAGCAGCACCAAAGAATAACACTCTTTCACAGCAGAGACACACAATCATCCTTTTCTCTCTCCATCCACGGCTCTCGCTCCCTCCAACTCTCTTCCTTTCCTCCATCGGTCAAGATGTTAATTCACTTAAAGTTTGACTTTATGCTCCCCTTCATTCTCTTCAGACACCATCAAAGCTTTTCTTGTACTCTGTATTTATAGATGCTGATGGGAAATAAAGAAAGATGTGTTGTGTTGTTGTTTATATACAGTATGATAGCATATTTTTGTGTTCATGTGTCTACGTGCATCTTGCCCAAAGGTGCATTTAATGATGGGCGTTTGCCTTTTTCCAGGTCAAAAAGTAAAAACTTATGATTGAAATCTGTTGTCATTTTATTAAATATTCAAACTTATAAACTGATCTGAGGAAAACATCAACTCAACCTCCTGAATGTCCGTCTGAAGCTCAGGAACAAACAGACTCCTCTGTTTGTAGGAGGGGAGGAGCTCAGGAGCCAAACTTCACTGTATGACTTGTTTTCTGTCTTTCATTAATTTCATGGACGTTTCACCAAAAGAGGCAAAATGAAGGTTTTTCTTTGTTGAACAGCGCTGCACACGTCTGTGTTCTGAGAAATGAAAACTTAAAATTAAAATGTGACTGTGAGTCAGAGACCAAACCTAATCTACAGCAGCAGGAAACGGAGGAACTCTAACGGCACCGTTGTCATTCAAAAGCAAGCATGACTCATCAGAACAGTGAGACAAGTTGTTTAATAAGGCTGAATATTAAAGGAACACTTCAGCCATTATATAACTACTTAACCCCCATGTCCATAGAGTGTCAGGACAAGTTTCTTAGTCTGCAAATCATGTCTGCAGCTTCACAGTAAAACAGCAATACAGCGTTCTGCTAAACAACTGAAGAAGGAGACGAGTTTAAAAGAGCAAACATAAAATGACTTTGTTATTTAAACCCTTCTTTAAGCTGAAATATTTGCTGTAGCCTCGAAGACAAAAGCGTTAGCTGGCGGCAGCCTGTCGCCTCTAGATCAACGAGACCTCAGGATCTCTGCATACCTCAGTGTCTGGAAGGTGAGTCACACACAACAGAGAGCTCTGCTCACACACAGAAAATACAACGTTAGTTCTGATAAAGGCATTTATAGCTGCTGCAGCTGCAGCAGAGCTCTCTGGTCTGTGTGACGCAGCTTCCAGGTAGCAGGTTAACACTGAGGTAGGCAGAGATGTGACCTGGTGCATCTTCCTGAAACGGGTGCGACACTTTAAGCTCAGAGGCTACGGTGAGGATTTCAGCTTAGAAAGGGTGTAAATGATGTCTCTTCAGATCCGAGTGGGTCATCTGCAGGTATGAGCTGTATGGAGTCATTTCATGTTTGTCACCTCCATCACGGAGGTTTTTCATTGGTTGTTTGGTTTGTCTTCTCTGCAGGATTACAGTAAAAACAACAGGATGGACTTCTGAATGTTCAAATCACCGTTAAAAACACATCTTTTCTGTCTGGTTTTCCTGGTTTAGTCCCATTTTTCAGGCCCAGTTTTATCTTTCCTTTCATTTCCCGTCATATTTTGTCTAATTCTCTTTATTCGGCTCAGTTGTTTTTATTTATTCTTAATGGTTATTATTTGTTTTAATGCCTTAACTATTTTTACTTGTTAAAATTTGTTGTAACTTGTCTTCCTGTTTGTTTTTTCTGCCATATTCTGTTCAGCACTTTCGTCATTACTGTTGTATTTTAAATTTATTATACAAATAAACTGACTTGACTTGAGTAGAAGGATGGCCAGAAGAGAACACAATAAATTCTGGTGCGGATCTGGATAAAGGAGGAGATCCAGGATTTATTTTTTTAACATTTTTTAAACCGCATGATGTTTATCTCTTCCGCTGAATCATTTTCTTTAATTGATATGAAGACTGTTAATTTATTTGAAGGCATACATTCCTGAGGTCTGGTCACATTGAAATGAAACAGAAGCTGAGGGGATTTTCCCAGCAGCTCTCATAAGAAGATGCTGGGAGAGCTGGGAGAGCTGGGAGAGCTGGGGGAGTCGGACGTCAGCTGACCATGTGTGACTGTGTGTCGGGGCGAGTCTGAAATGGGCGAGCGGGTCTTTCCCACACCCACTTTCTCCATCAGTGGAACGTGTGTGGTCAGGAGGCCACAAGACTGTGTCAAGTTCCTGAAGAGGAGGCAGCCAGTAGAACCGGGAGACTGATCTGAGGTCAGTTCAAGTTAAGTCAAGAACCTCATAGTTTTTGTGTAATCCTAGATGAACGCCGCCTCCTTGGAGGTAATTAGAGCGATAAAAACAAAATTCACAAAAGTATGTCGAGGATGAAGTCCTCTGATCTTTTACTCAACTAAAAGCAGCTGTTATGTAGTGGTTCAAAAATAGGACCCAACAGCCAGAGCACAACAATCCCATCAACATGAACAAACAACAGCTCACTGTTTCACATTAATACATAGATCTGAGACCTGCTGAAATCTTCAGGACCCTGCAGACCTCATCAGAACAGAGTTTAATTCAGGACTCAGACAGGAGGCACATCGTGGACCTCGGTAGGTTAAAGCTGGGCTAAAAACTGAAAACAAATCTAATGGTTCAACAGCTTTAAATGTCTTCCAGTGTTGAGGAAAATCTTCACTCCAGAGTTTGTCACCATTCTCATCACACCGATGAGAATGGTGTGTGTGTGTGTCTGTTTAAAGAGGCGTGAGCAGGAATGTGTGTGTCGTGTCGATCTGACAGAAGCCTTCAAGCCTCCAGAGGTGAAGCTAACGCTGAACAGAACGCCTCTCTACAAACCCTCACACATGGTGACATGAAGAGAGGCGATTAGTCTTTTCAGTGACAGCTGGTGGAGATGATGAAGAACATGGTGACAGCGTTGGTCATGCTACTTGGAAAGTTAAGCTAAGCTAGTTACAGTAAATAAAGCTCCATCACACCCCCCAGAGGAATGCAACAAGCTACGCTACGGCAACATGGCAGCAGGAAGGACGAACTTCAGAGATACATGGTTGGTGCTGCAGCAGTACAGACAGTACTGACACACTTTACATTACACAGCACCTGCCTGCTGGAGGGTCCAAGTCGACTCTCTGCAGCCCAGCTGATTGGTTCATTGTGAAATGAACTACTACGGAGGCTGTGTGGTGACGGACTTGAGAAAAAACAACTAATCCTCAAAGAATCACACGACAGAATCACATGGTAATGTGTGTCATATGTTTGCTGAATGTAATGACATGTACACAAAAATACATCTGAAGCAAGATGTGAGTATAAATATGTCCAAAACACATTCAGTGGTGATATCATTCAGCTGATGAGTTAGCTGATGAGGGTACCGGCACCTGTTGGGGTCCATCAACTATCAAACGGATTGCAAAATACCAATGTACTGCTAAAATGTATTTATACTGATCTCAGGCAGAAAGGTGGGTTAAAAAAAGGCTGAAGGGAACATCGAAAAAAGAATAGCATGTGGCGTTTTAATAAATGCCTCATAAATATTTGTGTGATGTTGTTAGAGAGCCACAGGGTCGACAGAAGGAGGAGGTCGGGGTGGATGGATGTGTCAAACATCCACATGTAACACAGGAAACTGTTTCCTGTCTCTGACAGTCAACACTTGTCTCTGGTCATCGGTACCTTCATTTTAACTCAAATAATGATCTCCAGCTAACCATAACCAGGTCATTTCTGTACCTCACCCTTTAACCGCAGTCACGTCATATCAGAAGTCTGTATTTGCATTTTAATTTGAAGGACTTGTTTTTTGGAACCTTCCTCTGCTTCATCTTTAATCGTCTAACGTTACTGATGATGGAAAAAACAAAGGAGTGAGTCATCGTGTTTTCTTCCCATGTCTGTTGCACAGGTACAGGACTGACTGGCTGCTGACACGGAGGCCGGTGAGAATATGAATCCCATCATTTCTGCAGTCACTTCAGACACACCCTGGAAAAGCAGACAAGCAGCTAACAGTGTGGTGCGTCTGTGAAGCAGGGCTGCATCCAAAACCAGCCAATCACATGGAAGAAGAGGTGAGACTCCTGAGCCGCGTTGAAACTATTTTATCTTTTATCCACATCTCAAAACCACAACAAACACTTGACATAAGACCAAACGTAGGAAAACACTGGTTTTGTTGCTGACGTGTTTCTGGCGGCACATCTCAGTGTGATCGGCCTCTAATGATAGATTTGAATCTTTAACGTAAGTCTCTCTTCCCTACGCAACCTGTCCAAAGGCGGGCCTGACATGCCTTTCCATGCCTTTACAGTGCCGGGACGGTTATGTAAAATGTCACACTAGACGCTGATGATGCTTTGTTATACGTCACACTTCTGGAGCGACATTACGCCACCATTGTTTAGTTGGGTGTAAAACGCGGTGAGGAGATGGGTTTTCGTTGTGGCTTTATTCCACTATCTGTGTAAAAAGGCTCTAGTTTTACACCCAAAACACCTGATAAACACTCCTGACGACCGCAGAGCCATTTGAAATGCTGATTGTCGTGTTCCCCACTGAGGACAGAAGCCAGATGTTGGTGGGGTTTTTGTCCAGTCTGATAGGGGTATATGTGTTATGGGAGGTGTGGTTGTTGATGACAGGTATGCTCCTCAATCTGGACTTTAACACAGACACACACATCACCCTCCCAAGAGTTCCCGTAGGTGGTTGAGCTTGTGTTGACGTGTTGAAGATTAGAAGTTCAGGCCCCTCTCTCCGCCTCCTCCTCTTCATCTTCTCTGATAAAGTCAAGGGTTCTTTACTGGATCTGGTTAATACAAGAATGGAGCTCTCTGATTGGTTCAAATTTACAACAGCAGCCTGTCAGTGTTTGAATTAGTCAAAAGGTTTTAGACACAACAGAACAGATTCTTCAAACACTAACAGAGCCGTTTTCTGTCCTGTATTAAATCATGTTTCTGTTTAACTTCACCTTTATTCAGAGCAGAGGTTGAGGAGAGTCAGAGGTCAGAGGTCAGAGGTCAAGAGAGCAGTGAAACGACTCCATAAGCTTCACTCCCTGGATCATCTCGCTCTAACATCGCGATGATTCATCCGCCTGGATCTCACACTCTGAGGGGAAACGTAGGTCAGGTGACAGGAAGGAAGTGGAGTAGTGCAGCACCTGCAGGTTGGTAGTACGACGCTCCCAGAGGAGCCATCTGCAGGTTTCCTTCATCACAACAATGGACCATTATGTCCTCAAACAACACACATTCATACAGTCTGTGGGAGTGAATTAAAGGCACACACACAAACACACACAAACACACACAAAGACCTCCTTTACATCCAACAGTATACGATCAATACTGTTCATATTATTGATTCTGTGATCACCCATGCTTGTTTGTCTGTTTGTGAACATTTATCTCATTTATCTCTGGGACAGGTCTCAGGTCAAGGAGGACCAGATCCAGATCTCCAGCCTTGGTCCGTCTGTCAGCAGGATCACTCTAAAAGTTCTGAGCAGGTTCTGATTAATGTTCTGTAGAGGTTCAAAAGAACAGTCCATCAGGTTCTGGTGTTGATCCGGCTCATCATCTGGATCCAGAAAGTTTTTAAAGGATTCTTTACATTGTGGGACAATTACCAGATTTTATTTTTAACTTCCTGGATAACGTTTACAATGATTGGACAAAAATGATATGATGACATCATCATAAGATCTAGCACACATCAGAGTCTGATCTGGATCCGAGTCATATTCTGGATCTGGTTTCAGTTTGGTGTCAAATTTATCTTCAACAGTTCCTGATCTAGATCCTGAAGAAAACCACCATCAGTGAAATCTAGTTTTTCTAGAATAACTATCAGACTAATAATGATACCAATGTGATCCAGATTCTAGGGGCAGGTTTTCATGGTCCAGGATCACATGATGAGGGTCAGCCTATCAAATCCATTCTTTTCTTGTATCAATCCAGCTCAGATTTTGTATCTAGGAATACGATTGGGATTTTTTTTTCAACATCACAAGATAAGGCATTTTTCAATATTTTCAATATAATATCTTGAAAAGCAATATTTAAATTTATAGATGGTTGGAGATGGAAGAAAAGCCTTTTTCCAGCTTGACCAGGGTTGCCGATCACCCACAATAGTTGCCCTCTATTTTTGCTGTTTAGTTGTTGCTAGGCTACAGCTTGCTCATGGTGGATTGTTGGGTCTCTCCATAATAAAGAGTCGGTCTAGACCTGCTCTTTTTGTAAAGTGCCTTGATATAACTTTTGTTGTGATTTGGCGCAATATAAATAAATTGAATTGAATTGAATTGAATCTGATTGGACAATTTCAAAATGAAACTTCTAACTGTTCTTGAGCAGCTTTGAGTTTCTCCACAGCAAAGAACATTTACACCCAATCCAAACAAGGTGCCCTCCACGTCCAGCTGAACATATTTTGGTTTCTTCTCGTGTGTGTTGGACGTCCTGTGGGAAGGAAAGGTCGAACAGTGTGAGGTCTGAGGCGTCGTAGCGACAGACGGGCGGCGAGTAGCTCGAACTGAGAATAATGCTCCACTTCCTCCCATTCTCCTCCCATTCTCTCTCTCCAAACAACCACACCGCTTCCAGTCGTGTTCTCTTGTTCCAAAAGGATTTCCGACTCACGGCCCAGCGTTCCCCGAGATACTAACCTCCTCACACACAGATATTCCTCCCTCGACACTCACTGTTTCCTGCTATAGGATGGCCCTGCTTGTCCTCCACGACCCCTGACACTAATAAACCTCTGATATCAGCAACACACTCTGAAATACACACACCAACACACACCGGTGTACTTCAGCACAGTTTAGAGGAATATTCCAGAAACAGCATCAGAAATACGTTTATGATGCATCCTGTTGTAATCTTTATTTTAAAGTCTCATTTCCTTAATGATCTAATGTCTATGGTAGTTCATTCATGTCCAGCCCCCTTCTGCTGGTTAAACAGCACATAATATGGGAGAAAAGTGAGGAGCAAGACAGAGAGATGAGGAGGAGGAGGAGGGCTGCTGCACATCCCTGTGTTTGTAAGAGGTCTAGTGATGAAGCCGATCACAGTCTGCAGATCCATCAGAAAAATTGTCATTCTGATTAACAGCTGATGGGATGCAGGTGATGAAATAATCCATCATTCATGAGGAACATATTGATGACATCACCTGCAGCAGAAACCAGAAGTATGCTACAAACTACCGTGATACTTAAACGACAGTGATATCTAAACTACAGTAATACCTAAACTACAGTAATACTTAAACTACAGTGATATCTAAACTACAGTAATACTTAAACTACAGTGATACTTACACTACAGTAATACTTATACTACAGTGATACTTAAACTACAGTGATACTTACACTACAATAATACTTATACTACAGTGATACTTAAACTACAGTGATACTTAAACTACAGTGATACTTACACTACAGTAATACTTATACTACAGTGATACTTAAACTACAGTGATACTTAAACTACAGTGATACTTACACTACAGTAATACTTATACTACAGTGATACTTAAACTACAGTGATACTTAAACTACAGTGATACTTACACTACAGTAATACTTATACTACAGTGATACTTAAACTACAGTGATACTTAAACTACAGTGATACTTACACTACAGTAATACTTACACTACAGTGATACTTACACTACAGTGATACTTAAACTACAGTGATACTTACACCACAGTAATACTTACACTACAGTGATACTTACACTACAGTAATACTTACACTACAGTGATACTTACACTACAGTAATACTTACACTACAGTGATACTTAAACTACAGTGATACTTACACCACAGTAATACTTACACTACAGTGATACTTAAACTACAGTGATACTTACACTACAGTGATACTTACACTACAGTAATACTTACACTACAGTGATACTTACACTACAGTAATACTTACACTACAGTGATACTTAAACTACAGTGATACTTACACTACAGTAATACTTAAACTACAGTGATACTTACACTACAGTGATACTTAAACTACAGTAATACTTACACTACAGTGATACTTACACTACAGTGATACTTACACTACAGTGATACTTAAACTACAGTGATACTTACACTACAGTGATACTTACACTACAGTAATACTTAAACTACAGTGATACTTACACTACAGTGATACTTACACTACAGTAATACTTAAACTACAGTGATACTTAAACTACAGTAATACTTAAACTACAGTAATACTTAAACTACAGTGATACTTACACTACAGTGATACTTAAACTACAGTAATACTTACACTACAGTAATACTTACACTACAGTGATACTTACACTACAGTGATACTTAAACTACAGTAATACTTACACTACAGTGATACTTAAACTACAGTGATACTTACACTACAGTGATACTTAAACTACAGTGATACTTAAACTACAGTGATACTTACACTGCAGTGATACTTAAACTACAGTGATACTTACACTACAGTGATACTTACACTACAGTGATACTTAAACTACAGTGATACTTAAACTACAGTGATACTTAAACTACAGTGATACTTACACTGCAGTGATACTTAAACTACAGTGATACTTAAACTACAGTGATACTTAAACTACAGTGATACTTAAACTACAGTGATACTTGCTCTGTATTGTGGCAGAAAGTAGAACACAGAGAGCTCAAAGCAGCAAATGTTCTAATTTAAGCTTGAATGAAGCTGTCGATGTTCAGACGGACTCACTGTTGTGTTGCAGCATAATCTGAGATGAAGAGGAGTTCAGCCAATGAGAGGCTGCTGACAGGTTATCGGCTGGTGTGAAATTATGATTCCTGCATTAAATCCTTGTTCTGTTGCAAAAAGATTAGCAGGTGTGAAAAGACAGCAAGTCAGTGTGTGTGTGTGTGTGTGTGTGTGTGTGTGTGTGTGTGTGTGTGTGTGTGTGTGTGTGTGTGTGTGTGTGTGTGTGTGTCTGACCTCTCTCACATGATGATTGGGTTTCAGTGTGGGAAAGTCTGACTCACTCACACGCACACACACAGACACACACACACTCACTCTTTTTTTTTAATCTATTTTTGTCTCTCTCTCTGTCTCCAGATTTGGGACACACAAACCACTCCACTGCAGGAATGTGGGAATGTCAGTATGCTATGATGCTAACAAAGAATGCTAACATGTTATCGGCTAACATTTCTTCACTCATTGGCTTCACGAATCCTCAAAGGCAGCAGAATGAGCTCTGTGCATGTTGCATTTACATGCATGTCAACCTCATCGGATGCTCGCCTATAAGACTTGTTTTAAAGATGAAGGTTTTCCCAATATCTGTAAAAAAAATAAAAAATACACCACATGCAGAAAAGTGTGAATTAAAATTAAAAAAATCCTTAAATTATTAAATGAAAAACCAGTGGCTCATCTTAACACTAGACCAGTTGGTGTTTTGTGGTTACTGGTCTAAAATTAGCCTTTTTATTCTTTTATTTATTCTTTTATTTTTATTCAGTCCAGGTTCACATAGTGAAACAGTCCAGGTTCATACAGTGAAACTTCACACAGTGAAACAGTTTGGATTAGAACAGAAGTCCTCCTGATAAATCCTGAGGCACCGCTAGAGGTGACGTCAAATGTTCATGAGGGAGGAGTCTCTAAATCAGAGACAATCATTGGTTCAGGTGGATGAAAATGTGATGACGTCAGAGCCTATTGACGCGCATTGTGAAGCCGTCTATGCAACTATTTGCATTCTAACACCAAAACTCCCGCTGGTGCACAGATGGACGCAGGAACATCTGATACTACAACAGATACTAGACGCTGGGCGTGAAGACGACAGCAGACACTTTCTCTGCGCTGTGCGCTTTGGACCAGGCTTCAGATGAAGGCCTGAAACCTGCTGCCTCCTATAATGAGTCTCTCTTGCCATCAGTAGTGGCTTCATTCCCACTGAAGCAGACGGTGGGTATCAGGAGAGAAGGACCAGGCCTGTCTGCAGGAATCTCACATCTCAAATCTGTTTGAGTGCGTGTGGGCGGTTCCACTGTGCGTGTGTCCCGCACTCCGTGGGAACAAGGAGGAGGAGGAGGAGGAGGAGGACAGTTTAGTCCAGTTTACAGCCGCCACACGGGCCACCTGCCCCGGACTATTTACCGGACACACACCGCTGGAAAAAGAACCGGCGGACGCGGCGGAGGGATGATTTACGCTGTTTGGCTGATTTTCGAGAATAAAACCAGTCAGACGGGAAGTTTTGCCGATGTCGTTTTGACTTCGGGACGGATCAATAATCTGAAAAAGTTTTGTGTCAGTTCTGCATCTGAGAAAGAAATTAAAAATCACCTCCTGGATTTATAAAACCGTAAAATCACATTAAATCTCCTGCAGTTGTCTTTATGGGACATTAGAATATTTTAATTTGAAATACCTGAATTTTACCTGCAAAGTTATTATTTGAATCATTCTCTGAAAATAAATAATTGGAATCGACGAAAGTATTTTTGCTCAGAGGATAAAATCATTTTGAACTTTAATAAACCTCCACGTCTCCTCCCGGGGAGAAACAGCGAGCTCTCCGCGCCCTCCGGGCACCATGAAGCGGCCGTGTGAGGACAGCAGCTCGGGAGAGAGCGACGTGGAGGAGAACATCGATGTGGGCAGAGAGATCATTTATCCAGGGCGAGTAAACACGAAGATGTTCTTCTGTGATGATTTTAGCTCAGGCCAGTTATATTACATTACATCATGTATTTAAAAATAAGTAATAATGATGATGGAAGGCCTTTATGTTGTAATGCAGGACCAGTAATGTTTATATTTTAAATGGTTTTACTTAAAAACACAGAATATTCAGATTATAGCTCAGCCTGCAGCCTTTTTATTCTATGCTTCACCTTTATTTTACATCTACCTTCATTATCAGAAAGTATCTCACAAGTTTAACCAGAAATGTGCATAAAAATAGAAATGTTCTCATCTCGTTACCTAAAAACTTTTTAAAATACTGATGGTCGAAATTAATATGCGATCAATCAGAAGGAAAACTGTTAATAAAGAGACAAATAAAGAAAAGTTTGATGTTTGATATCCTGAATCTGATTTTAGAGTTATGTATTCCGCTTCATGTGCTTTAACTACGTTTCCAACAATCCCTTTCAACAACTTAAAAAAATCTCTTATATAGTTTTAAATGGAAGAAATATTCTGATATTTTACTTCAATTAAAGTAGCAAAAGTACAGAGTTAAAAAGCACTGAAAACTTATGGTAATACATCAGTAAGACGTACTTTAAGTATCAACAGTTAAAGTACTCTGAGTACAGAAAAATGTATAATATTCTATAATAAGTGATATTATTAGATTAGTTTGACTGATTTTGCTGCAATATTTGGAGCTAATTTAGATTTCAGCTATTAAATATACAGTACTGTCATTTAATTAAATCTATAATGATGCATCATATTTTATAAATGTACCTGATGTTTTGTCAGTAAGATATATATAATGAGTTTTCTGTTAAATACATGTTATGGAGTATAACAGTAGTACAAGTACCACAGCATTACTTAATTATGAGTAAATGTACTGCAGTAAAGCTCAGTTTCAGGCCACGTCTGCATGTGTTGCTCTGGAATAGACAAAACAGACATAAATAGAAACACATATTTCCCACAAATCCACACATTTTCATTTTCAAACTGTTTTTTCTTTGTTTCCTGTCTGTGTTTCAGACAGGCTCACTTTTAAATCTACAAATCAAAGTTTACTCCTCTTCTCTTCTGGATTAGTTTCTGCTGCTCAGCTTGAGCTCAAACAGTTTGATGATTTAATGTATTAAATTAATCATTGTTCTGTTTTTCAGACACATGAAGGCGTCCTACATAAGATGTGGATCACCAACGACGACTCAAGTGATGGCGAGGAAAAAACGCAGAGGGGTACGGCCATTATTTGTATTAAAGGGACAGATCACCCAAAAAGGAAAAGTCAGCCATTTTCTACTCGCCATCAAGTTGATGGAAAGTCAGGTGAAGTTCTTTAGTCCTCCAATCATCAGTCACAGTAACGCAGTCGTTCTTCTAAACACCTGAAGAAGATAAAAACGTAAACCAGAAGATCCTGAACGGATCTGAAAAGACGTCATTTTCACCCTTTTAAAGCTGGAATCTTCACTGTAGCCTCTATGCTAACGCATTAGCTGGCACCCCCACTGAGACACATGTCCCTGCACCGTTAGAGGAAACCAGTATC
>CM075202.1:572500-637500 GCA_037577475.1 Chaunax sp. Z400
TCCAGATTTAGCAATGAAATTTAAAAGAACAGTTCATCTAAAAATTGAAACCCAGTCATTATCTGCTCAACCTCATGTTCATGGAAAGTCAGGTTAAGTTTCTTAGTCCTCAAACATCTCTGGAAGTAAAACAGCGTTGCATCATTTCTGCTAAACACCTGAAGAAGATGGAGATGAGTTTCATAAAATGACTCCAAGCCTGCATAAGATCCCAAATGTATTTAAAAGGATGTTATTTACATCCTTTTAAATACAGAAATCTTCACTGTAGCCTCTAAGCTAAAAGCGCACCCCGTCTGAGGAAGGTGCAAAAGCTCGAATGCTGCACATCCACCACAAAACGAGGTCATCGAGAATCTGAGATCCCTGCAAAAAGAAAATGAAAGAAATTCCTGGAGCCGCTTGTTTTCAGCCTTTATTATTTTGACCCGTGAGAAGACGAGGCCTCCGCAGACGAGGCTACGCTCTACTGATGGAGCACAAGGCGCCTCATCTACTCCAACATTTAACGGACTGTCCAAAGCCCAGCACATCCCCTTCACCAAGTTTCATGAGATTTGGTTGATAGGTTTTTAAGTAATCCTGCTGACAAACAAACAAACAAACAAACAAAGGCCAAACAATCCTGCACATGTCTGTTTCCTGTCCAGCTCAGGTCGCAGTCCTCCACTAAGTTCTCATACAATCCATTCTGCAGTTTTTATGTAATTATGGAAAATGTTCCTGACTAATGTTTCATCTTTTGGAAATGTGTCCAGATGTTTTTACATAATCCTGCTGACATACAAACAAACGAACACTTTAAAACGTAATCTCCTTGGTGGAGTAACTATGGCCTTTGTAACTGTAACATATGAAGATATAAAGTATATATATAATCTTTATGATTTATTACGTTTTAGGACCACGCCCCTTCCAATGACACAGAATTAGGGACACATTGAGAAGTAAGAAAAATTTGAGATTTTGAGAATAAAGTCAAAATATTCAGAGACTAATTCTAAATAATACAAGAACAAAAGTCATAATATAGCAAAAATACTTGTAAAGTGTAAATATTAGTCTATTTATTAAAAGGAAAAATATCAGAGTTTTGTCAAAATGAAGAATGTGGAGCATCTTGTGAAGATGTTCAGGTTTGACCAATAAATATTGTATCAGCATATCAACAACGCATTATAAAAATTAGGACTTTGAAGAAATTGTGGAAACTTTAATTATACAAAAGTGATTTCCATGAAACTTTGTGGAGGATAAACAAAAAGAAATGACGACTTCCTGTTTGCATCTTTTATTCCACAGCAGAGACGTCGGAGAGCAACATGAGAAAACATGAATCTAAAAGGTTGGTCATGTGACACCCTGAATATTCTCCAGCATGTCTCTGCTTCACGGTGACATTATGGAGAACATTTTTTTAGCATTTAAAATCTCGATCCAGTAGCCGTCAGGATCCTGGATGAAGGCCAGGTTCTTCATTTTACCTGAAAGGAGGAGACAAGGTGGGAGTTAACACTCTGCACTGACCCCTGCCGGTTCCCCGGACACCACTGACTCCTGCTGGTTCCCCGGACAACCTGCACTGACCCCTGCCGGTTCCCCGGACACCACTGACCCCTGCCGGTTCCCCGGACACCACTGACCCCTGCCGGTTCCCCGGACAACCTGCACTGACCCCTGCCGGTTCCCCGGACACCCTGCACTGACCCCTGCCGGTTCCCCGGACACCCTGCACTGACCCCTGCCGGTTCCCCGGACACCCTGCACTGACCCCTGCCGGTTCCCCGGACACCACTGACCCCTGCCGGTTCCCCGGACAACCTGCACTGACCCCTGCCGGTTCCCCGGACACCCTGCACTGACCCCTGCCGGTTCCCCGGACACCCTGCACTGACCCCTGCCGGTTCCCCGGACACCCTGCACTGACCCCTGCCGGTTCCCCGAACACCCTGCACTGACCCCTGCCGGTTCCCCGGACACCCTGCACTGACCCCTGCCGGTTCCCCGGACACCACTGACCCCTGCCGGTTCCCCGGACAACCTGCACTGACCCCTGACGGTTCCTCGGACACCACTGACCCCAGCCGGTTCCCAAAACCTTTGTTCTCTACTGGAGCTTCACCTTTACACCAGTTTTTGCCAGATATCCCTTTTTTCTATAGCATCATTAACGTTCCCTAAATACATCTCAGTTGTTTGTTGTATCATATCCCAGATTATCCCTCATAGCTGCATTTACATCATTCCAGTAAGTTTGAATTTAGTGCAGCTCCAGAAAATATGGGCGTGGTTAGCCTCCAGGTTAGCAGAGCCTCCTACAAGGTTGCTGGGTTTTTAGTTTTCTAGTGTTGAGGTTCTTCCAACCAAACTCTCTCTATATTTGTGAGTTTAGTAGAAGTTCTACACATTTGATACCTTTCTCTGTTCTCCTGTCAGACTTTGTAGAGGGCTGAGATGACCTGAGACCTGCCCTGGTGATAAACATCCTCTATGATTTTAATTCAACAGTCTTGTATCTATAGGTTTGTAAAGAAGTCTGGTTTTCTCGATCAAAGTTCACCTTTAGTCCTGAAAGCTCACACATCTTTTAAAGATGTGCAGTGATTCCTTTCTCTGTCCATCGTTTCAACCTTTTTTATTCTTGGTTTGACTTTCAAGACATATGAAATCATTTTCTGTGCTTTAATACATTAATGTGTTGATCCTGATGTAAATAAATAACGTTTCCACTGGAGGTGCATTAAACCCGGCCGTCTCGTCCAGATCCAGATGCAGAAGGGTACCAGGACGAGACGCTGAGATGAGTTCTGTATTTGATGGACTGATACAGCTGGTGATAAATCTAACATAGTCCCTAAAAACAAGACAAACCAGCTTTGTTTGTATTAAAGGCTGTTTTTTAATGGAACTCAACTAAACTATAGTTTCATTTGACTCAATCCCACAAACACCATCTTCAAATACTCACTACCAGAGCACCAACTGTGGATTAATCCTCCAGTGGAAATAGTCCCAAACGAATGTGTGGTACCAACTCCTCCTGTTTGTTTGACGATAACTAGTGGAGTCAATCGATCAAAGATTTGAATGGAGTTAATCACAATGACAGACTGTGATTAATCACGATTAAACTGAGGGAATGTAACTGAGAAGCCGGTCGGATCCTTTATTCTGACACACTGAAGAGTTACAGCGTCTGACCTGAGTCTGGTTTCTTGATAAACTTCACGTGTTGCTTCTCAAAAAATTCGCAGGCAGCGTCGACATCAGGAACAGAAATACCGATATGACCTGCAACAAGACACACATGAAGAATAGACATGTTCACAGAAATCATCCAAATGAAATCAGTTCATTACTGGAAACAGTAACAATAGAAATTATGAGACAATAAAATGAATCCGTTTCTCACCAAATCCTAGCGGTTCTTTGTTCCCGCTGTGGTACGACAGGTTTTTATCCAACTCTGAACCCCAGTTACTGACAGACACACACAAAAACACATGCATCAGTTCACACTGCAAAAGTAGATAAATATAGGAAATAAAAAGGTGAATTTATCTGCCCCTGCAGAAAGATAATAATTAAGAAAAATGATTATGATTTAGAGACAAGAGAAATAAAGAAATAAGAGTTGAAGCGTTCAGAGAAATTAAAGTCGTTATTTCTTCTCTCAGTCTGAAAGAAAAGCAGAAACAAGAACATTCTTTGAATCGTTGTCGTCTTTTCTGTCTTTTGATGATGAAATTATTCAGAATGAAGCAGCTGAAACTGAGCGGTCGATACTGTCGCAGGTGATGATCACTAAACCATTACCTCATATAGAAATGACTGATATCCAGCTACTAAGGCTACAGCCATCGTCATGAGGCTGTAAATCAGGAATATATCCTCATTTTAATCACATTTCTAATCCTGACTGAGACAAATGAGAAAATAATAAAAATGTGAGATGAATTGTGAGATAACAGAGCTTTAAAATGTCCTCATTCATCGAACACCAGCTTGACTATTGATGACAGGTTGTCGGCTTCTTGGATACAACCACACACTGTTCTCTTCTTCATATGTGAAGACATGCTTAAAAGAACTCTTCCTCTTCTCCGGGTCGGGTCGTGACGTCCATCTCCCCAAGAACACTTTCCAGCTCCTCCTGGAGGATCCGGAGGTGTTCCCAGTCTAGATGAGATCTGTAATCAGTGAGTTCTGGGTGCACCAAAGGGAGGCGCCCAGGAGGATCCCAACCATATTTCATCTCACTCAGATTTCAGTCATCGGGTGTTTCGGGGTCGACTTCGTGTCGCGGTCGTCATACGTACTGCGTGAGCTCCAAGGTTGCTCGGCGAGAGAAAGTCCACGCCGTCCTGTCCTTAATGTCGGCCGGGATGTCCGCCTTATCCTCGTAACCCAGGAAGTAGAGGGTGAAGCGCATCGAAGAGAAGTCGATTTTCTGGAGCAGACTGGAAACCAGAGAGTAGACCAGTGGTTAATGGTTGGAAGGCTGGCCGATGACCGCATACAGCTGGCTAACACAGCTAAGGGTTGATGCGATGAGGACTCACGTCATGCCGAGGATTCGAGTGTAGAAGTCCAGAGATCTGGCAGGATCTTTGACCCTCAGCATCGTCTGCTGCATCATGTAATCCTAAAAAAGACGAAGGAAATAAATACTGAGGGAATAAATCTTTGACACACTTTAGCCTCTTTCAGCGAATACTTTTGGTTTTGCCAAGCAGCAAAAGGACACATTAGAGACTAGCTGATGAAGCCTAGTGGAGCATTTAGCAGCTAAAGAGCCTGGTAGAGACCAAAACCAGAGCTAAAAAAGTGATTAGATTCATGAGGTGCACCTTAAATAACAACTTATATTATTCAAAAAGACCTTTCAACATTTCTTTAAGCAGAAATCTTCACTGTAGCCTCTGAGCTGAAAGCGTCTGAAGAAGCTGCACAAACTAGTTTTGAGTTATTTCACCTCGACTACATCAAAGGGAAACACTCACATTTAAATTAGGCCAACTTTACAGATTTAAATCAAACACATAATATAATAATAAATTACACAGACAGAGATTATGCTTCATGGTGGAACGTAAACTTACTCAAGTACATTAGATCACAGAGGATAATACTTTTTACTCCATTACATTTATTTTAAGTTAGACTAACTTTATAAGATAAGATAAGATAAGATATCCCTTTATTAGTCCCACAGTGGGGAAATTTACAATATACAATATTATAGATAATATAATAAAATGATGATTAAATTAGACTACATGGCAGTATATAAAGTAGTTAAAGTGACCTCCAACGTTAGGTTTAACTCATAACTCATTATTGTTATGGCAATAAGATATTTATTGTATTAGACTTTTAGCACTGAATACTTCTACCACCAATAGTTAAAGATGAATATGTCTTTAAAAGTTCCTCCACTATATAAACGATGCATTTGAATGAAATTAATTTGAAAATAACATTAGAAATCTAAATATTGAAAAGGAACGAGCTTTTAACAGAACTGTGTTAATCTACAGGCCTCACTGTGAACTTCCACATCCTCCAGTGATCAGTTCCTGACTAGTCCTGGTTTCACACAGCAGCTCTGTGGCTACAGGCGTCACAATGACAGCAGTCTGACTGCATCAGTCTGGATCTTCTGCCGCAGTAGGATAAAATAAATCATCGGTATTCGAACCAGTCACCTTAGTGGAGGGGTCTCCTTCTTTGCAGGCAGCATGCACAGCCTCGTCAGACAGTCCTCCTTGGTCCTCCATGGCTCTGAGAGCAAACTAACAGGTTCCTCCACACTCCTGTGTGCTGCCTTCAAGTGCCAGAGACAAAACCTTTAAAATTTGTTGTCGATCCAGATCAGGATCAGGATTCAGGATTTTTTTCCCCATATTCTTCACCTTTGCCAGACAAGACATTTAGCATTTATGGAAATATCTAGAAGAGGAATAGTCTGATCATATTACCAAAATGCAGTCCATTGTTTAAACTGGTCTCTAAGAGGTCTGATAATCTTAGTTTACACATTTCCGATAGAACATGAAGGCAGCAGGATTGGTTTTCAGCCAGGTGTTTCTGAGGGGCGTGGCCACAGGAAAGCGGATATATTTTGAAGGCAACGGCCACAGCAACTGAGGAAATAATGTGTAAAAATGAAGTTAAATGACATGGAGGTAATTTTACCTTGTTTCTCAACATCAATATAGATTTTAAGACGATTCCCAGCAGGTTTAGTTGTTGTTGTTACCTGAGGGGGAGGGTCTTAAACATTCAGGGAGAAAAATGCAGTCCAGCTACAGGTCTGAACAGGTCCCAGAGAGTGAGGAGGATGAGGATGAAGACGCAATCTGGTGGATTAGATGTTACACCCATTGATCACCTCATACACTCATACTGGTTTAACACTAAATACAGACATGTTACACATATTATGTATTTAGATCAATGTAGTTTGCAGCATAATAGTCATATTGACCATCTAGAACAAGATCCAGGTCTGAATGTGTTGAGTCTGACAGTGTCTCTTTTAGCTCAGTCTTGGTCTCCACAAACCTGAGGGTCATATCTAGATCTTCAGTTTCTAAATGCTGCAATAAGTCAACCAGCTGATCTGGTGGACCGCAGGGAGACTGAACGAGGAAGTAAATGTGCTGCAAAACCAAAACTAGGAGCTCAAAGAGGCTAACAGTACTTCTCTGAGGGTTGATCACAAAGAACATCTCTACACATTCATTCAGTCCATTGTTAAGGGATCAATACACCTTATTGTGGAACAAGTATGGAAAAATAATACTGCAGTAAACAACAGTCAACAGCATGAATGTCCCACAATGCAATGCAGCGGTGATGACAACAGCAACATAAGACGATGGCAGACAGGATTGGTGTAATGCCATTAACAGGTTACCATGGTTACTCCTCTCCAGCTACGACTCGCCCTGAATGCTTTCAGTCTTCTATAAAACATGAGGTAGTTACGCACCAAACACCCTCAAAGAAGGATTTCCCCTGCCAAACTATCACAGACAAAAGGATGGGGAAAAAAACTTAATTTGAAGTGATTCTTGTTAATAATTAGATGTTAAAAAATACTTCATTTTATATATATTATAGTGTACTTATACTGTTATATAAGTGTACTCCTATTGTGTTCTATTCAGTTGGACAAGTTCTCTGTGTTATTCCTTGTCACATTTTAATGTAGAGCAGGAGGGAAGCTCTTACTGTGAAAGGATGCTAGCAGGAAGTCACCAACAAAACTTTCAGATGGTTCTTGTCTTGCAGCCTCTCAGAGTTTCTGTACTTTATACAGTGGATTCTGTACAACCTACAAAACCTTAAACATCTAGAAAAAAAGGGAAATTCTTTTTTTACAATACATAATTTTTACAACAGCACCATATATATATATCACACCCTCTGTTGAGCAAATGAAGATGATCTATGACACTTTAACACAAATTTTATTCTTTATCGAAGAAAACAATGAGTAAGCAGATAAACTGAATTAAAAGTAACTACAAATATTTTTTATAGGTACAAATTCTTGTCAGGTGATGAAGTTGTCCTCCAGTGACATTTCAACGTTTAAAATCAAAGTGAATCGGAGGAGGAGGAGCGTCTCGTGGCGGCAGCATCATCTCCGAGCTGCCTTGCGGCTCTCCAGCAGCAGGACCAGCAGGCGGCTCTTCAGCGTGGCCAGTTTGCTTCTGTAGTTCTGCTGCAGGACCGACGTCAGCTTGCATCGGAGACTCCGGAGGCTCGGCAGAGAGACGCAGTCCGGAACGTTGAGCAGAGTATGAAAGAACTCCAGCCACAAGTCGCTGTGAGGATTCCTGTTAAACAAACGTCCAACAGGAAGAGAAGCTCTGCTGGATTATTCCACTCGATTAGCATCCGTCTCACAAACCAGGACTGAAGTACAGTCCTGATGTTTGCAGTAGTCTATAGCAACCAGCTGCTACCACCAGTCACCAACCTACTAACTAACCTAACAAAGTATGAAATGTTCAATCAGCAAAAACTAAATGTTCCTATAATTATTTTCAATCCATAATATTATCCTGTAATAATGTTTGCTGTATGAAAAGACAAACAAAGGCTTTCTCTACAAAAATGAAGACCTGGGCTCAATCATTATTTTCTTCAGCACAAATCCTTCTGCCATGATTTAACCTAAAGGCCGTCAAGTTAAATGACAGCTAGCAGCAAACCTCCTGTTTAGTGCAGGTTGTTTTATTTATAGAAAATAATTCAACCATCAATAAATGCATAAACTCTGCCATGAAGACACTACGGTCTGGACGGGAGAAGTCAACCCTCTTTGGAGGAATTACCTCCTGAACATGCCGTTTGTCTTCCATACGCCACCTTCATTCATGACTTCCATGTACGTCCCAAACAGCATGCAGTGGACGGTCCCGGCTATTCCAAAGTAATCCGTCTACAAACAAAGACAACAGAGGGAAAACAGAGTGAGACGTTTGAAAGAAACCTGGCTGAAATTTTTTTAACTGACAGAGCATGAAATCTGGTACGAACAAGTATCATATCAAGAGTTCCCAAAAAAATTAAAAAGTCTCTTGGTGCCACGACCTAAACCAAACAGGAAGTCAAGAACTTTGAATGTAGCGCTCTTTTTTTTTTTGCACATGCTGTATTTCAACAAAAGCCTCTCAAATGTTTTCAGTGCAACTGAAACACTTTAATCAAATTGTGGTGCCATCTAGTGGCAACAGAAGGAAGCCGTGTGCGACAAGCAGCAAATGATTTACATCACATTTCACCATTTCATCTATAGTTCATATGTTGAACGCATCATGTAATTAGTAGGTATTCTCATACGCCACCTAGTGGACAAAGGATGTGAGATCAACCAGTGTTCAAAACACACGAATGTTCAGACCCGTGGCAACCGGTCAGTTTCAGGTAATAAGGCTGCCTTAAAGAAAAGATGTGAGCTTGTGAGGGCTGGTTCAATGCTGCTGGCAGCTTTAATTAACTTTCAGTTTTGCACACATCCTAATCACTAAAAGAATAAGGCTTGTACAAAGTAAAAGTTTCTGTACTCCTGAATTAAAATGTGTGGCATTAAAATCGAAGTAATCCATGTGAGCAATCAGAATAAAGTTAGTGTGTCCTGACCTGATAGTTCCAGGGTTTCCCACTGAGCATCTCGGTACACTGGAAGCCTGATGTCAAACACCTGGCGGTGAAAGCAGTGCCTTCTGGGAAAAGCTCCATGTCGATGCTCTGTCCAAGGTCGATGAGGACGAGGCCATGGTCCAAATTCTCTGGCTCGAAACACTTGTTCTCCAAGAACCTGAGACAACGACAGCGATGATGATGATGATGATGAAGATGACAGTGTGTTTCGTCTGCTTGAACTGGTTTCAGGGGGAATTTGGTATAAATATTACCTCTCTCCCAGTAAGAAGTTGTCTGGTTTGATGTCTGCATGGATGAGGTGGATGCTGTGCAGCTGCTCCACCATGTTCAGGATGCAGATGGTGAAGTACATGACGAGAGGCTGAGGCATCACCTTGTCGCTCAGGCTTTTGTAGAGGTTCACCGCGTTCTGAAAGAGGAGTCACAGTGTCAGGTTGGTTTGGTGTCGCTGCGTTTCCGAGGCGACGAGACGCCGATGGGAGCGTACCAGCAGGGTGCCGTAGTTGTGGAGCTCGTCCAGCAGCACGCTCCCGTCGTGGAAGAGGTGAGCAGAGCGAACGCTGCTGTAAAGGTGACGGAGGGCGGGCCGCAGCCGAGCATCCAGCTGAGTGTTGATGTAAAACTCCCAGGGATTGGCTGGCTTCTGAACCTGCAGACCACAACAAACAAACAGATATATTCAGACAACAGGAAGCAGACGTCAGTTACTCAAACTGTATTTTTATTTGAGGAGTGTCTTAATACATGAACATACTGCAGATCTTCAGACGTTACATTTGCTTCATATTCACCTCCATTCCTGCAATTCATGTAGTTAACCTTTTATCATTCGACACACTTTTTCATACTGTAGATCAAAAGGATCATTAATAACCAGTAGAGGGCAGGAATACATCATAGTAGCATCTACTCTTCCTTATCCAAAGAAGAAGAAACAGCTCCATCAGCTGTTGTTATGTTGTTGTTGTCACTACCAGTGATTGGATACTGTAGTATTGATATTATTCTCTCACCTTTAACACCATCCTCTCTGAGGTCAGGGGGTCAGTGGCCTGATAAACTGTTGCAAAAGCTCCTTCACCGAGGACGCAGTCGACTCGCAGCGACGCTCTCCCTGTCAGGAGGAACACATTCAGCAAACGTTGTCTGGTTTTTCGCAGTGTTTGAAAGTAAACCACAAAACACACATCAAAAGTAAAACGATAAATTAAACCCAAAGTGATGTAGCAAAATGTGAAGGAACAATTCACCCTAAAATGAAACCCCATGTTGTTGCACGTTTAGCTAGGTAGAGCGTGCGCCCCATGCACTGAGGCTGCAGTCCTGCATTTGATGTTTGTTTGTTTGTTTGAAACCAGTCTCCATCTTCAGATGTTTACTGTGAAGCTCCAGAAATGTTTCTGTGGATTAAGAAACTTCACCCGACTTTACATCAGCATAAAGGAGAGATCAAGACTTATAAGGAGCATATATTGTCAGCTTTTGTTGGTGAGGACAATAACTTTGATGTCATGAATGTAATTATTAAAGGAGTACTCTGTCAGTTTATGAAATATGTTTTGAGTCTTGCTGGTTGGTTAGCGTTAGCTTCTAGCTGCTAAAACCCTGACTTTATGTCTTCATGTCTGTTTTTGTAATTTGTTCATTAGTGAGCTTTAGTAGTGTGTCTATTATTAACAGACTAGCTGTTTTCCACCTGCTTCCAGTCTGTATGCTAAGCTAGGCTAATGGCATCCTAGCTGTAGCTCGATACTCTGCTTTACAGAGAATCATGAGAATAAATGCAGCTCCCCGCCTTACCCATACTGATAGTCGTCTTCGGGCTGATGTTGGGTACGTTGCACTGCCAGGTGATGCAGCGGGGGTGAGAAGTAAGTGGTGGGCTGAGTGATGAAAGCAGATCAGAGATCAGCTTATCGTCCCAGGGATCTGACACCAGCTGGACTGCAGCCATCCTGGTTGGTGTTGCGTTCATGGAGACATCGTTGCTCAGCCTCGGCGCTCTATCTGGACTTGTCACAGCTTCATCCACAGTGCCGAGCTGGGGCGGCTGCACCGGGCTCATGGGCACATCGGCACAAAGCTGTGGCTGCTCTGGACTCATGGGGACATCCAGGCTCTTGTTGGGGATGGCATCCCACTTCTTTAGCCGACAGGGACTCAGGAAGGCATCTAGGTCCGGTTCAACTGGGACCTCTGGGCTTCTGATGGTCAGCCAGTCTGGTTTAAGAGCACAATCCGGGCTCATGGGAACATCGTAGACTTGTTTGTGGGCTTGATGTGGGCTCACGGGTTCCTCTACATCTTCCAGGATTGTGAAAGGTTTGTTTTTGGGTCTCATTGAGGCCTCAGGTCTCTGTGACATCAGAGGCTGCTCAGGGCTTGTGTACACATCCCAGCTGGGCACTGCAGTCCTGGGGACGGACGACTCGGTGGGACAGAGAGTCTGGTCTCTAAAGGAGAGCACCGTAGGAGGGGGAGGCTGCACCATGGTGAGGGAGGAGGTGGTGAGGCAGAGCCCTTCACTGACGATGGTGCCGTGTCTCTCGGAGGAAGGTAGGAGCTGACTGATGGCTGCTTCAGGGAGGTTCTCCATAGAGGGACTCTGCTCCATGATGGGGCTGAAGACAGACATTTTAATAGGGTAGAAAGAAAATATTGATACACTTGTACTCCAGTAGTATATTTTGTAATACTGTATTGATTCTAAAAACCCTGTATCAATTTTTTAAAATACCTTTAATTATATCTAAACAAGGAACAGCAAAACAGTCAATATCAGTTCTTTAACACCAGGTATGTTAATCAATAACACAAAATTATAAAAAAATATTTCTTCCAGCCCAAAGAAAACCGTCAGTATTTTAGTCTAGTTTAATAAAAGTGTTGACATTTGAGTCTTTTCTAAGACATCAGGTTATTATTAACATTTCAGACCAAACTAATATTTTTGGTCATCCACATCAGATTGGTTTCAGCCCCAAAACCTCTAATTATTGGTTTACCAGATAAAACTGTGAGACTCTGAGCTCCAGATGTCCTGAGGAACCTTCAGAGGGAACCAGCTACTAGATGGTTCCATTAGTCTTTGGCCCCTATACTCAGGTCAGACCACCCATTGGTACATCAGGACCCCTGAGGGCCTCCACCTGAGTTTTCTCTGTCTCCGCCCTGCCCAGACATAGGTCACCATCTTTATATCACATACGCTCACAACCCGAACCCGACCCCAAGGGACCGGGATCCCGCCTCAGCCAGGAAACTGAACTGTTGCACAGGAAACCAAACTGCTGTTCACACCATCAATGATCAGAATATTTGGATTGTAGTTTAGAAAAAAAGTCTAATATTTATCCTTTCTTTTTATGGATGAAACTAAAGAGAGATTTAAGTAAAGTTTGTATTTTTTAAACTAAATTCTAGTCTTTTTTTTTTATTTTTTTTTTTACATCTGGTTGCTCTTATTCTGCTAAGAGTGGAGAATTAAATTAGCGCCACCCGAGAGTTGAGCAGAAACAGATCTGTTACCTGAGTTTTTTCGTCTGACGTCTCATAAAACCATCGTCATCAGCATCACCAGCCTCACAGTTGTTCTCTGCAGGGTCAAAAACATAAACCTCAATAAGTAACAGCATCAGCTGAACCTCAGAGATGAGGTCTGTGGGTCCAGGTCCAGGTCCAGGTCCAGTACCTTTGTCCTGGTAGAAGTTGCTGTTGGAGGATGTTTTGTGTGTGAACGGAGTGGAGACAAACGGGGCCAACATGGCGAAGTCTGTGGTGCTGTTGGGACAAGCAGCCAGCGAGTTTAGGAAGTTGTAGCGAGGTCCCCACATGGTGCACTCATCCGGCATCAGATCCGGTGGAGTGTCCTGATCAGCAGACAGTCAGAAATAACATGTTTAAAACACAAAGACCTGAGCTGAACACTGAGCACCACGTTGTCTTCTTTCACACAACCACTAATCAGACATTAAAATGACATCAGCTCAAGACTTCCTATTCCTAAAAAATAAAAATACAACCTATGCCTGTGCAGAAGGAAACAAATTGATTGACTGTGGATTGATAGTACCAATGTTCTCATTGGAGAGGTGATGCATGTTTCCTTCAGGGCAGTGATATGGTTTAGTTTGGTAAAGAGAAAGTAGTTCCTCCATCAAAATGCTCACAACAAGGGGTTGTGGAGTAACTTCAGTATCCTGAGTAACTGGGTCATGACTTCAGGTAAGAGACACTGTTAAAGTCGGTGCCATCTGGTCTCTACATTCAAGAGGAGGCAGACATCTCTGCAGCTCATATCTCCAAACTGACGACTCACACCAAGCAGTCAGCACTGGAGGTGAAAAGACTGACGTTTGATTTTGCTGTGAACCGTCCTTTTAAAAGTTTACATACTTGGTATCAATAATAACTTTGGTGATTTTGAAAAAAACAAAAAAGAAGAATATTTCCTGTTTGTTTTCTTCAGACTCACGTTAGGTTTGCTCAATGTTTGGATTTCAGCCAGAGCTCTGATTGGTTTAGACTTCTCCACCACAGACGGAGCAGGAACACTGAACAGAGTGAAAAAATAAACTGGATCGTTATTCCTGTCAATGTTCATTCTAAATGTTTACCTCATCAGAAAAGCATATATGTCAGAGCACTAACAGGACAGGACTTCTTTAGGATGTGCACATGGTTCATTCATACTTGCCTGACATTTTCTTTGTCAGTGTCGTCCTGAAAGACGGCGAACGGGGCTGTGGTCGTGGGCTTGTTGAAAGAGGAGACACAACCTTTCAAAAAAGCCACAGAAGAAGATGTTTACGTTTCTTTCTGTCTGGTACACGCAAGATATTAATAGTATAAATATTCACTTCAGGCTTTTTTTGGTAGCTTCTCTAAGACTTTGTGACAAAGGCTTCAAAAGAGAATTTAAATTCCACTGCACTTCATCAATCATTTTGATACAAGTCGGCAAATTTAAAATTTGATTCAAGTATCAGTGTAGACACATGTGACAGAGAGGGTCTTATATCATCCACATTAAAGGAACAGTTGAACCAAGAAATTTAAAATCTGTCAGATTCAGTTTAAAATCATTTTCTATGCAAGGTTATTACATGTGTGAAGTTCAGGGAAGCTAGTTTGTGAGATGCTCCAGACAAACAATGGTTTAGATGGACAGACAGATGACTATATTCCTCCATTGTTTTCATGTCGGGGGAAAACAAGTCTACATCTTCTTCAGTTGTTCAGGAGGAAGCTGCAAAGCTCCACAGATGTTTTGTGGCCTAAGAGACTTCACCTGTCTTTCCATCAGCATGTGGGAGAACAGATAATGACCTAATGTTCCTTTAATAAAAGTCCACAGCATCTTTACCATTTCCTGTGTGAGTGGGTTCAGTCTCCCTCTCAGCAGCGTGGAGCACTGATGTGTTGTTGAACGGGTTGCCCAGAAGGGTCGGAGCCTGGAACATGTCCATTATCACATCTGGATGATACAGAACCAGAGGAGAGGTTATTATCCAGACACTGATTTTAAAGATGGGATGGGTGACACGACATGAGAGCATCAACAGTGAGCAGGAAGAAACTACCTGGTGACACAGAAAAGCACACAGTGTAATGAAACATCCCGACACTCACCCAGTGCTTCTAGCGTGTTGACGGTCGGTGACGGCAGCACCCTGGATGGTGTGGCCTGAACAAAGCCCAGTGACGTGTTGGGGGTGATGTGGGACAGATTCCCTGTGCCTCCCTGTGACGCTGAGAGACACAAAGACTGTTTGAATATGCTCTGAAGAAGCAGCGAATGCTTCATCAACGACAGGTTTACTTACTGTCGAGCTTCTCCTCAGACTCCGGAGGGCAGCTGACATCCCTGTAACTCATAACAGGAGAGTAAAATGATCAGATCTGGAAGTCTAACATTATAAATGGTTATTTAATTCATGTAAAACAAGGTTTTATTAAAAAGAAAATGGTGATGATTCTCAGGCAGGTTTAATTACAGATTAAGAAAGTGTTTCCTAAATCCAACTAAAGGCATTGTAGGGACTGATCTTCACTGTGGAGCTTTTACTCTGATTGAAGGCCAAACCAGCCAAATGTTAGCATCCACCTGTCGCTTTCACCTTTCTGCAGTCACAGGTCTTCTGGTTTCAGACTCCCACCATCTACTGGTATGGAGAGTTATTTCCTCTCATTAAGGTTCTGAATGTACATGTTAGCTGGCTGTTGGCTATTGGCTGTAGTCTTTGTGGTGTGTTAAAGTCCAACTTGCAGGTCATGTCACCGGAGACAAGAGTCGGTCTCTTTGGAGTGTCTGGGGTCTGAAAAGCTCTGTTCTGGACCAACACAGCCTAACAGGCCTGAAACGACACAGCCCTCCTCTTTCTGCTTTAGCCAGAGACTCAAACATTACTGCAGCACTGAAACAGAAATCATCTGAGCACAGTTTAAAGCTACTCACGGGGGTGGACAGTTCTCTGAGGCGCCACACTGGAGCCCAGAGTTCACAGCAGAGATGCAGGCGGGTCTGTGGGTGTTCATCTGTCCAACAGCAGACGCCTGCTCTGTGGACGTTGACGTCGGTAAACAAATGGTTCTGTCAGTCAAGACTGAGGGATGAACAGACAACGCAGAGGTCAGAGTGTCTGTGTCAGTAGCCCCTGCGTTGTTCTGCTGTCGAGGAGGTTCAGGGACGGCGGCGGCCTCGTGGATGAAGGTCGGCTCGGTGTGGAGTCTCAAGCCAAGAGAGCGCCGGCTGCTCAGACGATTTGAGGGTCGAGGACGCCCCAGGGACTGCTGGGTAGGATGAGTGTTCAGACTGGTGGATGTTTCCACTACAGACTGCTGCAACAGAGAGAACACAAAGGTTCATGTAAGCGTTCACATTGTTAAACACCACTGGACTGCAGAAGCGTCTAACGCAGCGTTCACATCCTCCGACAGCATGAGAAGGTTGCATAAGTTCCCTTAAATTTCTGATAGAGAATTTTTCAACATTTTCCCGGCCCACGCCCCACCCCCCTACCCCTCCATGAAGTGTCATTGAAAGTCACACCACTGAGAGAAAGCGGAAGAAAATCCTGGATCCATCAATTTAGCAGGTCTGCACCAAAATGTAATGTGACCCCTGCACCATCCCTTCCAGAAAGCTCTGTGGAAATCCACCCAGTATTTTGCGTGATTTTGGTGACAAACCAACCAACCAGATTCAACAGAATGGCTGAGTGACCCAGTATCATTCTGCTGCTACCAGAAGACTTAGCAGTCTGTCTCATTCACAGGACAATCCCAGAGAGCTTTACCCCAACCTAAAGGTTGTGTTTGTGGTGTAATCTGGCAGCAGTCTCACCATCTGTGATGAATGCTGGCTGGTTAAACCTCCACAGGGTTCCAGGTCCTGGTTAATTTTCTCCAACATGTACTTCAAGGTAAGGATGCACTCCTCCTGCTGACGCACCTTCTCTCCTTCAGACAAAACTAAACAAAATACACGTTATGACACATTCAGTAAAATCCACCATGGATTGGTACACCATCATCTTACTGATCCAGTCCTTACGGCGATCTTTTTCTTGCTTCTCTCGAAGCTTGCAGAAGTACTTCTCTGCTCGGACCTCCTCGAAGCATAACTCGGATCCTTCACAAACAATTTCATCCGTCAAGTACTCAGACACAGTCTGGACGCCGGAGCTTTGATTGGAGGGAATCGCCCCTGACGTCTCAGAGCGGGAGACTCTGTGGAGGAAAAAACTGACCAGATCATTTTTTCTAAAGCAGAAAGCCTTACAGTTTGAACAGAGTTTGGTTAAGAGCAGGTAAAATAGAGAGAAGTTTAACAGTTTGTTTACAAAGACTTCTCACACTGTAATGATTAAAGTTTCCCTTTAATCATGAGAAAAGGAGCAAATGAAGGCTACCAGTTAATGGTTTTAAAAATTACTCTCATGCATCTCAATTTTCATTTTCCCTGAAAAATAAACATGTTTTCTTTCATCAAGACAATCAGATTAGTTGGTTAAAGCATGTCTGCAGCACTACAGTACTTCATTATAACACTGTTCTTTTGTCATTTGATTAACTGTTCAACCCAAGAGTCAAAGCATGATTCTCATAACGGACTTTAAAGCAAAACTTTGTTAATAACACAACCTCTTGGCACTTTTTGCCATCCCAGCATTGTCTGGGCTTCAACGTTACGGAGTAACACTTCAATCAGGTGACTGATCATCTCTACAAGCATGTTGGAGAAGAAGTCACTCTTCCTCTTTTGAAATATCAGAACGCTACAAAATATATGAGAACAGATTCCACAGCCTGTTGCCAACCAGCTCGTCTCGATCAGGCGTCTTTCACGCTGACATATTTCTGATGAAGTAGACCAGGGGTTTCTCACATGGTGCTACAGAGCCAACCTCAGAAACTCAACTCACAGAAAACAAACCTGAAACGATGAGGTGTTACTTACGTTATGATAGTTTTAATGGTGGGCGGTTTGGGTAGACAGTCCACAGACACCTGGAACAGAGCACCAGGATTATGAAGCCATTAGAAAAGCAGACGTTTGGGGCTACTATACAATGATTATGAGACACACACCTTGTTTTGAGCAACTGGCTCTTTGTGTGATGACATCTGGTTGGTTAACTGGGAGTTTTGTAAAGGGTTTCGACCTCCTACTTTGAAATAAAAAGTTAAGAGCTGACATAATACACAGAACATTTTTAATCTTTTATAAACAAGACAGGCAACTAAATTCAATCTTACCTGATACTGATGTCTGGCTTCTGGTCCTTGTTTGAAACTGCCTGCAGATCAGATTATGTATGTTGGTGACATATTGTTCAACAGTGTACACACTTAAACTATGTTACACATCGTGAGGAGTAAGTTTGAGATAAGACCATTCATCTCCACTAGCAGTTTTCACCCATGTCTGTTTGTTTGTCAGCAGGATTATGTAAAAACTACAGGATGGATTTGCTTGAAACTTTGGAGCGATGAGTGATCATAGGCCAAGAAGGAACCCCTTAAAGTTTGGTGTGGATCCACAGTTTTTAAATATATTTCCTTAACTTTAATAAGACATTTTCCCTCACTACTTCCACCAAACATGTATATATTTGTCACGTCCATTTGTTAGTTGGTTCATTAGTCAGCAGGATTACCCAGAAACTGCTGGAAGGATTTTTCCCGTCTCTTAACCAGAATTACATCAAGATTTAATGGATTCTTTCCAGACCCATGCCCTATCCTTCATGAAAATCTATTGAGTAGATTTTGTCCAATCCTGCTAACAAAAAACCCAAAAACAACAGAAGTGCACTCATTGAGTCAATACCCCTGTCAAATACTTCTCAATAAACGTTTAGAAGTATTTGTGGTTGTTTTTACAGTCCTAAAATGGTTTTACACCAGTCCTGAGCTGTTAAATTGGAGGTTAAGTCTATCACCTTCAACAGCAGCTCTTTGCTCGACCCACATTCTCTATTTCTTTGCCGTTACCTGTGTTCACTGAGAACAGTGTCGACCGGCTGGGCTTGGTTCTCCGTTGCCTTCTGGTACAAGGCATCAGCCTGTTCATTCATTCCCCGCTGTTCAAACTGCTGCGCCCAGGCCACGTAGAGGGCAGCAGTCCGGGTGCCGATCCCCTTACTATAGATGTAACTATACAGTGCGATGGGGTCAGAATAATAACTCGCCTGGAAGACAGTTAAAATGAAGAAATGCCCATGTGAGGTTTTACCAGTCTGGATAACAAAAAACATCTCTGTTCATATGAGAGCTGATATTTTAATCAAACTTACACATTTGATGCAGTAGTTCACATATCTGATGTCATTTGCGTATCGCTCGACACTCAAAAATCTCTGCACAAGACTCTCAAACACCAGTGACATCCCACTGCCTCCATCTGTTGGTAATGTCTGCTCCAGGTAATCCACAAACCTTGGGAAGTAAACAGAGGTATGCATTCAGTAATGTCTTAGCTGTAATTATAATTCCATGTAGTACTTTTACACGCAAGGGGACAGATGGAGCATTACAGAGTAAATATACTGAACAACAGATAGAAATGCATCATTTTAAAAACCCTGTCATTTCTATTCACTAGCCCTAATCTACTGATACAAAACATGCTAAATTATGAATAACCATCATTTAGTCATAACATAGAAATAACAGTCATTGGTACATTTCAGAATAAAAGATGGTGTTGGTGAGATTTTTCTCTGCATGACTGAAAAGACCTGGTCAAGGCGATAAAATCCTGGGTCTAATCAATGTCCTACTGAAACAACTGATGATGTCACAGTCCAGAAAGAGACTGGGACTACAATACCGAGTAGAAAAAAACTGTACTGATGTTTACACCACAAATGGTGGACAGCATATATCGGTACAGTACAGACACATAGCATGTACACAATGGTATGATAAACACCAATTCATGCTAACCTAAGTACTCACTTGTCCCATGGATCCAGTGGGTCGTCTCCTGTATATGAGCTCAAACTGCTTTCAAAACACCTAAAAAGGAAATGTATGCAAATTTAAAAGACTTCAGTGCCAAGTCTCACACTTGTGTTGTTTAGTGCAATTCAGTACACCGCTAGCATGAAGCTAACACCGGCTAAATGTTCAACTAGCACACTTACTGTAAACAAGTAGCAACATCCATTTCGGACTTAGTTTCAAAGAGCTTTCAAATCGCTAACATTAAAAAGCAGCGCGTTATTTCCGACTAATGTCTGAAGTAAAAACAGTATCACTAGATAACGTTACGTTAGTTTCTCTCCTCTTGACAGTTGCTATTACTATTCCTAGCTAGTAGCGATACGTTTGAAATTTCGCGCTCAGCCAATAGTAGCACAAGCCTTCTTCTTCGCTTCTTTCTTTGTCGAATGTGCCGGAAGGAGCGTTTGACGTTTATTACCGCCACCTACTGGACTGGAGTGTAGCGGAGTAGATTAGGTCAACTTCGATCAACTTTCAGCCTCAGACACAAGCCTGGTGAAGGCAACACAGCCAGAAATGCGTGGTAAATAAACCATGGTGAGCTGGATAGAAAATGTGCAGAGAAATGCTCAGGCGTAACAGCTCATCCTGGCGCACACTCTTCTCTGTGGGAGCTGGAGGGTGATCCGGCGTGCTGAGCAGAAGATCCCCGGTTCGACACCAGCCCAGGGTAAGGCCGGTGAAGAGCTGATCTAATGCTTGATGACTGTAGTACTGATTGTAAAATGGTAAGTTGTTGGAAATGTTTAGTAGTGGCAACACTAAATTGTAATATAATATTAAATTGTAGAATAATAAAATTGTTTTTTTATTACTTTATTTTATCATTTTCACAGAACACAGGACAACATTGACCTCGTTAACAACAGACAAGAAAAAATCAACAAGAGAAAAACAAACAAAACAAAACAAAACAAACAAAAAAAGCAATGAGGCATCAAACATCAAACCATTTTACTATACCATATATTCAGAGCAAAAATAAATACATGGGTCTCAGACAATTGTATAGGCTTATGTCGCTCTCACACCTGAGCCGTTTGGTTCGCTTTAATCGAACCCTGGTTCGTTTCCTCGGATAGTCCGGTTCGTTTGGCTTGGTGTGAAAGCTCAATCGAACTCTGGTGCGGACCAAACAAGCGAACTCTGAAAACGAGGTCTCGGTGAACCCCGGTGCGGTTCGTTTGTGGTGTGAAAGCAAAGTGGACCAAACTATAAACCAAAGGAAGTGGAGCAAAGCACAGTGCATCATGGGTAAACGAGGCAAAACAAACAGCAGGCACGTGGAAAACATCGAATACGGGAGTGTCTGATCAATGTCGCATCAAGGTAAAAAAAACAAAAACACAAAAAAACCTGGGCAACATTTCATTAAAGTCCGTGACTTGCTTAGAAGAAGTGGTAGTTCGGGGGACGAACAAGACCCACAAGCAGCCCAAACATATTGTTGAGTCTTTCGAACAGCTGACCGCTCAGACGACGTCACCAGCGGCACCGAATGAAATGTCTGACTGCTCCGTTAATCACGAGTCACACAAAAGTGTTGCGTGTGTCTCTCTCGGTGTGTGTGTGAGAACGAGGTTTTGATATGTGTGAGTCTATCAGCCTTTGTAGACAGTATGGGAAGATTTGAATGATCTTATACCAGGCCCATGACATGTTAAAAACAATTATTGGTTAAGTTATTAATCACATATAGGTTCGTATCCTCCTGGGAACCGAGGAAAAAAAGTGTCTTAGAATTTCTTTTCTTTTGTGATTTCCTACCTATTTAGGGTTAAAAAAAACATCTTACAATTTAGACTTTTTAGAATTAATTTTTATTTTAAATTTTATAACATGTCCACTCTGGTGGACGACAGGACTATTTTCATATGAAAAGCCAGCCAAACTTTAATGAAGATTAAAAGATAAAAAGGAAGATTTTAATTTCTTGTGGAGTAGTATTCAGATACACTCCTCTAGTTTGTATCTCTTTGATTTGTGAATGCTGCCAAATCTTCGAAGACTTTGTTGTCAATATACTGGGAAAAGTACTGTATTGGACTCCAGTCTGCTCGGGTTGTAGGGTCATCTTGACAAACAGGAAGCCCAGGTAGCACAGGTGTGAATCTATATGAATAGGTATATCCAATAAATGAAAGGTAATCACAGAAATAATAATTTTATCTTACACAACTGTATTTGGATTACAGTTTAGTCAGGTAGTAGTGCATTATTGGGACAGTTCCAGTGTATGTAATATGGTCTCCTGTTGACTATACCCACAAGCATAGACATTGGATTCTAGAGGAAATTTGCTTATATTTCATGACACCACTTGGAAATCTTCAAACCTCAGAGATCACTAAAATATCACTGATATACATAACAATATGTCTGCATTGTGGGTATTGCATTACAGGTTTATAATTATCAATTTAGTGTAATTACATAACATATTTTATTTTGGAATTAAAAACATACATGCTGCTCCTGGCCCACAGTGGACGACGTCTTTCCTGCTCATCCCTGTCTGTCTCTGTGTCTGTCTCTGTCTGCTCTTCTGACCCTTCTGCATCTTCTTCCTCTTCTTCACCCCCTATCCCTGCTTCAAACTCATCCTCATCTGTCTCATCATCTGACAGCTCCAAATCTGAGTCTCCATCAACTATCCTGTAGAGAATCCTCTCTGCTTCAGTTCTGTCTCCTACAACAATGTTGAGTCATTAAGTACATTACGATGGTCTTGGTGTCCACTGTAATTGACGTTCAAAAAAGGGCTATTATTTCAAAACACAAATAATTTAATTGCTTTCAAAGCTAAATATATCATTCCTGACATGTTAATAAAAAAGAAAATATAAGATTATCACGGTAAAAGAACAATATATTCACAATATTTGATTTACCTCTCCTCTTTCCATAACATGTGTCGCTATGCTGTCCACTTTGAATGAAAAGAAAACGGGAGTTCCCAGCATCCCAGCCTGTCACATGACATCACTGAAAGCCCCGGATGCCCTCTTTAAAATACAACAGGGACTGATTGAGTAACTCTAAAGAGTAAAAGGAGGGGCGTGTTAACAAAATGTCCATCACAGAGGACACAAGTCAATGGGCGGGGTCTCAGGAGGGTATAACACATTGATATGAGTTTGATATGAGTCATACCGTCACAGACGAGCAGTCGGTAAGACCGCGTGACGTTGTTCAGGTTTGGTTCGTTTGACAAAGTGCAGTGTGAAAGAGAACCAAACCAAATCAAGCGAAAAAGCGACCTTGAGTGAGCATCGGTGGACTGACCCAGCAACATATCAAAGTTTAAACACATTGGAGTGGAAGAGGCTAAATAAATAAATAAGTAGATCAATGAAAAGAGAGATTTCTTGTTTACACTCAAAAAGAGAAGCGTAACTGACAAATTAAAGTCAGGTCGACCGTTTACGTAACGACGTACGCATTAAAACGTAAAGGGAGCGTTTCAGAAAATGGCTTTGTTGTTGATCAAAGCAATGACGTAATGCCGAAAGTTCAGGCTTATAAAAGTCCAAATAAATCCCGGCTCCCACGATTATAGTTAATAAGTTATAGAGCAGTGAAAGATCAAAGTCACTTTTGAAATACTAGTGAAAACAGTGAAAATGGTAAGTCGAACATGGCTGTAGCTGTTTCATCAACACATACAGGACAGAGTCAGAGCCAGAGGGATTTCTCTAAAGAAAGACAGTAAAACAGGAGCACAGACAACAATACTTTAGCTCAACTTGTCATTTGAGCTAAAGTATTGTTTGGTTTCATTTTCAAAAGCTAAAAGTAAGGGTTAAGAATGCCCAAATTTGGATTTAGGAATATGAAATTTTGTCAGAATCATCACCATATGTACTTCTTTCAGTTTATTACTATAATATACTGTTATTGAAGGAACCAAATAATACATTTTCCAGAGGAGAGAAAAGTCAGAGTCAATGTTAAACTAGTTTGAGAAAATGAAGATCTGTTTTTGAACAAAATGTGTCAATGACTCAAAATGAAACTTCAAATTGCTTGTCAACTTGTGATCATGTTAATATGTGAGGTTCCCAGATGTGTGGCAGCTCCAAAGCAGATGCTGTCTGTTTTAGTCACCTTACTCTTGTGATTGTGGGCTTGATAGTCATGTGAATTATTTAAATATGACTATTTTAAATGAGAATTTAAAACTTCTCTGCTTTTTGTTTCAGACTTCTTGTCCCAGTTACTACTTACCCAACATCAAGAGGATCTACCCACCAGCTCAGAACTCTGTTCACAGTCCAGCCGTGACTCCGTTCGGCAGAGTCCCCTACACCTGTCCCTTCCAGTT
Source organism: Chaunax sp. Z400 (assembly GCA_037577475.1). Lineage (NCBI taxonomy): Eukaryota > Metazoa > Chordata > Actinopteri > Lophiiformes > Chaunacidae > Chaunax > Chaunax sp. Z400. The sequence goes on from CM075202.1 coordinate 596,520, forward strand.
CAGAGAGCGTGTGGGACATGTGAACTGGAGAAAGACTTTCACAGTGAAAATAGACAGTGTGATCAGCAAGGTGGACGTGGATACACTACAGAAGTACCTCAGTGAACTGACATACTGCAACTTGGATGCTGAGCAATGTTTGTACTGCAACAGACCCGTGGACCCTGCACTGCTCACGCTCTTCCGTCTGGCCCAGCTCTCAGTGGAGTGGCTCGCGTATTGCCAGGAGATTCTCCTACACGACCTGATCAAAGTGGAGGAGAGGCAGTCGGCAGCTGCCAAGGAGCAAGAACACATGCTGGATTTAAGGAGGAAGCGAGAGGAGAGGGTGAAGGTCCTGGAAACCGAGCTCAAGCTGAAAGAGGGGTTTATTGTAAACAATCTCAATCCACAACTGGCCAACTGCCAGAAGGTACAGCTGACACACTGAACACTCTGTCTCTGAGGGGATCAGCTACCATTTACATTTCACACATATATGGCAGCAGACAGCTCCATCACACACACACCCTTCTCTCATCCTCCACCCCTTCTTCCCTCTCAGCTAACAGAGGCAGTAACAGACAGAGGACATGTGTTGGTGTCCTTTGAGGCTAGCCATAGCTAATGTTCTCTACCAAATAAACACACGGGGCTCTTTTTAAAGACAAATCCAATTTTACCCCCAGTACTGCAGTTATTGCAAACCTTAATGTAATGACATCACTGACAGGCCTACTCTTTGTAGCAGCACACCTCTCTGTGTCGTGTTTGAATCTTTTTCACCATATGGCGTGACAGAATATCAGTAGTCAAAGGCAGTGTGTGTGTGTGTGTGTGCAGCAAAGGCAACATCTCCTGCAGTTGTTAAGAGGGGTGATGCCTCACAGCGGGAGCAAATCAACACAACTCACACTGTCTGTCTTTTTGAAAAACACGCCTGAACCCAGTGGATGTATCTGTTTGGTGGATAATCACAGTCTTTATGTTGACCAGGGCTGTTTCTGAAACCTATTAGCCTGGCCCGTCACTGCTCCATTCATAAAAAACACCCATTAGTTTACAAGATTTATTACTCATAAATTATCATCATTTAGTGCTTACAAAAAAATTACACCAATTGTTCATGTAAAATCTGTGAAATGTGCACACTGCATTTTGTGATAATTAGCAGAAGGTAGTGTCATACTATGGAGCTTTTTGTTACATTTTTGCATTCATGTTATTGGCTTCGGCAAGTGGCTGTTTTTTCTGTGATTTCATATTATTGGCCAACAGCCAATAATATGAAATTATAGCCAATAAGCAATGCTGCTAATATGAATGAAGCCAAAATGACTTAATTAACTCAAGAAGTACAACATCTACTGACTCCCGTAGGGTATGTAACATTGTGCACATTTGAAGTAGTTTTGCAGAGATGAAAAACAAGAACTGTGCTATTGTAGTTGTCATGATGTCAAATTGAACAACACATGGCAGAGTAATAAGAAGCAAATGTCGAAAACAGCCAAATACAAAAACAAGTGGCAAATACACACACAACCACCACTTCTCTACATGGGTGTGTTTTCTGTATTTCCAGGGAATGATGTTATGATTTTATTTGGGAAACCAGTTGTTGAATCATTATCAAATTCAGATTAACGTTTCGACTTCATGTCATCTAAACTGTTTCAGTTTTCACGTTTCCTCAAAGAAAAAGTCTCCATATTTATCTCTTCAGATTGTCCTTCTTTGTCAAAAATCATGATTTATTAATTTGCTGTTGTTTTTTTTTTATTTTAGTGTCAGTGGTGTCATGAATCCTTCTCCAGTTCCTTCTTTCTCCAGTGTCACCTGCAGGGTTTTCACCCTCACGAGTATAAGATCCGTAAGTCAAGCAGTTATAAAGGTTTTGTGAACACACACAATATAAAATCTGAAACAGAGAAGAAATTACCCTAAACTTAAAGTGATTGTGTGAAAACCGTTGAAGATATCGAAATCCCGATTCAGATGAAGAAAGTCCCTATTCTTGTGACTTGTTTAAACTCTGAATGATGTTTCTACTTTAAGGGAGAGCAAACTTACAGAGCCTCATAGTGGGGTGGGTTTGAGATCTTTTCATGGTGATTTCCCATTACTTCTTATGGGAAAATTCTTTGCAGTTTTTTGCCAATCATTACTAAAAGTCGTAGCACACCATTCTCCATCGAGCCGCACATTTTGATGTATGTCTTGCTCATGTGCTGGCAACGCTGCAAGACTAGTCACGAAAAATGGGAAGAAAATGTGGAAGAAGAAATAATAAGTTTAAGGCGAAATAAGTATGACGAAGAATAGTCAGTGTGCTTCTGCGCTTTGCACATCAGGCACACAGAATTAAAGGTTGGAGTCAGATAAATTACTTTATTAGAAGATCCAGAAAACACTTTAAGGATGTATTGTCATGAAGATGTATTTGCGGGTGAAAAATTAAACATTCCCTCGCATCATGTTGCTACATACAATATCTTTTTTCTTGCTTTACTTCCCTCCAGACTATTGTTTAAACAGTGAGATCATCCATCTGAAGGAGGAGAATGTTCGTCTCCAACAGGAATTGCAGGCCATAAGTTCTGACAGTGAGAGCCTCAAACAGGAGTACAGCAGTCTGAAGGAGCAGATTATTGGGCAGCAACAGGAATTTCTGGCCAAAACCTCTGATAGAGAGAGCCTCAAACAGGAGAACAGCAGTCTGAAGGATGAGATTGTTGGGCTGCAAAAGGAATTGCTGACCAAAATCTCTGACAGTGAGAGCCTCAAACAGGAGAACAGCAGTCTGAAGGACCAGATTATTGGGCAGCAACAGGAATTTCTGGCCAAAACCTCTGACAGTGAGAGCCTCAAACAGAAGTATAGCAGTCTCAAGGACGAGATTGTAGGGCTGCAAAAGGAATTGCTGGCCAAAACATCTGATAGAGAGAGCCTCAAACAGGAGACCAGCAGTCTGAAGGACCAGCTTGTTGGGCTGCAACAGGAATTGTTGGCCAAAAATTCCAAAAGTGAGAGCCTCACACAGGAGAACAGCAGTCTGAAGGACCAGCTTGTTGGGCTGCAACAGGAATTGTTGGCCAAAAATTCCAAAAGTGAGAGCCTCACACAGGAGAACAGCAGTCTGATGGACCAGATTGTTCGGCTGCAACAAGAATTCCTGGCCAAAACCTCTGATGGAAAGAACCTCAAAAAGAAAACCAGCTATCTGAAGGACCAGATTGTTCAGCTGCAACAGGAATTGCTGACCAAAACCTTTGATGGAGAGAGCCTCAAACAGAAAACCAGCAGTCTGGAGAACCAGATTGTTGGGCTGCTACAGGAATTACAAGCCCTAAATCACTACAGTGAGAGCCTCAAACAGGAGAACAGCAGTCTGATGGGCCAGATTATTGGGCTGCAACAGGATCTGCTAGGCAATGCAGCTCAGGTAGGACAACCAGACCATTGTGATAGAGCTGAACTGATTGGTTAATGAAATCATAGGTTGAATGCAAGTGTATCAAATGCTATTTTAAGTCATTTTTAAAGAAAAAATGCAAAACTTTCCACCCACTCAAATATGAGGATTTGATGCATTCTATATGGTAAAAAAAACTGAATAACTTCTGACTGACATGTCATCTTGGGCCACAAGACTTTGCATATTTTTTTTGACATTTTATTGACATTAAAATTATGAATCCATTACAAAAAAACAGTAAATACAGTAAATATGCTGTTACTTGAACTATTTTGTAACCATTGTTCATACTTTCCTCAACCTTTTCTCAGGATCAGACGACAAAACACATTTCCATCCTGGCCAGGCTGCGTTCAATTTGGCAGGGGTTCAGGAAGTGTTGTAGGGCTGTGGGCAGGTGGCTGGACTTAGAGGGGCCAGATGAGTACGTAGCAGGGAGAATCCAGAATCACAGAGACCAGAACGTCAACATGGCTGAGATAAATCGGGGTAAGGTTAAGCTGTGCTTCCTCCAAACAGACAGATCACAACATACATGAAAATATTTTGTCTCCTATTATTAAGTGTTTACTCCTGATTAGAGTTCTCCTGATTGTTGAATGGAGAAAAATATTTACATGTAGATATTAGGTCAGATCTTGTCATAAATAACGTTTGTCAAGTCATGTTCCAGCGAACCGTTAAACGTTTAAATATTTAAATGTAATTTTAAACATCTTTACACCATTTATTTCACGATGGGTCTTAAATTCTGACATGAATCCACACATCCTGCATTTTGAGTGAGTGTCAGGATAATAATCTGGAGGACAAAGTTAAAATATGCTGTATTAAGCTTAAAGTCTAAGAGCTCCACAATGTGCAGCTGCCACGTTAGAAGTAAACAGGAAGCACTGAGAGTGAATTCAGTGGTAAAATAAAGGTTAAACTTCAGAATTTACACAATCTGTAAATTCAAGACCATCAGTCTAATCTGAGAGTTTGTGTGTCGCCACATAAACTGACTTCAGCCTGAACACACTGTCAGTGACTGATCTGCTGTCTATATTATCTTGTCTGCTTGCAGTGTCTCAGAGGTGTCCTCCATCCAGTGACCTGCCCTTCAGTGAGGCACATATGATGTATGGATCTGCAGTCAAACAGCCAAAGACCGCAGAGACCACCAAGAGCCTCAAGACCGCTGCAAGGAACTTCAAACACAAGTAAAGAAAACATGAGTATAAAAATCTAGATAAATAGACTATTTGGCTGTATTGCAACCAAGGTGATAAAAGAAGCGGCCATATCTGAGTTTTCACCACACAAGTTAAGACGTAACGCTCCACCTCCCACATGTCATTCCTGATAAAGGTTGTTAAAATGGGAGAGACTAATGATCCAAGAGCCAGAGGAGCCTCATCTCAATATTTACTCCAGGAACACATTGCCTTACACATCTCTTCACATTTATCATGACACTCACATTAATGCTCTGTATTGTGCTGTGCAGTAACAGTTTGCTGGATCAGAATCAAACTTGTGTTAATTTGTTTCCTAATTTGGATTGTCAAAATAAATGTGTACAGAAAACGTGCTACTTAAAGAAGGTTTGAGGGTGAATGGATTCATTGGCTGCATTTTAAGGAAGGAAATAATTAGTTTAATCCGTCAGGAGTAGGCTGAAAGCAATTTCTGTTGATCGCATCATAGAAATACACAAATATTACATGTGTTGACACCAACTGTAAGCAGTATTTTCTATAGTTTTAAGAACAGAAAAACATGAATGATTAGTAAAAAGCTGTCTCTGATTCTGCAGGATCCCTTATTCAAGTTCAGACATGGAATCTGAAGAAGAGTACAAGCATAAGATGAAGTATAGGCCCCAAACACACCTGAACCAGAAGATCCTGGTCCCAACAGGAGTGAGTCCACTCAGTCCAGACCAGTACAAACAGGCCCAAGTCATGCAGTCAACCTCCTCTAAACACCAGCAGGCCAGTGCATCAGTGGGTGGTGTGACCAAGAAAGCGGTCACAACATTGCAGAGAGATGAAGAAAAGAACACGGACAGCTTGTTGTCAGACTTCAGCTCATCAAATGAGTGCCTAGGAGGGAAAACCCAGAATCACAGAGACCAGAACGTCAACATGGTCGAGACAAATCCGAGTAAAGGTAAGCTGTGCTTCCTCCAAACAGACAGATCACAACATACATCAACATATTTTGTCTCCTGTTATTAAGTGTTTACTTCTGATAAGAGTTGTCCTGATTGGTGAATAGAGAAAAATATTTACATGTCGATATTAGGTCAGATCAGGGGCGGATCCAGGGGCGGCACTGGCCCTAGCTGAAATCTGATTGGCCCCTGAAGTGCCCCTGTCCTGTCACTTGTCTGTTTACAACTTGAATACTTGACTGTGTCAAGTTTTTCTCTTCTAAACTGTTGTGTATGCTGTAATATAGTTTATAAGTATTTTCTTTAATGTAAAAAAAAAGTTTAAATTATGTTATGTAATACATAATTGGAAGTGTCTTATGTTTTATATTTATTTATGCATCCTAGTTTAAAATTCAATAATTGCTAAACTTTTTTGATGTACAAAATGTGCTTGAAAAAGGCACAATTTGCATAATATATTCAACTATGTGTGTCTTTACTAAAAGCTATGGAGCCAACAGCAAACAATGAATGACTGGTGATTATTCTGTGTATACATCTTACTGAATAAGGAAATGTGCATGAATGCTGGACATATAGTTGGCCCCTCTGTAAAAAATGTGGCCCCTCTATGGCCCCTGATTTAGAAAAATTCTAGATCCGCCACTGGGTCAGATCTTTTCATAAATAACGTTTGTCAAGTCATGTTCCAGCGAACTGTTAAACGTTTAAATATTTAAATGTAATTTTAAACATCTTTACACCATTTATTTCACGATGGGTCTTAAATTCTGACATGAATCCACACATCCTGCATTTTGAGTGAGTGTCAGGATAATAATCTGGAGGACAAAGTTAAAATATGCTGTATTAAGTTTAAAGTCTAAGAGCTCCACAATGTGCAGCTGCCACGTTAGAAGTAAACAGGAAGCACTGAGAGTGAATTCAGTGGTAAAATAAAGGTTAAACTTCAGAATTTACACAATCTGTAAATTCAAGACCATCAGTCTAATCTGAGAGTTTGTGTGTCGCCACATAAACTGACTTCAGCCTGAACACACTGTCAGTGACTGATCTGCTAACTGTCTATATTATCTTGTCTGCTTGCAGTGTCTCAGAGGTGTCCTCCATCCAGTGACCTGCCCTTCAGTGAGGCACATATGATGTATGGATCTGCAGTCAAACAGCCAAAGACCGCAGAGACCACCAAGAGCCTCAAGACCGCTGCAAGGAACTTCAGACACAAGAAAAGAAAACATGAGTATAAAAATCTAGACAAATAGACTATTTGGCTGTATTGCAACCAAGGTGATAAAAGAAGCGGCCATATCTGAGTTTTCACCACACAAGTTAAGACGTAACGCTCCACCTCCCACATGTCATTCCTGATAAAGGTTGTTAAAATGGGAGAGACTAATGATCCAAGAGCCAGAGGAGCCTCATCTCAATATTTACTCCAGGAACACATTGCCTTACACATCTCTTCACATTTATCATGACACTCACATTAATGCTCTGTATTGTGCTGTGCAGTAACAGTTTGCTGGATCAGAATCAAACTTGTGTTAATTTGTTTCCTAATTTGGATTGTCAAAATAAATGTGTACAGAAAACGTGCTACTTAAAGAAGGTTTGAGGGTGAATGGATTCATTGGCTGCATTTTAAGGAAGGAAATAATTAGTTTAATCCGTCAGGAGTAGGCTGAAAGCAATTTCTGTTGATCGCATCATAGAAATACACAAATATTACATGTGTTGACACCAACTGTAAGCAGTATTTTCTATAGTTTTAAGAACAGAAAAACATGAATGATTAGTAAAAAGCTGTCTCTGATTCTGCAGGATCCCTTATTCAAGTTCAGACATGGAATCTGAAGAAGAGTACAAGCATAAGATGAAGTATAGGCCCCAAACACACCTGAACCAGAAGATCCTGGTCCCAACAGGAGTGAGTCCACTCAGTCCAGACCAGTACAAACAGGCCCAAGTCATGCAGTCAACCTCCTCTAAACACCAGCAGGCCAGTGCATCAGTGGGTGGTGTGACCAAGAAAGCGGTCACAACATTGCAGAGAGATGAAGAAAAGAACACGGACAGCTTGTTGTCGGACTTCAGCTCATCAAATGAGTGCCTAGGAGGGAAAACCCAGAATCACAGAGACCAGAACGTCAACATGGTCGAGACAAATCCGAGTAAAGGTAAGCTGTGCTTCCTCCAAACAGACAGATCACAACATACATCAACATATTTTGTCTCCTGTTATTAAGTGTTTACTTCTGATAAGAGTTGTCCTGATTGGTGAATAGAGAAAAATATTTACATATAGATATTAGGTCAGATCAAGAAGATGTTGTTGCTGTAATCATAATCTGTGATTGGGGATTTTGGTTTTTGAGCAAACTGGCACACAGAAAGAGTAGCTGTATCAAACTTTGTTGGTTGTATTGCCCCCATACATGTAGGAGAAATCATCTCACCACAAGATGGACTATTTAAGTATATTTGTTCATCAGTCTCCACTGAGTCCAGGGTTTTAGTTCTTAATTTTATGGTATGCTACTTTTATGTCGAATTTGTTGAGTTTAAATTGGAAAAAGAAACCTAAAAAACAAAATGACAGACAGGATATTTGTACTTAAAGGCAGGATACACAAGGCCACTGGAAGATATAAATGCTCTGATGGGAACCAGAAGCTCTGTATCCTCTTATAATACCAACAGGACTGGAGAATAGCCGTTTGAATGATGTTGCACTATTCCTGCCAGGTGACGTTATTAATGAATCATTATCATTGCTTTTTTTTAGAGAGCAAAATCAATGACACGGCCAGAACGAAGGAGCAGATTGGAGTGTCTGCTGCACAGAAACCAGCAGGGGGCATCACCAAACCACCAGACAGGGAGGCTGAGGTGAGACTTGTGATTGGACCTCAGTGCATTACTTTAGTGTAAAATGTTGGTAACTTATTTGATATTATATTTATGTAGTAAAGATCTGTTTTAACCCAAAGAAAATATTGTTTCTCTATGTTCTGACAGGATGATAAATTTGACAGGTATTTGAAAGAATGTGAATCCGTTTGTGAGCCAATGTCTAAACTGGCTCAGGGTTCTGGAATGTCAAAGAACACCATCACCGAGACCACTGCCTCACAACATGGGCAGGCTGAGGTGAGACTTGTTCTGTGATTGGACCTCAGTGCATTACTTTGGTGTAAAATGTTGGTAACTTATTTGATATTATATTTATGTAGTAAAGATCTGTTTTAACCCAAAGAAAATATTGTTTCTCTATATTCTGACAGAATTTTGAGATAGATGAAATCTTTAAAGAGTTTGGATACGAATATAATCAGAAGTCTATACCAGCTCAGGGTTCTGGAGTGTTGAAGAAGAACAGAATCACCGAGACCACCGCCTCACAACATGGGCAGGCTGAGGTGAGACTTGTTCTGTGATTGGACCTCAGTGCATTACTTTGGTGTAAAATGTTGGTAACTTATTTGATATTATATTTATGTAGTAAAGATCTGTTTTAACCCAAAGAAAATATTGTTTCTGTATGTTCTGACAGGATGAACTTAAGAAGTCGTTAAAAGATGATGCTCCGCTTTTTGGAATATTGAAGAAGAGCCTGGCCTCAAACAGCAGCGTTGGGTCACACTCCAGAGGGAGGGATCCCAAAACAGGTCAGATTTTTCAGGATATGTTGGAATGTAGTTGGGGTTTTATGAGAAGATTGTCTCCGCTGTATTTTAGACTTATCCTGTCTTATCCCAGCAGGTCTGACTGAAGTTAAATTTAAGTAATTCGTGTTATGCTATTCCTGCCAGGAGGCATTACTTTGTCATGACTGTGTCATACAATCTGTTTGTACTCCAAACCATTTAAAAATATTCTTGAGTCTATAAAAATCATAAAAATCAAATTAGTGAAACCACTGAAATGTATTTGTATGAATTGCCTTTTTCTTTTTAGGGCGCAATCTCAATTTCTCGGCTGGATCAAATGAAAGGAGTGTTGCAGGGAAAAATGTCGATTTCCTGGACACTGTAAAGATAAAGTAAGACTTCCTCTATGACTGGACCTATATAAAAATGTTTAACGTTTATTAGCATGATGAACATATGAAACAAAGTCCTCTAACATCTTTATACCATGTTTATTGTGCTGAATTGATTGTGCTTTTTCTTTCTCCTAAGGATCATACCTAGGAAGGAAGAAGATTGAAATTAAATGAGATGTTGGTAAAGCCATGGAGACTGATGTGAGTAAGAACAAAAACTGTATTTTCTGCAGAAAGGTTGTTTTATACAGTGTCACAGAACAGACATCCTGGACCCTTTGTGATCTGTCTGTTTTATTGATTTGATTTGATTGTACAGCACTGTGGTCAACCTCAGTTGTTTTTAAATGTGCTCTATAAGTAAAGTGGATTGGATTGGATTGGACCCATAGGAATGGAATCCACAACCTTGTCTCGAGTTTAGAAATGTGTTGTCATTTGATTTGCTAAACTAATTGACATTTTATTTCATTTTATCGTTTATGACGTGCAATTTTTGTTACTTCCAGCCTGAAAAAAAAGAACACGCTCACAGACTTCCGGATCGGATTCCTTCATGCTTAGCTACGCTAACACCAAGAGCAACAACAATGGCAGACATCATTTTGCAAGTGCTGCTCCTGCAAACCTATGTTGACATTTAAACACGACTGGCTTAGTATATTCGTGCGGGGCTGATTTCCAGGGGCATTATTTCCAGCAGTACATTGATGAGCGAATAATTCTGGATCTGTCGGTCTATACCACCAGTGTATGGTACAGGATTCAGGCTGCAGCTTGAACACAACGCTACAAGTGATCAAGACCTTTTTAGGAAACACAGTATATGGCATGCCTTGGATATCCAATATCTGTCCCTGTCAAATAAACAAATAAAAAATATACATGAAAGACCATAAAGAAATATGCTGCAATCCATTTGCTCCAAATACTCAACTTTCCAAATACTTCCAAAAGCAGAATGCCCGGATGCAAAAGCAAAACCTTTGTGAGATACATAAAGTGTAACATCAGTTAATGAATGAATGAACTAATGGGGCAGACAAACCTTACTACAAAGTTAAAGCAGACACGTTTACGTAGCTAGCATTAGCAAATCAAACAGTACCACGGGAAACTTTAAATCGCATTCTTCTCTGTATGTTTTTGGTCGGTTAAATACTATTCTGGCTCATTACTGCCACTCAGGTTTAAGCGTGAATTGCACTTAAATGAAAGACACCAATAAAATAAAAATAAAATAACAAAATAAAGTACATGTTTTTCCGTGCAGTCAAGACAGCATTTTTTAAAATACACTTAAGAAATGTAGTTAATTCGGCAATTTGAATAAAATTTAAAACACTAAAATTAAAACAGTTGACATAAAATCATTTCTTATTCATAAATATTAATAATTGTAGGTTGTTGGTTTCTTGCGTGTCGTTATAGCCATTTGTGTTTTCCGGTTTGAGTTTTCAAAATAAAAGCCGTTTCTCGTAGAGAAACCAAAATATTGAAAGTGTTGTGTAATGATTGATTTACACGTCAAATGTGTCGCCCAAAGTGGTATCAAATAGAAGAATTTGCTGTAAAATTGAGTGCTGTTTGCAGGAAAGGCCAGAGAGAGTATCGATAAGATAATCAGTGCCGGTAAGAAAGATATGATATGTAATTTTGACCGGACGTATGAAAACTGAGCAGCCCGTGAGGAGTCGTTTAAGAAACCCCTTACACTAGGCGAGAAGCAGAGCTCGCGACGTTACGTGGTCGCCATTTTGTTTCACCGGGAGTAAAGAAACCCACCTGAAAAGCACCGGCGTGAAGATTTTATTTTATTTTAGGCACATTTAACACGGCGGATCAGCATCGTGCACCCAAATTTAGACTCGCATGGTATGTACACACCAACCCGACAGTTACAACGCTTCTACAGAGACAATTGTCGGGTTAGTTAGTGCGTTATATGCACACTAATGCTGGATGCGTTGCACGACCGGGGCCAGCGTTATCGTTAGCTCGTTTATATGGCTAGCCGGCATTTTGAAGAAAGGGCCCGCTTTCGTGGACGGCCCGTTAAACACGCGAAGTATGTTTGACAGATGTGCACCCTATTAAATGAAAAATCAAACACCCGGAATGATAATCCTGGGATTAGTAGTTTTTTAATGTGATCTTCATTCAGTTTTTACCGCTACGCGCGGTGACGACTGGGGCCTGTGATGGACACAAGCCAGCGTCGCTAGCTAACACTAGCATACAGAGGCGTGATGGATGCTTCTCAACGACTTGTACTTAGCTGGGATATTTTTATTTTTTATTTTACACTATATGGTAGCAAGATGTCGTAAACTGCGGGGGTCATTTTTATTGAGTGTCAGACGTGTAACTTGGAGAAAAACGTGATCCCCGTGTTCTTTCAGTTTCGGTTTTTTGATAACTGAAGACCGATAAATGTTAGTCAGCGGTTCAGATTTGAACAGTGGCGCCAAACCGCACAACTAATATGTTGTTCCAGTTTCTGTTGTGACGACAGTGGTTTCATTCTGCACTAATCTCATCTAAATAGATGTCTGGAGACATGGCCACAGATCATGTAAACGGGAACGGCACGGAGGAACCAATGGACACGACCGCAGCGATGACCCGTTCAGAACATTTCCCAGCTTTACTGGAAGCTGGTTTACCTCAGAAAGTAGCCGAGAAGCTAGATGAACTTTACGTTGCAGGTGAGAAGTTCTTTCGTTATCTCTTGCATGAAACTGCTTTGAGTGAGGATCATTCATACTCCCTCTACATGTTAAAATAAGTACGTCCGTATCCGTCAAAAGCCCACGTATGTTCTTTACGTTGGAATGTATGCTAAGCATATACGTCCACAATAGGGCAGTGCAAAGTAATAACAATGAAAAACGTGACTGTGGAGATTCTCATAATAACGCAACTAGTAAAGAAAAGCAGAGGCAGCAATGTACTTCGCGGTGGTTTGTGGGGCCATTAAATATATCATGTCCTATTTGTTGTCTTTGTAGACATTTGTCATATCTTCATTGAATTATATAAGATATAAGCAGACTTACCCTTTAATATTGATCACTTAAAACAATGGGACATGGGAAATGAAATGCCAACAGATTAATTCCTCAGGTATTATCAGACAATAACTAATCAGGTGCATAGTCAAAGGTTGTTAAAACTAATCATTTATGCAGCATTATTAAGGCACATGGTGTTTTGTGACTAAAGGGAAATTCCTCCAACTGCTGGTTTGTCACACATTTTCTTTCCTGCGTTCTGATAGTGGAATAATAAGTCACCAACCCATCACACCTGTTTACATTAAATCATGAGAAATTAAAATATTATTTAAGGAATGTGTCTCATATCGAGGATTTATTTCATTCTCAGTCATAAGTGTTGTCACACTGTTAAGTATAAAATCTGTATTGATTTGCTAAATTGATGTGTGCAGCCATAAAGGGATTTAGGAAGAATTAAAGCCAGCTGGTATTGTGACGCTTCCAAAAACAATTGAGCAGGTGTGTGGCTGCAGCAATTGAATTTTACTTTCTGATAAGGAGCCACAGAAATGTTACCTAGAACACGATTAACAGAAAGATTGGTTTGACGTGCTTTACAGAATCATGTAATGTCTTTATCTAGTTTTAATAGCATCAGTTGTTTTCTGCTGAATGTCAATCATGTTGGTTGTATGGCACTGCACTGCATTTACATTAGCATGTATAAAAATTAAATTTAATTTGGGCTTCGGGCCTTCAGCTATTATCCTCTTCCTTCTGGTATGATGAATTACCATGAAGCCTCGTTTGTGCAACTGCTTCATAAGAGTCATACATCTTGTGTTTGTCAGTGCTAACCCTCTCAGACGATTATTCCTGACTTTTTTCTTTTTGCACCATATTTTCATCAGGCCTAGTAGCACACAGTGACCTTGATGAAAGGGCTCTTGAAGCTTTGAAAGAATTCAATGAGGAGGGAGCCCTGCAAGTACTGGTTCAGTTCAAAGAGAGTGATCTGTCACATGTGCAAGTAAGTGTACCCAATGTATGTGTCACACTAATAAAGACTTACATTTGTGCTAATTATCAGTCTAAAGCAGTTTTCTTTTATTCCAGAACAAAAGTGCCTTCTTGTGTGGAGTAATGAAGACTTATAGGCAGCGGGAGAAACAAGGGACTAAAGTTTCAGATTCCACCAAAGGACCAGACGAGGCTAAAATCAAAGAGCTCCTGGAAAGAACCAACTACACACTTGACGTAACAACAGGCCAACGAAAGTATGGCGGGCCCCCACCTGAGTCAGTGTATTCAGGAGCCCAACCCAATGTGGGAACAGAGGTACATTTTCTGGTTTAAATGCTGTCAGTTGGGGACAGAGACTAAACTCTTTTCTTCTATGAATTGTTTCAATCTGGTCTTAGTGCTTCATAAGCTTCAATAGTATTGGAAACATTTTTCATTCATAGTTTCGATACTCTCCAGGATTTCCTTATATTAAACAATATTGGTCTTGTGTTTGCTGCCATGTTGTTCCCAAATGTTTTTTCATATCATAAACATAAACGTTACTGTGCTAGTCCTCATAAGAATCATTTTCACTATGGATTTGTGAACTGCATAAGTTAGCAGACAGGTGAGTGTCGCAAACGTTTTACTTTATATTTTACCTCTATTGTATACAAGGTGTATGAAATTAAGGCTTAGCTGGCTTGTGTGTGTTTGTGTGTTCAAAACAGTCTTTGAAAGAGATTTAATTGGCTGCCTGCCCAGATGAACCGGACAAAGAACTTGTTGCATCACATAGTCACACACAAAAGTGTATAGTGTCACATACACAACCTTAAGAAAATGACAAATAAAATTGAAGGGGGAACCTTCATCAAAATACTGCACAAAGAATGCAGTTTTCATTTAGTTCAAATGTTCTAAACAACTACACAAAGCAGGGTTAGGTTGTGTAACAATGATCAGGCTAAATACTTGGTCCACTTTGGATATTCACCGGTAAACTCAGTTCAGTTTACAGCAGAAATAAAAACATGTGAACAAGAACATGTGAACGACGACCAGTAAGTCACGTTGCACTCAGTCAGCAGCTGGTCTAAAACATGTCCACCTTTTGATACCTCGTCCACTACATAATGGCTTGTGCTGTTGGCACAGTTGTTGACTCTGCCCAGATGGACAGGTATGCTGGCAGGTGGAAGGCTATGAGATGAGTTAGTATGAATGGATGACCAAACGTCAGATGGGCACAAAATCTTGAAATTTCTCTGTTACTGTCAGCTTCTCAGTGGTTGGTGGCTGAAGATTAAGCCACTACAGATTGTGTATCAGTGGAAAAGTTAGCTTAGAAAATACCCATAGCCATTGCAAGTGCATAGTTATTAGTGTAAAAATTCACTAGATCAAATCCTTACAAAAATTATCACAAAAAAGCTTCTCTTGACTAACAGCTTAACAGAGAGAGGGTTGGTCAGTGTCTAATGTTTTTTGTTGTTGTTTTTTTGCTTAGATATTCGTTGGGAAGATTCCCCGTGACTTGTTTGAGGACGAGTTGGTTCCTCTTTTTGAGAAAGCTGGTCCTATCTGGGACCTTAGGCTAATGATGGACCCGCTGAGTGGCCTTAACAGGGGCTACGCGTTTGTCACCTTCTGTGCTAAAGAAGCCGCCCAGGAGGCAGTGAAACTGGTGAGTTTGTCAGGAATGCCAGCAGAACAGTCATCTCTGCAGGAAACTGAAGTTGGAACAAAAATAATAAGAGTTGGTGCAGTTGTTTTGGTTAATCAGCAAAATGACCTCTGCTTGTAAATGTACCTTAAATGGTAACCAAGAAGCTTGGAACTAAATTGTCAACAATAAAATGTATTCAATTGGCAGCAAGTAGTTGGATGCAGTGTATGTTTGTTCAAACTTCATATATGGTTAACAGGTTTTATTTTCCTTTCCCAGTGTAATAATCATGAGATTCGCCCCGGTAAGCACATTGGAGTGTGTATATCTGTCGCCAACAACAGGTTATTTGTAGGCTCCATTCCCAAGAGTAAAACAAAGGAGCAGATTGTTGAAGAATTTGCTAAAGTCACAGGTAAAAGCACCGTATTTAGTGTTTTTATAGGTGACTTTTATTTAATTATTATTCAGTGTTTTTCATGATAAATCATAAATTATGCTTTTTTCCCTCTTTTTTTCTCCTTACAGAGGGCCTCAGTGATGTCATTCTTTACCATCAACCTGATGACAAGAAGAAGAACAGAGGCTTCTGCTTCCTTGAGTACGAAGACCATAAAACAGCTGCTCAGGCTCGCCGCCGCCTAATGAGTGGCAAGGTTCGGCTCTGGGGCAACGTGGTGACTGTGGAGTGGGCCGATCCCATCGAAGATCCTGACCCTGAGGTCATGGCCAAGGTGACCTTCAATATCAGTATTTTTTAAATGATCATAAGCATCAAAATCTTCAGTTTTGATAACGATAACTGGCTTTGTAGGCTTTTGAGCTGGAAAATGAATTGTCTCTTTCTAAAAAAAAAAAAAAAAAAAATTTAAAAAGTAATTTATGACTAATCTTGAACGCTGTCCATATCACAGGTGAAGGTTTTGTTTGTGAGAAACCTTGCCAACAGTGTCACAGAGGAGATCCTGGAGAAATCCTTTAGTCATTTTGGAAAACTGGAGCGAGTGAAGAAACTCAAAGACTACGCTTTTGTTCACTTTGAAGAGAGGGACGGTGCAGTGAAGGTATTTTTGTATTGAAGCATTTTCAGATACTATGAATCTAAATATTAAACTGTGATTGTAAATGCTGACACTTTTCTGCTTTTCTCAGGCATTAGAAGAAATGAATGGGAAAGAGCTGGAGGGAGAGCTGATCGAGATTGTTTTTGCTAAACCACCAGATCAGAAAAGGAAGGAGCGAAAAGCTCAGAGACAAGCAGCCAAAACACAAATGTAAGAAACATCACAGTAGATGTTGTGCTTTTTATTTATGAGCCTATCAGGATCCTGGCCTCTAGAATGTCATCATTTTGTTTCTCGTCTTTTATATTCATCAGGTATGATGACTATTACTATTACTCTACTCCTCCCTACATGGCTGCTCCTGCCAGAGGCCGGGGCAGAGGTGGTAACCGGAGCGGCTACATGTACCCTCCTGATTACTGCAGTTACGAGGACTACTATGACTACTATGGCTATGACTATCACAACTATCGTGGAGGCTATGATGACCCGTATTATGGGTATGATGACTTCCAGGCTCCGGTACGAGGGCGGGGCAGCAACAGGGGCGCACGGGGCGGAGCCTCTCCAGTCAGAGGACGTGGCGGCGCCGTGGCACCCAGAGGCAGGGCCAACTTCTCCCAACGTGGAGGACCGGGACCAGGCCGCGGTGGGCGAGGAGCAAGAGGAGGAGCAGGCCTGCAGCCAAGAGGGCGAGGAGGGGTACGTGGTGCTCGGGGTGGCCGCGGTGGAAATGTAGGAGGAAAGCGCAAAGCTGATGGGTACAACCAGCCAGATTCCAAGCGTCGCCAGACCAATAATCAGAACTGGGGCTCTCAACCAATTGCTCAGCAACCGCTCCAGGGTGGTGATCATTCTGGTAACTATTCCGGTTACAAATCCGACAACCAGGAATTTTATCAGGATTCTTTTGGGCAACAGTGGAAGTAAACCAGTAGGGCTTTGATAACAAAAAACATGTTTTTTTGTTTTTGTCTTTACTTAGAGACTTGATCTGATTGGCCCTCAGTCCCATACGTTTGCCTGCGTCTCTCTCCCCCCCCCCCCCCCCAAAAAAAAAAATTGGTGACATCTGGCATCTTCTTGTACATATTTTAATAATCAGCTTGGACTCAAACAGTAATCACAATCCCACCTGTTTCTGGTGAACTGCTCTTTTTTCCTTTTTGTGTTTTTTTAAGATGGTCATTTAAAGATTTTTCCATAACAAAGTTTGGGGAAATTTTTTTAGATGCAAATATGTGCTCGAGCTGTCTATTTGGCTATAGCTTTATGTATGTTTTTAGAAATTCTGGTTACCATGGTTACCATGTTTTAAGTAGCTAACAGCCACAAAGCATATGTCTCCTAAACATGTATTTAAAACTAATGAAAATACAATTTGTATTGTCACAAAGTAATGCGTGTCTTGTTGTTGAAAAGAAAAAAAAGGACCATCGTAGTCCTATTTTTTGGCTTTACATTTTGGCTTGTATTCTTTGCTGTTTGTCTGCTTTAATAAACATACACGCACACGTGTACAAAACTTCAAATTGTGTTGCAAATTCATGTTTCGGCGAATTCTCTCTTCAAATTGCCTTCAAATTTAAGGCTCCTTGTGGAAGAAAATGGATTAAAAGGTTTGCCAATGTTGGCTACATGCTACAGTGTCACCTTGCATGTCATCAAATTCCAAGTCACCTCTAGTCGGCATCTCTCAAGTGCTCTGTATATGTAGTGACATACTCCATCCTTATCCTCTCATGTCCAAATTGATGTCCTAAATTCACTGTCAATGCAACATCAAGGCTAAGCCCCACCCCCTTCAAGCCTGTAGAAGTCTCTTTTGTTAGCAGTGGGGGGAATAAAAGCACAATTTGATAAATTAATTTCAAGATGCTTTTCCTTGTCCCAGAAGGATCTACCTGGATACTAATCTTGCATGTTTATCTGGAAGTTTGATATTGTGTTATAATGGGACCTAACTGCT
This sequence comes from Chaunax sp. Z400, assembly GCA_037577475.1. Taxonomy (NCBI): domain Eukaryota; kingdom Metazoa; phylum Chordata; class Actinopteri; order Lophiiformes; family Chaunacidae; genus Chaunax; species Chaunax sp. Z400. The sequence goes on from CM075202.1 coordinate 614,889, forward strand.
ATGCATGACTCGCTTGTGTTCTTTTTTTTTTTTGTTCAGTTTGTTGTGTAGATATAATGGCTGCTCATAACCTCTCTTCCTGTGTGAGCTTGCTTCACCTGCTGCAGCTCAAGCTGTTCTATGATCCGACCTGGGCAGAGTCTGATTGTCCTCCTTTAAGGCATTGACATGCATGTTAAATCAGAGTGTTAGTTAGAAGCTTTTCATGTTCTTCTGAGTGTATGAGAGAGACAGAACAGTAGATGTAACATGATCCTGTTTTCCAGTCTCTAATTGCTTCCTTTTGTTACTCGACTAGCAGGAGAAAGGGGTCGAGGCCGGTCCTGATGTGTCACTATGAAGACTGACCAGCGTATGGCGTTGCACGCTGCAGGCTGCCAGTGGATGGAATGGTAAGGTCACCTGACTCAATAGTCCAATGGCATTACCAGCCTTAAACTGCCACGTTTGAAGAGAATCAGAAGAAAAACTTGAGCTTTTAAGACTTTCAAGCACCAAAAATGCGATTTGAGAGTCGCTGAGTTAATGATGGACATCCTTCTGGAAAAGTCTTTGCACTTTTTTGTTTTGAGTGGATTAGTGGAACTTGGATCATTGTTTGTCGAGCTTTTAAATTTTATGATGGACTATCAGAGATAGAGTTGAGGTGTAGTACTAAGGGACGGGCATTCCAGGAAAATGGTTCGAAACCACCAAGGGTTAACTACCTCCATTTTGAGGCCTTGCCTGCTCTTTTGTACTCGAGGAGGCTGAGATGGGCTTTGACCCCATCCCACCCCTCTGCCCCAGAAGCCCTGTTCAGACCTGGTATTAACGCCCATCCTGAGTGATCCAATCACCAGTGTTAACGCACCTATTGACAACACAGGATGCCATCACTCAGACCACATTTACAAGGTGGTCTATGCTTCATGTGACCACTTTTTTTTTTAGCAATGCCCCTTTTCACACGACGACGACCCTTCTCTACACCGCCTTCAGTGGCCTAAGACCACTCTTATGGGATTTTACACAGCGAGCTGATGTACTGCAAGCAAACGTGGTGTGATGGATAACAGCAGTGTCTTTGAATTAGCTGCTAATTTCTCCTAGCTGCTTTTTAAATCCGCTGGTTGAGGGTTGGACATCTTGTATGTTGTCATTACGTGAAGCCTCCATCATATCCTGCTGGCTTGCTCCGTCCATCTGGTGCTGTTAGCACCTCTGCTGATGTCTCAGAGGAGGAACAACATCCTCTATCCTTTGAACACTGAACTGATTTCTCCACTTTAATCAGTAACTCCCTTAAATATTAGGGAATTTTAAGAGTTCTAAATTCTTTCTGTTTCAGTGGAGACGACACCATTTTATTGACCATAACTGTCATATTTTACAGTTACAGTAAATAACATCGTTTTGTGATTTGTTGATATTGGTAAAAAACCCAAACTGTCTCTGACAAATTCTCATTTATTTGTGCAAAAGCCATTGTTCTATTAGCAGACAGAGCAGTGATGTGAGGCTCATGATACCAGGTTTTAGCACTTAATGAATGTTAGGTGTCAGTTTGACGCAGGCTGCAGCTACTGTAGGCATGTTAGCTGCTCCTCCTGACATGAGCCTGGACACGCTTAGCTGTCATGAGACGTGAACTGGGTGATGTTAGTTTACACATTTTTCTACAGCTGTGATTTTTGTTTTCCACTTAAATGCCTGGAAACCAGTAATCCTTTGTCTTCCACGATGGGGAAAGTGTCTTTTTGGATGTAAGGATGTTTGTGTTGCACAAATATCTGTTGGTTGATGTGAATCTCATGAATCTGCCTCTAAACAGGACTGGAAAACATTAGAAGTCAAAGTGGTTATACATTTCAGCATGCAGGCTGGTTCATGCCATAAATATGGTTGTGACAAATTCTTGGATAATTTTGAATTAATTCATGTCATTTCACCTCATTTCATCTGTAGACATGTTATACTGGAAGTCAGAATGTAAAGAATTTAGAGGAGAAAATCCTTCCTAATATATTTGAACTATAAGTGAGTCTGGGATTTTTTTTTATACACACATTGTCTTATCAAAAATGTGTTCTTATCAAATACCTTCACCTGATCCACAAAAACAGTCAACTTTATATTAACACAATTATCAGGACTGAGGAAAAAGAGACGCTGCTCTAAGATGTTGATCCTCCTGCTGTTCCTTCTGCCCCACCTGCTGTATTAGGGAAGTTCAAAACTAAATAAAGGGACAGATTGTTCCATTGGATATGTTGAATGTCAGCTTCCTGTTAATACAGACATGAACTGATCACACAACAAAGAGCCGTCTCTGTGCTGCCTTCATCGTAGGTTCTCTCCTCCACAGTTGATGTGAGCAGCTGATGTGTTCTGGGTCGATCTTGGCATCACGAGCATTTTTGGCCATATTTTATTTATTTTGAGACTTCCAACAACAACTTGTGTTTTTATTATTCAGTAAAGTTTTTATAGTTAATAATAAACAGGACAGTATAGAATGTGACAGATCATTCCTCTTTAAGTACAGGACATGGCTGTATAGATAACCCTAATAGACATCCTGAGGAAATCACAAAGCAGGGTTTTTACTGCTGAAACGTGAGGATTGATTTCTCCTTTAAGCTCTTAAACATTGTTAGTGTGTATTCATCTTTTTTTGTGTGTATTCTTTCAGTTCAGAAAGGATTGTGCAGCTTGGTCTTTCTTTTTTTAAGATTTGTGATGAAGAGCCTGATTACTTTGAACTTTTTGTCACTAATATTGACTCTCAATCACCAATTTTAAGGGTCAATGTTTTTTTTTCTTTTTTGCTAACAAGAGTATTTGCATTCTTGCAAATGAATTGTTTTATACTGTAAAATGAGGTGAGTTACACCTATTTTTCTAATAAAGTTATTGACCTTGACATGAAATTGTTTGATTTTATAACCTGTGACATTTCTGGGAAATATTTGTCATTTGGATCATTAATACAGTTTATTTCACTCAGTTCAGGGTATAATCTCCAATTCTTTAGCCACTGTTGTTGAGGGCATTTTCTCCATTATATCTTCTTAAATTCACCTTTTAAATGTTCTTGCATTGAACCTATCAAAATTAACCATTTGTCCTCAAACAATGTGGAAAGAGATAATTTGACCCAAACCCTGAGATTCAATTTTTTTTAAAAATGCTCTATTTTGTGAAAAAACATAAGTCTTAATTTTACAGAAGCCGTGCAATATTTGAATAAAATATATAAATGTATAAAAACGTAGAATAAATGTCTAAAAGGACGTTTGTCCATAGATGGACTAACCCTAACCCTTTGATCTTAACATAAACGTAGATTTTTAGGTCTGTAAGTAACTTCACACATTACTAAAAATATTCTTTAACTAACAAATATTTACATTTCAACATATGATTTAATAAAGTAACAAAAGTATAGAAGAATAAGTAGTACAAAATATGAGGAGCAGCAAAATCTAAATATTCAAAATCTATATGTTCTATATGAGGTTTCCAAGTAAGTTTTCTGTTCATTATGTATTATGTGTATATATAATATATTTCAAACGATACAAACACCATCCATAACCATTTAGATTTTGTTTTTTCCATTACCACAAAGCATACATTTAGTTCTATTGAAGGAAACCTAGAATGAAGATCAACCATTCGCTACAGTTTATTCCATGTTTTTGGTGGTGGGATGAAGCTGGAGCATCCAGAGGGAACTCACACAGACATGGGGGGGCCCAGTTTGGGATCCGAACCCAGAACCTTATAGCTGTGAGACGACAGTGATACCAGACCACAAATCACACCGAGAGCTGAGTGTTTGTATAATGCAAACGAGAGAAACTGCAATATTTTAGATTCTTCAGATTTAATTGATACGTAGATTAAAAGATTTTAAATTTATTTTTTATCAATAATGTGGCACAGTATGCACTCATTTTAGTGGTCCTGAAATAGTTTAGTGCATCTTTTCAGCTTCAATTCAGGTTGTGCTGCATTCAGGCAATAGTAAAGTTTGAATCCCAATTTGGGGATTACCAATTTCTGAAAAATGTATATGATAAACTTTGAAAACTATGCGGTGCCTGTGGTAACATGTTTTTGTCTTTACATGTATAATTGAGTTATTGCAACCTCTTGCCATGATTCAGCAAAATGAAAAACGTGAAAAAAGTGAGTGTAATTCCATTCAAATTATGAAGGAGTGAAGGTTACTGCTTTCATGTTGGGTCTGTATTATATAGTACTGTCAGCAGTTAATGACTGAGGACGCCATCATTATGATGTCAAGTCTGGTAAATCGAGCCATTGAATTTTCACATGTAAAATAAAATCCAAACTGACCAGGTGTTAAAATGATTTTGTCCCAAGTTGGAACTTGTATTTTCCCAAATTCCAATGTCTCATGAAGGCAGTATTAAGCCATCCATATGGCTATAAATTTGTCAACATTGTCAAATAAAACTAAAATAACAATTAGTAACAGTACTGTTAAAATACATGCATACTGGTAAGTAAACGTATCACCCCTATGATTACTTTAACAGCCTCCTGTGGTGGAAACTTACATTTATGTTTATCTAGATTTTTAAATGAGAACCCCTACAGACACTTTATCTGCTCAAACTTTAAAGTGATCTCATACACGTATCCTGGGAATGATAAATGTGTTTTTGAACAGTGAATGTCTCACGGGACGAACATTTCATAGTAAAATTACAAAAGCCATGGATGGTCTGAACGGAAGTGACGTTATTTGAATTCATGGTTGCCATGTCTGTCTTTGTGGTGCGTTAAGTGTCTTGTGATAATTTTATCAAATGAGTCATGATTTTGGAGTGAAAGAATCACACAATACTACCAAAAAAATTAGACAGTACACAAAAACAGAGTTTTAAGTAGATATTTTAAAAGGACATTTGTTATACAAATTGATAATAAAATATCAAAAATGACAAATACAAAGTTAAAGCTTCTCGAATCTGAGAACCTGCTGAACAAAATAAGTTTGCATAACTTGTGAGACAAGACAAGCCATATATGAATATAACATTGTGATTTTTTTTCCCCACAATTTTTGACATAAATAAAGGAGGATATAATCCACAGATTAACTGAAAATGAAAACAATTCTCAGTTTTAACCCACTGAAGAGAATAAACTAGTTGTACTTGTTTGTATAACATTCAAAAATATGATGACATTTCCATGTATGCAACATAGAAATAAAGTATTAAATAATATATTTTAAGACGAAATAGTTGAGTTAAAGTCCAAGCTTGTATTTAAATGATGACAGATAAAGGAATCCATTCATTGTCTCTGTTTCGAAATAATATTTTGATTAAGGTATTGTTTAGAATATAAGCCCAGTGAACTGTTTTAAGAGGAACAATGCTGCTTTCAGGAGACACCAGAAATTAAGGAAGCACAAACTGCGATGCAGACGAAATAATTGACATGACTGGTTTCCTCTTGTTTAGTACCCTGATTTACCTGACTGGACATTATGACCATAGCACCCTCTGTTGCGACTGGTGATGATACAACCTCTATTTAATTGATTAGAGTTAATTGATTTTAACAAGTAAATTAATAATGTATGCGATGGTTTGCATTCTTAGTATATTATTGAAGTTGCCAACGTTACAATTTCTGCAAAGACTTCTTCTGATAATAGGTCTACTCCAGCTTTATTGATATGAACACAGTTGGCTGTTGATCTTAAATTTCCTTTGGGATCAATAAAGTTAACTGCACTTTATCTATGAAGGTAGCTACATGCTAACATTACTGTAGCCTAACTGCAAGCATGGCTGAGAATCTTCATCTTCCGTTATATAAAACATCCCGTGGTCAGTTCTCTATCAGGTATCGTGGAGTAATTTTATGGAATAAAAATGTTAATTTAATAGATACTGGTACTTCATTGTTTGTATATAAGAAAAGACTTAAAATTGTCCTGTTGTCAAAACGTTTAATTTGATTTATTACATCTGCCATTATGTCTCTGCATTTTTTTAAACATTCTTTTTTAATGTAAAACTTCAGTATGCTAACTTTTGGAATGTATTAGTTTTAAAGTATTAATCGTATGTTACTCGTTCTATTCTTGGGTTTGGTTTTATATAAGCCTGTATAGGTTTCTACCATGCCCTCGCACAAACTTCTTTGTTTTTGTTTTTTTAATTTTATGTCTAGTATTGATGGTGTTAAATAAATAAAATAAAAACAAATAAGCATGCACATCTAGAAAATAAACATAGATCTGCTTTATGACCAGCAGTAAACCTAAACACATTGACATACAGCCCTACAAGACCACATCATTGAACATTGTGTCACCATCACACCTTTCAGACCCTCTGTTTTCAGTGCAGTTAAACCAGAAAGGACTCAGAGAGTGTTTCCATTGGAGGAACATGAAAAGCCAGTGTGTCTCATACAGGTGTATTGATTTTGCTTTACTTATTTCTAAAATAGTCTCTCCTTGAGTCAAACTTCACTCTATGGCTGGAACACAAACACATGCATTACTGCAGAAGTCCAACATGAGACTCTCCACAGTATTATCCATAGGACAATAAACTAACAATAAAATGCACATGTTGAAAAAAGAAATGTGGTTTGAGTATTTTTTTATTGTCATTGATGTGAATGAAATAGTGACAACATGAAACATAAGAAATGTGAAATGTCTTTAGTTTAGAAGAGTCCACAGAGTCTATGGATGCTCATTCTGATGATGGGTGTTTGCAGAAGCTTCTCCTCATGAAGACTGAAGGTTTTTTTCTTCATAGTGAAGGTGTCTCTGGAGGACTATCTATCTCGAGTTTACCCTCCTTTTGAACGTAGCACATAGTTGATGGTCTTTCTAGCCTCGTTACGTGCTTTTCATGAATCTGGCAACCCTTGATTCCAAGCGTTTAATCCTACTACATTGAAAGCAAGACCCACCCAATTCTGCCTCTGATTGGGTGATACTTGTTGGTTGGGTTGGTCAGATTTAGCCATAAAGGGTGATGATTGGCTAGAGTTAGAGCGATATATCAAAATCAACCAATCAGTGACAGATGAGGGCGGGTCATAGCGTCGCTTTAGTAAATTTCTTGAATTCGCACCTCGGTCGGATTAGCAAACGTCCCATCTATCAACGAAGTTAGGGACTAAAAATGGAAAACATTAAATAAAAAAACGTTCCAAAGTGACGAAAATAAGTAGACTAATCTGTCTGGGACACAGACGAAGACTATGCTTGTGGATAAAATGTGTTTTAATAAATGAAAAGGTGTCACGGTAAGTTTAAAAAACAAATGTTAGCGCTAGCTAGTTGGCTAAGTTAGCTAGCTATCTTACTCGCTATCTTCGACATTTTAAACTTTAATTTTAAACGGTTAACCTCAATATTATCTGGAATAACCCATTAAAACAGTCCGAATCCACTCTTAAAGGAAACGTGGACCCTTTTCTATCAACAGGTCGTTGAAGGATGTCGGGTATTTTACGGGATTTGAAGCGGGGGCTGAGGATTGACGTCCTGGCTGAAGCTGGACGTCAGTACCCGGTGTTCTGCTGCCTCATGCTGTCCATGGTGTCTCTGACTGTGCTGCTCAACAGGTATGAAACCACAACGAACCAGTGTATTTAGTGGGAACGATGGAGAGTCTGGTGGGTCATGTGATGTGCGACCTGCTGCTGGTGTCTTATCAGGACGGAGCTGTTTATCTCTCAGTTAAAAGCTTTATGTCTGCACTCGCTCCTTAAAGTTGATGAACAGCAGTGACGTCAGATAATTTCACTGTTCAATATCTGAACATTATCATGATTTATAACTTTGATTACTTCTGGAATAAATTTACTTTTTCATTAATAACCTCATCAATGTTGCACTGTCTCCAGCAAACGCCAAATAAAATGGTAAAGAATCCTTTAGAGACATTCTGGATGCAGATGATGATCCGGATCAGCACCAGAATCTGATGGACTGGTCCTTGGACCGTACCTCTTCAGAGCATTTATCAGAGTCATCCTGCTGACAGACAGACAAAAACACAAGTCCTTGGTGGAGTATGAAGAGTCGGCTTCATCTAAGTCATCGATGAAAAACAGATTATTGATAGAAAAACACAACCTTTCCTTTTGTATCAAGCAGCAAAAACTTGTAAAATGACACATTTGATCTAGTTTCACTTACTTGACTTTGCATGTCCTGCAGTGGGACCATTACACTTTGTGATGCTGATGGTGAAACATGTTGAGCTGCCCTCGTCTTCCAGAAAGCTGAGATCATTCTGAAAAGTTTGAAATAAAACTCTTGGCTATTAGTTTGTATGCAAGCACCATAAAAAGGTGAATTTAAGATGGGATGTAAAAATCAAGAAAATACCCTCATAACCCAGAGGGTTAATTTTCTTTCGTATTATATTTGAACAGTTGTTTTAACTCATCTTTGTGTTTTAATGCGGTGTAAAAATGTTCCTCCAGGTATATCCACATCCTGATGGTCTTCTGGTCCTTCCTGGCTGGTGTCATCACCTTCTATTGCTCTCTGGCACCAGAGACCCTTCTCCCAAATATCGTCTTCACCATAAGGCCAAGGAACAAAGTGAGTGTCATTGAGCTGAGCATTATGTGAAGCCTGTGGGATATTATTGGATCACTGAGGAGCAGTGTGGCGGTGCATAAACACATGTTTTCTGTGATGCCAGAACACAGAGGGTTTATAATATGATGAACATTTTTTCTCCTGCAGAGGCAGGAACCAGAGCTGTTTCCTCTGGGCCACAGCTGTGCCGTTTGTGGGAAGGTGAAGTGTAAACGGCACCGGTACGTTGACAGGAGCAGATAACAGGTCCCTGAAATCCTGGAACGTTTGTGACTGAAAGTGTTTTTGTATACGTTTTGAGCAAGAATAGGAATGAACGTTAACAACAATGAACAGTCTACATTCACTGTCATGTCTGTCTCCTGCAGTTGTCATTATTTTAGCACCACCCGCTTGTCATTGTAGCTCCGCCTCTGAGCCGGCAGCTGACGTAGTAACACCGCCAGATCCACGTTTGTATGAAAGGAGTGAAGGACAGGAAGTGGGGTGTGTGTGTGTGTGTGTGTGTGTGTGTGTGGTTTTTGTCTTAGTGTTTACATCTTTACATGTTTACATTTCATTCTCCTAAACACCTGAAGAAGATGGAGACTATTTTAAACATAAAACGACTCCATTCAGCTCGTATGATGTCATCCACCTCTACAGAAGATCTGAACTGATCTGAAAAGATGTTATTTACATCATTTTAAAACCCAAATCACTAAACCTCTAAGCTAAATGTTTTAATGCTCACCTCAAGGCGAGAGTCTCGAAACACGTCAACATGCAGCAGATGTGTCAGAATGAAACACAGTCAGGTCACTGGTGTCTGATCACGTCTGCAGTGATGCTGTTTGTCAGCACTCTGAGAATAAACACTCAGATTTCATTCTTCACAGGCCGACGCTGCTCCTTGAAAACTATCAGCCATGGTTGGACCTGAAGGTTCATTCAAAAGTGGACGCTTCAGTAGCAGAGGTACGTCAGTGGATGGATACGCGTCACTGTATCCTATTAATTCCTCTTATTTTAAAAAGCAAGGATGACAAAATAAATGAGATTTAATATCCTGACATCTGCTCTAACATTGTGAATGTTGGTCATCTGGTCTGTAAAATTACAATCTAACATGTCTGGTGGTCTCTTAGGTGTTCGAGTTGGTCCTGGAGAACTTTGTGTACCCCTGGTACCGGTAAGAAGACACCAAAGTGTTCTTTGTTACACACTGCTACGGCTGGGTTGTTAAAACAAACGCCTCCTCTGGTTCCCAGGGACATCACGGATGACGAGGCCTGCGTGGATGAAGTGAGGATGACCTTTCGCTTCTTCGCATCGGTGCTCGTCCGCCGGGCTCAGAAGGTGACGCTTAAACACTCCAACGTTTTTAAAGCTGCACATTATTTTCTTCATTTACTGTTTAATGTCTAAGATGTCAGAACATGATGAAATATGCCCATTAATGACAAGGAGATTATTTTATATACAGACCCAAACTCAAAAGAGTTCAGTTTATCACAAAATATGACAAACAAGAACATCAAATTCTTAAATAGCAACAATTTGGCTTCTTTGCTTGACATAATGACTAAAATGATTCAAGTTAATTACGTGGCGTTCAGACGTTCCCAAAGTGGGAGTCGGGGGATGATTTCCAGAAATCAAATAACATTTTTAAATGATTAGAAATGGTCTATTTTAGCCATAATCCTTACCAAAGATGAATAGTAGTTAAATTTAAAATAAAACCATGCAAATAAAAACATGTGTTGTGTGTTTAGACAAGCCTGTTAGTGTGTGTGTGCTAAATGTTTTATTGTTGTGTGTTTTAATCCCAGTGTGTTCATCTCTGTTTCTGCAGGTTGATGTTCCTGCTGTGTTCGCAGACAAAGTGATGAAAGCTGCATTGAAGCACATCGAAATTATTGCAAAAGCTCGTGAAAAAGGTGTGTCAGAGGTTATGATGACAGCCTTATCTGTAAAACCCTCACCTGTAATTCATTTCTAGTATCATAAATCCATCATTGTTGTGGTGGAAAATGTTGTGTAAGCTGTGGTTCAACCTTTGGAAGCATGAGTCTGCCTTAAAGCCTTGTTGATGTTCCTGTATACACTGGCCTGCAGTGAAGAACATGGAGGGTTTACAGCAGGCAGCTGTGGATGAATACGGTCCTGACCTCCACATGGCTCTGCGCAGCAGAAAACACGAGCTGCTCTACCTGAGGAAGCTGACAGAGATGCTGTTTCCATTCGTCATGCCTCCCAAAGCAACAGACTGCAGGTAGGCCGGACCGAGTCCTGACCAATGGGATGACGGCATCATTAAGGGTTTACCTACAGTCAGTCCAGTCACTGTTCATATCTGAATCCCAACCACAAAATGCTGCTGTCTCTGCTCAGGTCTCTGGCTCTGTTGCTGCGGGAGGTGATGGCTGGATCTGTCCTGTTACCAACCATGGATTTCATGGCTGATCCTGTGAGTAGAGCAGTTTTAATGTTTGTCTGTGAGAATGAAGCTTCAGTAAAACATGAGCAGGTGATTCTGTACCGTCTGACCAAAGGATGACGCGTCTAAAACACTGCAGACCACATAAACGATCTGAAGCCCAAGATCTGGTGCATTGTGAGGCATTGTTTGGGGCAGATAATCCAGTTAAAAACTACCATCGTTAAGGTAGTATTAAAATAGGATGTAGTGATAACAGCATGAAAATGATGCCGCTGGTTAATTATGGTGTAAACTGATGTTACAGTCTGTATTGTAAAAACATGTTTTTAAGATGTTTGTCTGTTTTCGTTTGTTTTTCAGGATACTGTGAACCTCATGATGCTCATATTTGTCGATGACACTCCAGTAAGTAAATAGTACAGATGCCATCAGTATAAACTTATCAGTTCATCTACTGTACATTCAGTGAAAGTGAACATCTGCTGCTCCTCATGTATTCTCTGAATTCAGTTAAATGCAAACTAAACAAATGTCTTCGCTTGTTTGATCCTCGTCTGTCTCCAGCCAGAAGCAGCCTCAGAGCCTCCGTCTGCTCTGGTCCCATTTCTGCAGAAATATGCCGACGTCAGCAACAAGAAGCCGTCTGTGAGTCTCTCACCTTATTCACCTCAGCGCAGCAGGTTTCATTTGTTCGACTGCACATTCTGACTGTTTGTCCATCCCACCATCACCTAACACACTGTATCTATCTGTATGTCATGTTTTTAAATCCTTACTTGTAACGAGGTTCACTAAACGTCTTCCTCTGACTGTGCAGGTTCTGAAGTTGGAGCTGAAGGAGATCAGGGAACAGCAGGATCTCCTCTTCCGTTTCATGAACTTCCTGAAGCAGGAAGGAGCCGTTCATGTGCTGCAGTTCTGCCTCACTGTGGGTAAGAACAAACATCATCCACAAACCTGAAGGAAAAGTTCATCCAAAAATGAAAATTCACTCATCGACTCACCTCATGCTGAAGTAAAGTCAGGAGAAGTTCCTTAGTCCACAAACGTCTCTGGAGCTTCGCAGGAAGACAGCAGCATTTTCCTAAATACCTGAAAAAGATGGAGACTAGATGTAAAAAAATACAGCTCTGATGACGGAATCCAAGACTCCAGATATCCCATAATAGCTGCTTTTACACAGTCTGTTCAGGATGGGACTGTTGCTTCTTTATTACGCCTCACTGTTCAGTATAAAAGTCATGAGTCGGCAGCAGAGGTCTTAACAGTGAGGAGGGAGATTTAACAAGCAGCTAGTAGCAGTTAGCAGCTAGACGTGTACATAAAACGTCCCAGTAGGCCGCTGGGATACACGTCACACTGGTTTTGCTCACACTGGAGAGACGTTATGCTGCCGTTGGTTTGTTTAGTGTAATTAAATAAAGGGAGAAACGTGCTGTTGAATAGACTGAAGGAGGGAGGAAGGTGTGTATATATGCCGCTAAACAAGAGAACCTTCCTCCAATGGGATGCATGCTAACGCTTTTAGCTTAGAGGCTACAGTGAAGATTTCATCTTAAAAAAAAGGGATCTTATTTTAGATCTTCTTCTTCTTCAGGTGTTTAGCAGAACGTTGTTTTACTGTGAGGCTCCAGGAATGATTGTGGAAGAAGAAACTTCACCTGACTTTCCATCATGGAGTTTGGTCAACTGTTCCTTTAATCATCTAATTTAGCTCAATGCCATGGCTTAACTTCATATTTCTAGATGTTCAAGCCCATAGCAACATTAGCATGCTAATCAGCTGGTACTCTGATGAGTTACCCATTCTTCCATCCTTGAATTTTCTCATCCTCCTCAAGACTCCAGTTATGTTAACACGTTATATTTGATTTTGTTCTAAAGATTCGACTCAGCATAAATAAGTGAATAAAACGTTGAACAGCTGATGCGTAAACACAGAAATGTGTGAGTTCATGTCAGATGGCCGCATCAAACCCGTTGTCATCTCCTCCAGAGGAGTTCAACGATAACATCCTGAGTCCGGAGCTGAGCGACTCGGAGCTGCAGCGTCTTCACGGCGAGGTGCTGCACATCTACGACACGTACTGCCTGGAGGAAAGCATCGACAAGATCAGCTTCGACAAGTTCATCGTGGAGGAGATCAGGAACAGTAAGAGGACGTCACCGCCTGGCCGTCAGAGCAGCGGTGGAGTCGCCACATCCTAACGTCTGTCTTTGTGTCTCAGTCGCTAAAGGTCCCTACGCTGGCGTGGTGAAGCTGCAGACGATGCGCTGCCTGTTTGAGGCCTACGAACACGTCCTGTCTCTGCTGGAGAGAGTCTTCACCCCGATGTTCTGTCACAGCGATGAGGTCAGAAACAAACACGCAGTGTGAACATGTGAACATGTCCAAAACATGCTAAGTAACAACTATTAGTATTTATTAGTGACTATATTAGTCATGTCTGACATCCTTTTAGATTTCAGTTACAGACTAAGTATATGATCGTAGTATAAAATCATCAATTAACATTAAAAACTGTTCATATGTTCAGCAACAATAGAATATAAGATAATATATAACACAGAGGGCAGCATTCATTAGCTAAGTAATTAGCAATAATCAACCAAAGGAACTGCTTTTAATAGAACTACTTATAACTCCAGTATTACTATGTTCTATCATTTCTTTAAATGTCAAAAAAAGAAAATACATAATGTAACTACTGCTTCACTTCTACTTTTGAAACCTAAAGTACTCTTTGCTGAGAGTACTGAGGAGGTTTTTATTGTGAGTTAAAACAGATAAATCTAGATGTGTCTGTAGATCAGTGAGTCTCCTCCATCCAATGACTGTCTCCTGTTTCAGTACTTCAGACACCTGCTGAGGGGAGCAGAGTCTCCAGCCAGGAACAACCGCATCAGCAGGTTTGTCCTGAGGGACTTTTCTGTTTCATAGGATACATATAGAGTTATTGTAAATGTGACCCCATTAGAACAAGAAGCTGCTGTTTTTATTGATATAATAAACTACATTTGGTGTGTGTGTTACTCCTCTGCTAACGCTGCAAAAGAATCATACAGTCCACCTAAAAAGGTGTGTCTACAGTCAGAACAGCCTCATCGCTGTGTCTTATTCCAGAAATAGCTTCAGTCTGGAGGAAAGCAGGTTCAGCATGTGACTGTTTGATGCATGGTGTTACAGTAGATCCCTGCAGGATTCTCTTAACGTCGTGATCCGCTGGGCTTCACTGTTTGTTCACACGTCCTGCTGATGCTCTCTGACTGTTCTGTGATGTTGGAGCTGAACACGGATCCAATGAGGCCAACATGTCTCTGTCTCTTCTTCATGTATTTGTCTTTTCTCCAACACTTGCAAACATAATAACTTAAATAGGCCTGTCTGTCATTTAATAAAAAATACAACAGCACCACCAACATGATGTCAGTATGATGTCAGAATAATATCTCACATACAGGAAATTGTTTTCTGATCAAATCTTTACTCTATTTGGCAAAACAAGCATCAGAGGGAAAAAGAATTCCTAAAACCACCAGTCCCCAGATAGGCTGACCCTCATCATGTGATCCTGGACCATGAAAACCTGCCCCTAGAATCTGGATCACATTGGTATCATGAGGACCCTTTTGTTCTGCAAGGAACTTTTTTATTTTTTATTGTCTCCAAAATGAATTGTCTTTTTGGGGACTTTTCATACTCAAAAACTCATGAAAGTTGGCAGAAAAATTGGTCAGGTGTGAAATTTACCTGTGATATGGTGATTGGAAATGGGCGTGGCAAAATGGCTCACTAGCAGCGCCCCCTAAAGTACAGCCCCTGCCTCCAGTTTAATGTACAGGTATGAAACTCGGTACATATATGTAACTGACTGAGACAGACAAAAAACTCTCTTAGAGCATTGCCTTCAAACAAACAGGAAGTCAGCCATTTTGATTTTTATGGCCATTTTTTGCCATTTTTGGAAAATCACACACTTTGTATTTGAACGAACTCCTCCTGGAGATTTTACCTGATCGACTTCAGATTTGGTCAGTACTACCTAAGACCCATGAGGATGAAAAGTTGTTAAAAATCCTGAGAATTTCATCAAATTTTGATGATTCGCCATTGAACTGTAAATTGTCATAATTTTATCATCTAATGTCCACATCAGCACAAAACTGGTTAAAAGTCCCGCCCTAAAAACATCCACATGACCAAATTTAGCTATACTCATAGCGCCACCTAGTGGCAACAGGAGATGACATATTTTACGTTTTGATGCACTACTACTAGCCCCGTTGAGCATATTGGCTTCAAACTTAGTGAGAACAGCTATAACAAGTTAGTAATGCAAGATTGAGAAGCTTTTGTGTTTAAATTTGACAATGGTCACATCGCCACCTAGTGGCAACAGGAAGTTATATACTTCAGAATAAAATTTGGTCAGTAAAGTTTGGGTCACATGGCGGCGGCGCGACGTTTGATGTTCGCCATCAAACAGGAAGTTGGTGTTGAGAGGCCAGGGAAGCTCCGATGCTCACCAATATTGACACACTCGTCAAAGGTGGTACTACTTACGATATTATTTGGTTTACAGGATCGGTTGTGGTAAAATGGCTGAATCTGTGTTTCACCTACATGTATGAAATATGGTAGACATGTTTAAAAACCCACCCTGAAGACATCTACACAACAATATTGAGTAACAGTGATAGCGCCACCTGCTGGCAAATGCAAAAATGTCTCGTGTGACAATTTTTGTTTGATTTTAATTTTATTTTCATGGTGTGGGCTTCACATGATATAATCAAAGACGAGTCAAAATTATTAGGTGGTGTCTAGCGCCACATAGTGGACAAAATAAAATAAATCACAATCGTTCCGTCAGTGTCCATAATGCATGCAGATACAGAGCCTTGCATTTATCCAGGTGTGCAGTAGTGAGCCCAAAGTTGGTGCACGGCCTGACGGGCGCCGGGGTGCGAGGGCCCGTTCAACGCTGCTTGCAGCTTTAATTATTAGTTTATAATTATTCTAGAAAAACTAGATTTCACTGATGGTGGTTTTCTTCAGGATCTAGATCAGGAACTGTTGAAGATAAATTTGACCCCAAACTGAATCTGATCTCAGGTCAGTCCGGATCATTATTATTATTTATCTCACAGTAGTGAATTTTTTGTCAGCACTATAAATGTAAACATTCTGGACACCAGAATGATCCGGATCACCACCAGAACCTAATGGACTGTTCCTGGACCGTATACCCCTACAGAACATGAATCAGAACCTGTTCAGAACCTTTAGAGTAATCCTGACAGACAGACAAACCAACGCTGGTGAGAACATGAGCTCCCTGGTGGAGGTCAAAGTAAACTGTAGATTGACCTTTGAGCTTCTTTAGAGGGTTAAAGGAACAGTTCAGTCATCATCTCCTCGTACTGATGGAGGGTCAGGTGAAGCTTCTCAGTCCACAAACATTCAAACAGCATGGCAGTATTCTCCTAAACACCTGAAGAAGATGGAGAGCAGTTATAAAAAACCGAGGTCCTAAACCCACCGACCAGAGTAAAGGAGGCAGCAGAACTCAGAACCATCTTAACTAGAAGGATCGTATTTTAGACATGTTCCTCAGATGCAGGTTAGCTCTCAGTAACGTCTACGTATTCCTCTGCTCATCCTAGAAACGCGTCAAAACGAGGAGAGTCGTCAGGAATCAGCAGAATCGGCAGCAAAATCAAAGGTGTGTTCAAGAGCACGACCATGGAGGGAGCCGTCCTGCCACCGAGCGCCATGGTCGACTTCGATGACGACATGGTGAGCGTCTCTTCACCTGTGTGAACATGAAACCTGAGGAATCAGGTCATCATATGTAAGATTTAGGAGAATAAAGGTGGTGGAAATCCTTTCAGCAGTAATTAATATAAAATAACCACTATAAAGAATGATATACTCCACAAATAAAAGGTACTTACTCTTATTTCATACAACATAAAATTAAGGACCAAATATTAAATATTAATGCATAAAACATAAAAAGACATTGGGGCGGCTGTGGCTCAGGAGGTAGAGCGGTCGTACACAGAACGAAAGGTCGGTGGTTCCATCCCCAGCCCCTGTAAGTCTACAAGTCCAAGTATCCTTGAGCAAAGATACTGAACCCCAATTTGCTTCCCAGTTCCGTAAAGGCAGCAAACTGCTCCTCAGGGATGGGTCAGATGTAGAGAGAGAATTTCCCCATTGGGACAATAAAGTATAGCTTTGCTTAGCTTATAAAAAGACATAATTGTTGCTACGCTTCTGTTAGCTTCTCTTCACAAACACCTGTCTCCTCCTGTTTCTGCTCTGCTGTCTGTCTTCAGCAGCACGTTTTTATAACGTTTTATAAAGCAGTGTGTGGAGGAGGATCTATCTAAACTAACATGGAGCTGAACGACCTCCAGCGACCAGAACACTGAGAAGGCAAACTGGAAACATCCCACCACAGAATAGGAGTGTGTGGTGAAAGCATTCTACTGGTATATACCAGTATGATGCACCAGTTAATATTATTAGAATAGTAGTGGGACTAGTTTAACACTCGGTACCCTCCTCTTACTGACGTTCACTAATGACGGTTCAGCTGATAAAAACATGTCAGATTGCAAAAGTTGAAGGATGGAGGTGAACTTCACTGTCAGAATATGTCCAAGTAGACGTGGCAGAAGCTTCAATCATCCCTTAATTCATCCTTTCCTTCAATCCATCCATCCAATGATTGATTCAATCCATTTCTGTCATCCACCATGCTGTAGCCACCTGCCATAACATGCTCATATATACAGTCAAAAATAAACTAGACATCCTTTTGTGTTTAACTTTATTACTGGTTTGGTTCTTCGTCTCCCTGCAGGTGGAGGAGGCGACCGTCGTGATGGAAGATGACTCCCCCGCCGAGCCGGCCTGCATCCAAGGCAGCCTGAGGAACCTGTCGGCCTGGAGCATCAGCATCCCCTACATCCACATCTACGACGACGAAGCAAAGAGGGAGAAGGTCCCCGTGTTCTGCATCAACGTGGAGCGGAACGACAGGAAGGAGGGTGAGAAACGAGACGCTGAGCTGCTTTCATGATATGAACGTCTCACTTTAAAATACAGCTTTTCAGTGCATTAGAATGTGAGTTAGTCACAGACCTGCTGTTAGTTTATTTCTACTGCTGTAGAGTCAGAATCAGAGACACTCGATGTTTTATCAGTAAATAAAGTTGAGTCAGAAGTAAAAACACAGATGAATGTAAAACACACATCAGTACATATATATGTCATAATGTATAGGCTTGCCTCTGATGGTGGATATAGTCTATATTTATTTGTTATAACATGTAAATGTAATTTAATGTCATTATATTGTTTGATGCAGATATGGTTGAACTATTGGTTCCATCTTTAATTGAATGTCAGCATTGTGTCGGTCAGGAGGTGAGACTTTTCCTCTGTGTGTCAAACAGTTTCTGACTGCAGTCAAAATGTTGTTTTTAATGCTAAAAACCAACAAATATGGACAGAAGCAGAATATTTGGTTGATAAAAACATGTTCTGAATTTTAGGAACCATTCCATCTCTCTTTTTTCAGCTGTGTGTTTTTGACCTTCTTTTTGACTCTGCAACAGTTGGTTGTTTGATCCAACCCTGTTCACCATCCACCACATGCTTCTGTCAGACAAACTGCTGGAGACACAGCTGACTTGTCCTTTAACGTGTTTTATTAATTCACTGCACAACATCAACATGAGCTCTGAGCAAGTAACACCAGAGAATCTCAACCAACCTTGATGATCACTCAAACTGTGACACCGGAGCTACTAATTCTAGCTCTCTGATTGGCTGGACAGTCACTGATAGTCCAACAAAGGCTCCTTCACAACGTCACAATATTCAGGAGACATTTAGCATCAAACATTTATGGAGGAGGAGTGATGATACCGGGAGGAGTAGTGATGATACCGGGAGGAGTAGTGATGATACCGGGAGGAGTAGTGATGATACCGGGAGGAGTAGTGATGATACTGGGAGGAGTAGTGATGACTATAACCCTCTGCTATTGGCTGTGGACCGACTGATTCAGGGACTTCATATCAGCAGACAGTTCAATACTTCCTCTGATGCTCTGTGTTCACTGTCACACTGTTCTTCTCTTCTTCAGTTGGTCATGAAACTGAAAGGTGGTCTGTCTGCAGAAGATATCTGGAGTTCTATGTTCTAGAGTCCAAACTCACTGAGTTCCACGGTAAAGCTCTAAATCAATAGATTCAAGATTAATTAATAAACAGATATTTAAATAAATAAATATTTCAATCAATAACTGACAATTTCCAGATTCTAATGACAAAATTAGCTCACAATTTCATGAAATAGTCGGGTGTCATCTGTCATCTTTTTCCAGGAACATTTGCAGACGCGCAGCTTCCATCCAAAAGAATCATTGGACCAAAGAATTACGAGTTCCTCAGGTCAAAAAGGGAAGAGTTTGAAGAATATTTAAAGGTATTCAACACAAATGTAGAGCATGACTTCACCTGAAATCACTAACCTACTGAACAAAGTATGAGCAGACTGAAGAATACTGAAGCAATACATGACTCTATACCTTTAACACATCAGTGTGCAGCTACTGAAAACCACACATCTAAATCTGTCAGTCCAGTGCTGTTAAATGAGGTCAGGTGTTAAATGAGGTCAGGTGTTAAATGGGGTCAGGTGTTAAATGGGGTGTGGTCAGCAGCATTGATTTAAACCATTGACCAATAAAAACCTCTAAAGTCAAGCTGCAGTACTTTTACTGCTATTTAAAGGACGAATCAGATTAAACTAGTGTGTGTGTGTGTGTGTCTGTGTGTGTGTGTGTCTGTGTGTGTGTGTGTCTGTGTGTGTGTGTGTCTGTGTGTGTGTGTGTCTGTGTGTGTGTATGTCTGTGTGTGTGTGTGTGTGTGTGTGTGTCTGTGTGTGTGTGTGTCTGTGTGTGTGTGTGTGTGTCTGTGTGTGTGTCTGTGTGTCTGTGTGTGTGTCTGTGTGTGTGTGTGTGTGTGTATGTCTGTCTGTGTGTGTGTCTGTGTGTGTGTGTGTCTGTGTGTGTGTGTGTGTCTGTGTGTGTGTGTGTGTGGGTGTGTCTGTGTGTGTGTGTGTGTCTGTGTGTGTGTGTGTCTGTGTGTGTGTGTGTGTACAGAAACTCCTGCAGCATCCAGAGCTCAGTAACAGTCAGCTGCTGGCAGACTTCCTGTCTCCGTACAGCATGGAATCTCAGTTCCTGGACAGGATGCTGCCTGATGTCAACCTGGGTACGCTCTCTTCATACACCTCTCTTCATACACCTCTCTTCATACACCTCTCTTCATACACCTCTCTTCATACACCTCTCTTCATACACCTCTCTTCCTAGAAGCATGACTCATCCAGTTAAAAGTCCTCCTGCTGTGTCGTCCTGTTGGCCATTATTCAGTCTCTTATGAGCTTTTAGGGAATCATTCTGTCTAATACAATTTTATTATGTCTTATTTTGTCCAATTCCGAGTCTGATTTCCAATTTAATACCATTATTTATTCAGGTTGATTTGTTAGGTTCATTTAAGTCAGGCATTGGACTTTTATTTTAAATTAAAATCATATATAAATGTATGATAAACATCTCCGTCAGCAGCTGGCTGTGATTGATTGAAGTGATCAGTATATCCACACACTTCTATTCATACATCTAGAGTGTGTGTCTGTAACTGACCTGCTGACCTTCACCTTCTCCTCATCCTCCTGAACGTTTCCAGTTCACTGTCATGTTAACGGAGTCTTTGTTTTACAGGAAAGATTTTCAAGTCTGTACCAGGAAAGCTGATAAAAGAGGTGAGTCTGAAATGAAGCTTAATGATGTCGAGGTTTTCTAAAACATTTCTCCTTCTTCAGCTCCAGAGCTCCCAGCTCCCAGAGAACAGTCTGAAGTGTCCACTTCCTATGCTAAGCTAAGCTAACAGGCTTCATCTTTAGAGCACTGACATGAGTGTGACACTAAAAAATACTTATAATTACTTAATTATATCAGTCACAGCCAATCAAACGAACCCCTGATTCTATTTAAAAGTGGTTCATGTTATATAAACTGTCTAACATCACTGACCTACAAAGACAAACTGCAGTAACTCCACTGATGACTGTTCTGCTAAATGTCTTATAGCCACAGCATTTGTTATGATGTTCCGTTACCTTAATTAGAGTATATGAAGTGCATTAATGACAATTTTAGTGTTTCTTCTTTAGAAAATCTAAATCTAATTCAATTTGTTCTTAAAGCAGATCTGTATTGTTTTATTTTACATATTTAAAATGTTGAAATAAATAAATAATTTAAAAAAACAGGCACAATGGCAGGATTTCAGTTTTTGGTGGGTAAAGTAGCAGCACTGTTGTGTTAAAACCAGAACATCATGTCCAGAAAACTCCACTCAAAATTAAGTTAAGACTTTTACGCTGTCATAGATGCCAAACTGTACAGAAGAAAACAACAACTCAGCGTATATGAAACAGTGATTTGGATGCGAGAGCCCATGAAACAACACTAGCCTGCAGTGCTAATGCTAAAAGTCACAGGTGTCTGATGGTATTCTTTCCGGGAGACGAGGCTGGAATGTGGGGAAATATCTGGATGTCTGTTCCCAGCATTAAAGCCCAGCAGGAACCTGCTGGAACCGTAAACACTGTGAAAACCTCTGTTTTCCAGAAAGGACAGAACCTGGAGCCTTTCATTCAGTCCTTCTTCAACTCCTGCGAGTCGGCCAAACCCAAACCCAGCCGCCCCGAGCTGACCATCCTCAGCCCGTCTGCCGATAACAACAAGAAGGTACAGAAGCTTCTTCTGGGGAATCCCAAACTCCTCAGGGCCAAAGCAGGTCAACACTTTATCAGCAGGTTTCCTCTCAGGCTATCTATGAATCCCTGTTTTACCAGGGAGAAGAATTTCCTCTGCAGGGAGGAGGATGTTTCTCCATCAGGATAAATGAGGGCAGGAAACTAGTGTTGTACACAGCGATGGTACGATCAGGACTCTTCAGACCTGTTTACATGTCCTCTGTGTCTTTGTCGTGTTTATATGAACCCTCTGTGTACCTGTGCCTCCAGTCTTAACTGTTTAAGGACTGGTGTCAATTTTATGGTAGCACCAGATTCTTACCTTCCCCATCACTGAGACTCTCTTCTGATTGGCTCAGATCTACTGGCTCAGTCAACATCATTAACTAACCTGTGATGATGTCATGTTTCCTCTCACCTGCAGCTGTTCACCGACCTGTTCAGGAACAACGCCGACCTGTCCTTCAGCCTGGAGAGGAAACACGACTCCTCTGTGGAAGTGGTCACCGTCGACGGCATGTATGACTACATGATGTACGTCGGTAAGTGATGCTCGCTGTTCTGGAGACATTCTGACATTATGGGATGTTTAAAGGCCAAATATCCAGAGAGAGCTTCACATTTAGATCATTATGAACATCTGAAGGTTTTAATTCCTTTTATGTGTGTGAGAGAGAGAGAGAGAGAGAGAGACCTCACAGATGTGGTGGTTTTATATTCATTAAAT
>CM075202.1:645000-682500 GCA_037577475.1 Chaunax sp. Z400
AAAATAAAAATGCTCATTTACAGGTGAAGGGAGATTTGACCATTTGGCTTTGGAAAAAAAAAAGTAAATGAAGTCATTGGGTACAAATATTTGATCTCAGGTGATGGAAAAATCATTACAATTAAAATGAAAGAGAAAAAATATAATTATTGCTGTGAGAAAGTTTCTCACTATAATGACTTGATATTTTTAAAAATCTCATCATTAACAGTGGCAGAACTGGGCTTCCATAGATCAGTGACTTCCATCTATATTGAGGAAGCAATGTCTTATTCAGGGAAACTTTATTAGAAAAGTCAACGGACAAAACCAGCCATGAGGGCTGTGCTGGTGTTTAGTCTGAAAGTCTGATTTAAAAAAAAGTTTTTCACAAAAATATTTATTGAAAATGAATTTGATTAAATTATTCTTATTTAATTTAATTATTAATTAAAATGTATTGACAAAAAACAGTCCATCTTACTCTGGATTAATCCACTAATGTTGACGGTAAAATAAAGAATTGGGCAGGTGTGTCACAGCCTGGATGAGTCAAAACAAAGCTGTTCAAATGGAGACAGTAATATGAATACATGTTATATTTTTGTATATGGCTGAACCTGAGAAATATAACTGCTTTGGCATTAAGACGATGAAAACTGACGAGGGGCAGACGGTCTGTCCTCATCTCCCATCGTCCACTGAATCCTAATAAGGTTGTTTTCCAGCGTTTGGCAGAGGATCGGTTCAGGCTGGGGTCACATTAACAGGCAGGGAGCGTCTGGGAGTCCTCTCACAGAGGAGGTCTTGTTCACCGAGGAGCTCTGGTTCAAATCATCAGACTGAGGTCAAACACTTTAAATACCACCAGTTTAAAATGAAAAAAAAAGTTCTGAAGAAACAGACAAGGTATCATATTCGAAGGCTGCACAGATACAGACACAGATCCTCCTCCTCCTCCTCTAGTTGTTGATGGGACAGAGGATTGGGAGACGGTGGAGGCAGAGGGTCCACCAGGACCACATACCTGTCCCTCAGTGAAGACCAGCGGGTTAAATAACAATGATCCAGGTGAGACACAGCTGGCTTTAAAGGGGATGGAGATGAACTCTGATTGGTTGAACTCATGTTAAAACACACCAATGAATAATAGACTACATATAACATCTTTGTGTTTTGTGTCTTGGGTGCTGGTCTGTTGCTCGCTAACTTACGGCTCTTGTACAATAAAGTATGGACAAATAAACCCGCAGTCAAATACTGTTGTCACGATAAAGTACTAATATAAAATCTGATCTGACAGGAGATCAATTTTTTATAGTTCAGTACTATCAGCAGCAGCTCTAAATGATGACAGATGTAGGTGCTTTCTGTTCAAACACAGCATTTAGCCCAGCTCATTAGCCTTAGCTAACTTGGTAACAAACAGCTAGGTGGGCGTGTTTCAGTAACTAGGCTTTATTTCCCTCCTCTCAGCTCGCCCAACACTCCAGGAGGAGTCAGGAACTACTGAGACAGCGGCGGCTGGAGAAACCTCCACTGGATTTCAACTGAGGAAACGAGAACTAGTAAAACCTACAGAACCCCTAAAGGGACAAAAAATCTAAACGTTTCTCGTTCGCACAAGAAAGTTTCCCATGCTCACGAGATATGTACACAAAATGCAAGGAGAAAGATTTACACGTCAGGAAAGAAGATCGTTTAATTCTAAAAGAACTAGATCCAAGGGGTGTTGAACTCAGAGGGACCAGATGTCTCTGATTAGAATGTTGGGAACTACTATATGGACAAGATGCTGGAATCCATGGCTACCTCCTCATACCTGAGCTCCCTGAACAGATGATGACACTACATCTGCACTAAACAAGAGAAAAAAAGGATAAGAGGTAGTTATTTTCACTCCAATTAAACCCATCAGAACCATCATCTCACAGGCAGTTCAGTTAAAAACCTCCTTCTGGGTAAGGTTACATGTTCCCACACAGAGTCCAGAGCAGCCCCAGTAAAACCAGTGTAACAGTTGGTTCCTGCAGTCCAGAAGCTGAGTTGTAGATCTTGATGCGTCCTTCAAGAGGAGAATAAATTGGCTGTATTTCCATGATGTAGTTGGAGACGACCGTAATGTCCAAATCCCCTGGAGGGAAATAAGAGGTAAAAGTTACGTCTCTGCTGAGTAACGGAAAACTAAATCATCTAAACATCCAAACATCCAAACTTCTCACCGCTGTTGTATTTGAGTATCTCGTTTTTGATCATGGTGTATCCGTCTCCACCCTGCACTATGTAGGACGGCATCACCACTGTGTACACCGCCTCATCCTCAACGGCGTCGTAGCGAGGAACTCGACATTTTGTGCAGAGGATGCTGAGGCTCTTCATGCGACTCCACGGAGGTCTGGAGAGGTCATACTCCACTTGGAATCCTGTTGGAACCATCAGATATAACATCATTCAGATTTCCATCCCATCCGTCCTGGTTAATGTTCAGTCAATCTCAGCTGATCATCTAATATGGACAAGATGGTTGTGAGAGGGAGGTCAGGCAAGAGAGAATAACAACGTTTAGACCTGAATATTTTTACACCTAACCCTGTAAACCAGAGCTGATGATTGTTGGAACTGTGGTAAGACTAATAAAGACAGTTTCAGTGATGGTTTTATTTGTTTCTGTTGAGTTTAAGTATGTTTTCCGTTGATCTAAAAGGTAAAAAATTACTTCGACAATGGAATCAGGTGGTTTTGGCATGACAGACGCTGATTCTGGTAGAAGTAGACCGACACCTTTACTTTTTACCCATTTTTACAATATGGTATTAATCCTTTTACTGCGAGTCTGACTGAATGTTTGAATATCACCCTTGAATTTGCCTAATATGTAATAATAGAGGGTCTCATTCTGCTCCTGATGGACAAGTGTCCAAACTTAGAGAAGAATAAAGATACCGGAAACTTGGAGGAATTCTCCGGTGCTCTGGCCATATCGTTTCACTGAGAATTCGAAAGCTTTCTTCAGTGTGGATCCCTTGACCTGGACCAGGTCAAAGGTTCCTCCAAAAGGTAAGACAGCGATCAGGTCCTCCATGGTGATCGAACCTACACACAACAAACACATATCGCAAGTTAGCTTTCTCTGTCCCAATCATCGTCTAAAGAAATGGAAATCAAAGACTCACCGTCTCTGCTGCGTTCATCAATAGACGTGCGGATGCCTCCTCCGTTGAAGATGGCGGCGCTTACGTGGTTCCACTGAACATCGTCCGAGGCTTTGACATTGTTGTTGACCTG
Organism: Chaunax sp. Z400; assembly: GCA_037577475.1. Taxonomy (NCBI): domain Eukaryota; kingdom Metazoa; phylum Chordata; class Actinopteri; order Lophiiformes; family Chaunacidae; genus Chaunax; species Chaunax sp. Z400. The sequence goes on from CM075202.1 coordinate 648,265, forward strand.
AATGATGCAGACAAGAAGACGATTCCTCAGTCACAGTTTGATGTGACACACCAGTGTTTACTTACATCTACAGTGTTGAGCCGCTGAGGATTCGCTCAGCCTGCTATGAGACAGTTGGGCCAAATTTGAAGAAATTCTCTCAAAATGTTCCTGAGGTATCGCACTCACGACAGTAGGATGGATGGATAAACAGCCTGAAAACATAATCCATCTGGCCGTGGCTATCACACGGAGGCATGATGAAATCCTGTTACTGGTCTGCTTTGCTTTCAGATCTCAAATGAAACCAGAATGTGTTTAGAATTGGACTGAGACATATCCTCCGTAGGCGATCTCAGATCAGTTGATTCTGGCATTGTCAAAGCTGTGTTTGTTAAAGCAGATCTGGACACACAACAGTTCTGCCAAGCACAGCTGATGTGAAGCAAAAATGCCAAACTTAGGAAAACAGCGATTTGTGTTTTTCTTTGACGTGTCGGCATCAAAAAATAAATAAAAACCCTTTTGTCTCTGGAAAATGTTGCAGAAGAACAACAACACTTACAGATAGAAGAGAAGACACTTGCTATTGTACAGAATTGTATAATACTTTCTGTTTGTGTCTAGGTCAAGACAACACACTGAAACCCTTTAGAGGAAGTGGTTTTCTTCGGGCAGTTTGTTTGTAGTTGGAATGGTCCATTGATCGATTTAACCAAACAACAAGGAGTTCTCTGAAAGTTTGTAGCAGGTAGCCGTAGAACAAATCAGTCTGATGATACGATTACTTCCGCCAGCGAGAGTTGGAGGAGGTCATGTGGTCACCAATGTTTGTTTATTTGTCTGCAAGATATCTCAAAAAGTTTTTTTCATGAAAGTTAGTGTCGGGGTGGATCTTGGACCAAAGAAGAGTTTCTTAAATTTTAAGGGATATCTGCTTCCAGGAGCAGATTCTATCGCAATGCTGTTGTGCCCTCTTCTGGTGCTTTTTAGTTTTCTCTTTACTCAGGTGGAAAACACAACAACTTTGTTGAGTCCTCCACTGATTGGGACCAAATGAGCTTTGGTTTTGAGGATGCCTTCAGTTTGCAGCAGAGTTTTATTGACACCTCTCATAACCTCCCAAGCAACCAGAAATAGCCACAAAAATGCACCACATGCACTGCATCGAGTGACTGAACTGAACCACATGGTTCACGTCTTCTTTTAATGATAAAGTATTCAGGAGTTAAAGACTGACCATAGCATCACAGATCAGATTCCCCAGGTTGCATTCCCGAAATCGACACTCTTCATTTGTCCCGTTCAGGAAGACCAGAGTCTTTCCCACCACCTGAGCCGAGTAGTTGGCCAGATTCTTTTTCCAATCCTCCACTTCAGCAAGAATCTCTGGATCTGGAGAAGAAATTTTAAGGTAATAATGTTTAAACAGACAAAAAATACCTTCTTTTATTCTCCTGCTCGCTTTTAAAACCATTGCCTGATTTGGATTTCTCATATTATATGTATGGATCACCTCTGCCAAGCAGTTTATGTTTTCAACTGTGTCCATTGGTTGGTTCGTTTGTCTCAGCAGGATAACTCGAAAAGTTATGAACCAAATGTCAAAAAACTTTATGGAGGTGTTAGGCTTGGGCCAGGGACAAAACGATTAGATTTTGGAGTTTTGAAGTTTTTGTCCAACAGACACAAAGTCAAAAAGTTAAGAAGGATGAGAGTCCTCTTTACCTTGTGGGATGCTGCTATTCAGCAGGATGGGGTTCCCTGAGGACTTCACTACATTTCCAGCACCATCAAAGGTCACCTTCAGATAACCCAGATATTTTCCAAAGGCGTAGGCCTGCACGACAGGAACCTGCCGCCCATCGTCTGACTTCACCATGAACGGATAAGGACCTGCTGGGACTTCAGAGGAAGGAGGTGATCCTAGAAGATGAAGATTAGGAGAAGCAGAATCTGTGGGAATCTAACATTAGCAGTTTTCAGACAGTAAATGTGAAGTCATTCAAGTTTCCCTGTGGTGGTGAGGTGTGAGACGTGAGGTGAAGTCACTGTAGGAGGTGAACAAACCATCAAAATGGTATGTTCACACTTATCACAAAGTCAATGTAAAGCCGTGAGTAGATGGAAATTTGGGATTGGCGACGCAAAAAAAAAAAAAAGGCACGAAAACACATAATTCCTGAAATTCGTGTCTTCATGTGAGTTGAAAAATTTCAACTTGGGCGAGAAATATATATATAAATATATCATAAAATGTAATATAATAAGATACGTGGGTATCGTTCTTCTTTGGTTTGTTGCTATCATTTCCAGAAGAGAAGGGCGAATATTCACACAATTAAACTCAAATGATCCCAACATTTGTGCGATACAGTGAGGTGAAAATCGATGTGAACACACCATTAGAGTCATCCATTTTTATCAGTCAGCAATGACCAATAACAGGGAACGACAAACTCAAAACTAAAAGCTTTAAACTTTGCATCTGCAAAAGTCACTGAATGTGAATGTTATGCTAGCCATGCTTTTGTTTTTTTCTTCTATCTGTGGACACAAATCTGTACTTTACAGGATGTCTTGAATGCATCAATGTCAGTTTCAAGAACACTTAAACAATGACTGATCAGGTCCACTCTGACACTAACTCTCATCAAAACAACTTTTCGAAATATCTTGCAGAAAAATATTTGTATTGTCTTGGAGTTTCTGAGGCTTGAGGTCAAGACCACTGACTCACTTCCTGTCCAGGTGTTCCCTGGTGTTTAGATTATATAAAGCTTGTCACAGTTATTTATAGAGACCACACTCATCTTGACACTATTTACTCTTAAGCGAACTCTGAGTATGAAGACTCCAGCAGCAGGAACACAGCTAACAGACCCAGTGTTAGACACACCGGCCCGCAAGGACTAATCGCTCACTGAAAAACTGAGAGGTTGGATGAATGACAGATGTTCTCAGCTCCTTGGTGAGGTCCAGTTTGTCCATCTCAGTCGCATCTCTGTTATCATGACCAACGGGAAATACTGACACTGTCCTTCTCCCACTGATGAACCAAAACCACATGAGAGAACATGAATGAACAACACTGGTGATCTCTGGAAATGAACTTCATGAACATAGAGGGGGGAAAGAGTAGACAGAGGATCACTGCTGAGTTTAGTCAGAGGCTGAACTGAACACAAAAACCCTGCCTGCTGTTGCTCGTTAGCTTACTGCTAATTCACAGTGAGGTATTTATTAGCCCAGAGTCAAAGTTATGTGAAAAACGCTACGCTAAAATTGTGTTCACAGCATTAGCCCATTGTAGCCTCAGCAGCTTGGCCACTCAAGTTAGGAGGGTTTGTTTCAGTAATCAGGCTTCATCCGGCTCTATCTGCTCTAACTCCACCTCTTTGCCCTTTTTTGGATTAATTAGGTGGAGTCAAGCACTGTCACTGACACTGACAGCTGGAGCCACCTATGTCAGGAGGCTGTTCCCTACCTGTGTAGAGGAAAGTGTTGGTGTGTCCACCGATGACAACATCGACTCCGCGGACTTTCCTGGCAATTTCCCGATCCGCCGTGAAGCCGGAGTGACCCAGAGCGATGATCTTAGTCACTCCAAGTGTCTGTAGTTTGTCCACATGCGGCTGGAGGGAGGTCACCTCATCCTCGAAAAACACGTGTGGTCCTGAACGCATCGTAGACAGGTGAGACAAAAAGGTTCAAACTGGTTTAAACAGCACTTTAAATATATGTATGTCTTTAAATAATAAAAAGAAAAAAGAACAGACAACTAAAGCTGTGATTGCACCAATTCTATTTTATTTTTCATTTTATTTTCAATTTTACATTCCATTGTTTTTAAACATTCTAATCCATCAAGTCACGTTGATTTTCTCTCCTTTTAAACAACGTGTGCGTTTTTATACAAATTAAAACTTAATACAAACTGTAGGTTAGATGTTTTTTGTTTTCATGTATTATTCCTAAGACTCTCTTTTGACACATAAAATATATCTACGTCTATATATTTGTATTGTTTTAGATATACTTCATTGCACTCATATAAGTTTACATTAAATGAACAGTTAATGTAGTAATAAAGCCTGAATTTTATACTGTTTCCAGCATAATTTAATATCATTACTCCGATGAAGAGAATTAGTGATTAATGTGAAAAATGTCTCGGTCGACTGTGTTCAGTCAGTTTGGCAAAAGATTCACTAAACTCTGATGGCGACTCATGAATTACCTCTCCTTTCTTTGTATCATTATTACTTTTATTATTAGCAAAGAAAAGTGTTATTAGATATGCAAAATAACTTGGAATGGGGCAAAAAAACCCTCATGATTTGAATTTGATGTAATATCAGGAGCTTCCTGAGGATGGAGTTACAGTATGGAGGCCTTCAGATGAATGTGAGGCAGAGACAAACACCATCCACCTTCACTTACCAGGACTGGACAGAGCAGCAGTTTCCTGTGATGTGTATCCGACCACGCCCACCTTCTCACCGCCAACAGTAAGTATCTTATAAGGTAAAAACGAGGCGCCAAACGTCGAGGCCAGAGTTTCATCTGTTTTGATGTTAGCGCTGAGAACAGGACACTTGATCTCCTCCATGAACGGTTTCATGAGTCCCTCCACTCCGTTATCAAACTCGTGATTTCCTAAAGCCTGAAACACATGAAGGAAAGTGAAACTTTTTTTTTTTTTTGTGGAGCCACAAACACATCTAGTAACTATAGTGATGCTGCGTTTAAGTCGGGTGGGACAGAAGCTTACAGTGGGAAGGATTCCCTTGTTTATGACTTCTGATGCAAATTGGATGTCAATGAGAATCTTATTTCTAAGTACGAATAGGTAATTCTGATGTGACATGAACGTGGCAGAGATGAGAGTCCTCAGCATGCCATTAATGATAATGCATTCATTCTAAGAATATAGTCAGAATTTTAAGAATAAAGGTAGAATCCTATCAGAATTCTCACTTTATTCTCAGTATTCTGAGAATATGAAAATTAAGAATTTTCAATTCAATAGCTTTATTGTTGCACACCATGTGCTTGAACAAAGCTCAATTTGCAAAATACATCTAATTATGTGTGTCTTTTCCCAAAGCTGTAGAGCCAATGGCAAACAAGGAATGAAATGTACATAGATCTTACTGAATAAGGAAATGTGCATGGATGTTGGACATATACTTGGCCCCTCTGTGTAGAATGTGGCCTCTTTGTGGCCCCTGAGTTAGAAACGTCCTACTGCTCTGCGGTTCCCTTTGAAACAAAAGTCTCCCATTGATTCCTCATCACAGATTTAATTAAGTACTCCAGGTGTTTAAACTTTGACCTTTTCAAACAGAATCATCCTCCAACTCAAATTGTTTCAGTTGAATCTGAAAAGGTGAACAGATGAAGGTCTGACAGTGAAGCGCTTTGAATAAGACCTATCATAAACACGAAGGAGTCTTTATGAAAGTTTAGGACTGTTGTCATTTAGTTTCATTCTGTTATTGATGAGACTTTTAATACAAACTTTATTATTTGAGATGTCTTTGTTGTGACAATTAAACATCTGGGGTTTGAGGCCATTTTCTAGATTTTATCTTCTTAAATCCACCTTTTTAAGGGACTTTCAACATAATCGTGTTTTATATCTAAACTTAAAGCAGTCTAAGAATGAATTTGCTGAATGATGTGTAAAAAGATAATTGAACCAAAAATCTGAAACGTTGGATTCTGATTTTTGAAATCCTTGAAAACTCACCTCTCTTCATGTGGACCAATAGTTCTGGTTCTTAATGGCTTTACCAAAGTCTGAGGTTGACAGAATCAGTGGAATATTAGAATAAAATAGGACATAAATGTAGAATAAAAGTCTAAAATGACATTTTATAATATGTTTTTTTTTGAGTAGAAGAAAAAAAACATGGACATCTACCACATGAGGAGGCAGACGACGAGCGAGTCGAGTTTTCTTCTCAGCATCCTATTGGTCGATGTGAGTCACGTACAATCTCAGAGAGTAAGGACGACGAAGAGGAGGGTCTACAGAGTCCAGCAACATATCTCTACATAATATCACAAAGATATTAATTGTGACATCATAAATATAGACGTCAGAGGGTTAAAGAAGGAAGAACCTGTCATAAAAACGTCATCACACTTAAAGTATTTAGCTTTATGAGCTAACATTACATTAACGTTTCGCTGGTAGGTAAACTTCATCTGGTACTTAAACTACATCTGGTACTTAAACTACATCTGGTAGTTAAACTACATCTGGTACTTAAACTACATCTGGTAGTTAAACTACATCTGATACTTAAACTAGATCTGGTACTTAAACTACATCGGGTACTTAAACTACATCTGGTCCTTAACTACATCTGGTACTTAAACTACATCTGGTACTTAAACTACATCGGGTACTTAAACTACATCTGGTCCTTAACTACATCTGGTCCTTAAACTACATCTGGTCCTTAACTACATCTGGTCCTTAAACTACATCTGGTACTTAAACTACATCTGGTCCTTAACTACATCTGGTCCTTAAACTACATCTGGTACTTAAACTACATCTGGTAGTTAAACTACATCTGATACTTAAACTACATCTGGTCCTTAAACTACATCTGGTACTTAAACTACATCGGGTACTTAAACTACATCTGGTCCTTAAACTACATCTGGTCCTTAAACTACATCTGGTACTTAAACTACATCTGGTCCTTAAACTACATCTGATACTTAAACTACATCTGGTACTTAAACTACATCGGGTACTTAAACTACATCCGGTCCTTAAACAACATCTGGTCCTTAAACTACATCTGGTCCTTAAACTACATCTGGTCCTTAAACTACATCTGGTAGTTAAACTACATCTGATACTTAAACTACATCTGGTCCTTAAACTACATCTGGTACTTAAACTACATCGGGTACTTAAACTACATCGGGTACTTAAAGTACATCTAGTCCTTAAACTACATCTGATACTTAAACTACATCTGGTCCTTAAACTACATCCGGTCCTTAAACTACATCTGGCACTTAAACTACATCGGGTACTTAAACTACATCTGCTCCTTAAACTACATCGGGTACTTAAACTACATCGGGTCCTTAAACTACATCGGGTACTTAAACTACATCTGGTCCTTAAACTACATCGGGTACTTAAACTACATCTGGTCCTTAAACTACATCTGATACTTAAACTACATCTGGTACTGAAACTACATCGGGTACTTAAACTACATCTGGTCCTTAAACTACATCGGGTACTTAAACTACATCTGATACTTAAACTACATCTGGTACTTAAACTACATCTGGTCCTTAAACTACATCTGGTCCTTAAACTACATCTGGTACTTAAACCACATCTGGTCCTTAAACTACATCTGGTACTTAAACTACATCTGGTCCTTAAACTACATCTGGTCCTTAAACTACATCTGGTACTGAAACTACATCTGGTCCTTAAACTACATCTGGTACTGAAACTACATCTGGTCCTTAAACTACATCTGGTACTTAAACTACATCTGGTCCTTAAACTACATCTGGTACTTAAACTACATCTGGTCCTTAAACTACATCTGGTACTTAAACTACATCTGGTCCTTAAACTACATCTGGTACTGAAACTACATCTGATACTTAAACTACATCTGATACTTAAACTACATCTGATACTTAAACTACATCTGGTACTGAAACTACATCTGGTCCTTAAACTACATCTGGTACTTAAACTACATCTGGTACTGAAACTACATCTGGTCCTTAAACTACATCTGGTACTTAAACTACATCTGGTACTTAAACTACATCTGGTACTGAAACTACATCTGGTCCTTAAACTACATCTGGTACTTAAACTACATCTGATACTTAAACTACATCTGGTACTTAAACTACATCTGGTACTGAAACTACATCTGGTCCTTAAACTACATCTGGTACTTAAACTACATCTGGTACTTAAACTACATCTGATACTTAAACTACATCTGATACTTAAACTACATCTGGTACTTAAACTACATCTGATACTTAAACTACATCTGATACTTAAACTACATCTGATACTTAAACTACATCTGGTACTTAAACTACATCTGATACTTAAACTACATCTGGTACTGAAACTACATCTGGTCCTTAAACTACATCTGGTACTTAAACTACATCTGGTACTTAAACTACATCTGATACTTAAACTACATCTGGTCCTTAAACTACATCTGGTACTTAAACTACATCTGGTACTTAAACTACATCTGATACTTAAACTACATCTGATACTTAAACTACATCTGGTACTTAAACTACATCTGGTACTTAAACTACATCTGATACTTAAACTACATCTGGTACTGAAACTACATCTGGTACTGAAACTACATCTGGTCCTTAAACTACATCTGATACTTAAACTACATCTGATACTTAAACTACATCTGGTACTGAAACTACATCTGGTACTTAAACTACATCTGGTACTTAAACTACATCTGATACTTAAACTACATCTGGTACTGAAACTACATCTGGTCCTTAAACTACATCTGATACTTAAACTTAAACTGTCCACCGGGCCTAAAAGGGGAAACACTGACAGTAAACAGAGAATCTTGGTAACTGAAAACTCAGAAAATTGCTTCACACATTTTCACACGGAATGATTAATCCATTAATCATAAAAACGTCACAGATTTGTTGGTTCCAGCTTCTTAAATTCTCATTTCTGACAGTAGAAGAAGAATCTGTTCGGTTTGGGACAAAAGAAACAACTTGATAGCATCGATTTGAGCATTTCATCAAAGTTTTGATTTTAGAGTTTGATTGATTTATTGATTAGTTGTGAGAATAATCGGCACATTAACCTCCAATGAGCAGAATGCTTTGCCGCAGTCCTCACCGTCTGATCTCTGAGTCTGTCTGGTCTTACCATGGCATCATAGCGCAGTTGGTTCATGAAATGAGTTGCTTCCGCTCCCTTGTAGTAATTGAACCAGACCGTCCCCTGGAACTGGTCCCCAGCATCCAGCAGCAGCACGTTGCTCTCGGAGGTCCGGATCCTCTGGATCATCGTGGCCCTCCGCGCCACTCCGGCGAAACACGTACTGTTGCTGCATTTCCCGGAGTTTTTGCTGGTCTCCTCCACCCGGGCGTGCACGTCGTTTGTGTGGAGGAGAACCAGGTCCCAGGCCGCCGAGGTGGACACGGAGAAGCCCAACAGGAGGAGGAGGCAGAGCCGCGGCGGAGCGCTCCTCTCCGGGCGCACCGCTTCCATCTGTCCGCTAGGGGAGGAGGAGAGCGATGAGGGAGGTTCTATTCTCTCATGAGGAGCGTCTCCTCTCTCTGCTCCTCACTCTTCCTTTAAATGGTCTTAATGAATTTCACAGGACCAGGAGAGGCGGTGTCATCGGCAGACTGAGGAGAGGAGGAGGAGACAGAGGCCTTCGCGAAAAGGAGGAAGAGGAGGAGGAGGAGGATTCTGCTAGTTCTGATCCGCCCTTTTCTTCGTTCCTTCTCCAACCTTTGACTTGTTCTCACTTCTGTAAACTACCCCCCCCATGGAGGCTGAGCGCAAAGCACGATGGTGGTACGTCATCCAAGAGTAGGACGTTTTCTCCATTTCCACCTCTCCTTAAATTCACCATTTTAAGGAGCGTCCTTATAATATAATAAGTGATTCATAGAAACAGATCAGTCTCAGTTTTCTGAATGTGAGGCTCCCATTTGTCCCTGAGCCACGTTAGAGACTCAAATCCTGAATCAATCCCAATTATTTCAAATCTCCAGATCTGCTGTGAAAACTCCTCCGTCCTCCTGAGGACCGATGGTTCTGGTTCTTAATGGGTTTAAAGTCTGAGGCTGACAGCAGGAATATGAGAATAAAATAGGAGATAATGTCTGTTGTTCTACTTTCACCAAATGTTAGAGATAAACGGGACTGAATAATGACGTCATACTACACGAGATTAGTGCAAATGAAAGACGAGTAACAAATGTCTGTTTTATAAAATCAAATATTGGTTATATGTAAAAATTACAGGAAACCCCCCCACTAATCCACACAGGAGGCAGGTGACGAGCGTCTCCTGCTGTCTTCTCGGCTTCCTATGGGCCGCTGTGAATCATGTATGACGTCAGAGAGTAATGGTGAGGAAGAGGAGGGTCTGCAGATTCCAGCAACATTCAAACCACCTTTCTACAACGTTTTATCACAAAGATACCAATAGAAACATCCCAAAACGCGTCTGTGCATCTTTAGACCTGATAATAAAAGGGATTAAAACTGATGAAAACATCGTCACGCAGCACTGACTGGTAGATCTGGAAGTGTGATGTATATATAGATATATGACATCACCACAGCTCCTTTTAAAGCTCAGGTGCCAAATGATAAAAAAAACTAACAGCATCGAGCCTAAAATCTGCATCAACCAATAAAAAAACTCAGTTTATGATTTAGTTTTTCTTCCCCAAAGAGTGAAGGACGGTGGAAGAAGAGGTGTGTAGCGTCAGATCTGTGACATCATCACAGGTTAGTTAATGATGTCACTGAGGAAATGCAAAGTGTGCTGATTGAGCCCGATCTGATATTCATAATGATTTAATTATGGCTTAAAAAAGTGAAAATGGAACCAGGTGTTTTCTAATATAACCATTTATAACTATTCATTACAGCCATCAGACCAATTCTCACTCCTCTATATCTACAAAAAAATACAATCTAATTGTAATTATGAACTATCATAATTATTATGATTATAATTATGATTGTATGGATCATAATGAATGATTAAGTGACGCCATGTATGAAGTCATGGGGAGAATAGACATTATGGACGGAGCCCCGTACTGTCCATTATTTTCTGTATTGATCTGAAAAGACGCGTATGAATGATCAGTAATTCATCTTCATTTATCTTATTCCCATAAGACAATAATTTGTGGGCACAAAAATAATAATAAATTCCCCTCATGGAACTTTAGGGGCTCCGTAGTTTTCATTATCATGATTTTGATATTTATTTCGAACTGAACTCAAAGAGGACTGCAAACCAGCTTTAAAGGTGCATACCACCACTCTATAGTGTCAGAGTGTGTCGATGCTTATCAATAAAAGAAATCAAGACTATTGATCGTCATCAGAGCCCTGTGTGTTTTAATGAACGGTCTGTTCAGGTCATGTCCCGCTGACTTCCTGTTCTTTACTTCATATCGTGACACTAATAACTCAGAGAATACTGCCACCTTGTGGAGATCTTCCTACACTACAAAGATCTCATGATCACTAAGACTCTGTGACATCATTAACTAACCTGTGATGATGTCACAGATGGACAGGTCCTACAGGTTACCATCTTCATCCTCTCTGATGGCCTGTGATCACACATCTCTTCCTCTGCTTCCCTGTTTTCTAATTGTTTGATGCTATATTTAGATGTTTACATCCTAAAGGAGACGTGATGATGTCGTCTGGCTGTTCTGAACGGTTCAGACCACTGAGGAGGATACATGGGGGGAAGGTTTAGCGGCATTTTACTGGTCGTTTCCTTTAGTTTCCCTCAAGATTCAAATAAATATGAACCCCGGCCCAGGAGAGGGCAGCAGAGTGTAAGAAATGAATCAGCAGAGCAGCATAACACCAACGAGAGGCAGGCCTGGACTGTTGTCAGGACGGATGTGAGCTTATTTTGACAGGCATTGTGAGGGAATAAAAGAAAAGGAGTGACGCAGCTTTTCTTACTCCAGCTGAATGAGGGTTTAGCAGGCAGGACAATAAACCTCCACACAAAGACAGGCTCCCTGATCATTCTTCATCTGCTGAAGCTGAAATCTACCAGTGAAGGTGAAGAGATGGGTGACACATTCAAATCTGAATGAAAGGGTAGAGAACAGCCATGATCCCATCCAGCAGTCCTTAGCTGTGAGGTTATCAGTGCTCACAGCTCCTCTGTATGACCTTGAGCTGTTGCATGGAAACCGCCTCAGTAGTTTTTGGGCATGTAGGGAATATGTTGAAAAATGTCCCATTAATATAAAACCAGCAGACTACATCTGTGACAGCAGTCACAACTCTGAAATATTGAAAACACAATATTAACAAAAGTGGGAAAACCTCCTGGATGCCTTCAGCAACATTTACTGGGTTCTTTCCACCAAGACTAGAGGAGATCAGGTCTGTCTGGTGGTTTTTGTGTAATCTGACAGGTGAAAACAAAACAACTTTACCTCCTGGGTGGAGGTAAAAAGGAGGCGTACAACTCCACACCTCCACCAAAGACCAACAGTCCCTCTGATTACATTAAACCCTGATCCAAATAAGACACGTCACCATCAAAGAGGCTCCGCCCATTTATCAAATCTACCATTCCTTCTTCAGCACATGCTCCACTCCTCCATCCGTCCATCATCCATCCATCCATCCATCCATCATCCATCCGTCCATCATCCATCCATCCATCATCCATCTATCCATCATCCATCCGTCCATCATCCATCCATCCATCATCCATCCGTCCATCATCCATCCATCCATCCGTCCATCATCCATCCGTCCATCATCCATCTGTCCATCATCCATCCATCATCCATCCATCCATCATCCATCCATCTGTCCATCATCCATCCATCCATCTGTCCATCATCCATCCATCCATCCGTCCATCATCCATCCATCCATCCATCCATCATCCATCCATCTGTCCATCATCCATCCATCCATCATCCATCCGTCCATCATCCATCATCCATCATCCATCTGTCCATCATCCATCCGTCCATCATCCATCCATCCATCCATCATCCATCCATCCATCATCCATCCGTCCATCATCCATCCATCCATCATCCATCCGTCCATCATCCATCCATCCATCCATCATCCATCCGTCCATCATCCATCCGTCCATCATCCATCCGTCCATCATCCATCCATCCATCCATCATCCATCCGTCCATCATCCATCCATCATCCATCCGTCCATCATCCATCCATCCATCATCCATCCATCCATCCATCCATCATCCATCCGTCCATCATCCATCCATCCATCCATCATCCATCCATCCATCATCCATCCGTCCATCATCCATCCATCCATCCATCCATCCATCCGTCCATCATCCATCCATCCATCATCCATCCGTCCATCATCCATCCATCCATCCATCATCCATCCGTCCATCATCCATCCATCCATCCATCCATCCATCCATCCATCATCCATACACCATTTACACATAGACACAGTAGGATATTAAAACAATCCAGAGAATAAAAACAGAATAATAATTAAAGGACATACATAGTTATGAAACAGACTAGAATGTAGCCTATTTATACATAAAATAATAGAGATCAATAAGTAAATAAATAAGATTCAATGAAAAGACAGGCTAAGAAGGTCAGTCTTGAGTTTGCTTTTAAAAACTTTCCCATCAGCCCTCGGGTCCTCAGGAAGGCGTCATGGATTTTGATTAAATGTTGTGTTGACTATAATATTTGATGAACATTCTGGATCAGTTTTTATATGGAACCTTTTAACAAACATCGTTGTCCAGACATGGACACAGATGTAATACATTAGGTCTGTATGTGGAGGGGGGCAGTAACAGACAGGGGTAGAGACGTGACACTGCCCCCTACAGGTAGCTGAGATCATGCAGATTCAGAGTCATGCCATGGATTTATGTATCTGTGAAGGTAAGAAGTTCTAGACCAGAAATAGATCCAGATCCTCCAGAATGGAAAATATACATGATTCCAGATGTAGAAGGAGCTTTACAGGGTCAACCAATCAGGTGGTGTTCGATCTGAGTACAGTGGTGTCATCATGGTGATCTCATCATCGTTATGAGGATTAGTCCAGGATTTTGTTTTGACATAGTCTGGAAACTGTTTTCTGATTGGTCAGGATATAGTGATGCTGACTGTTTCTGCTTCGTTATGAAATCTGTGCCTTCAGGAACAAAAGTTCCAAACAGAGCAGGTCTAGACTGACTCTTTGTTCTACTGAGACCCAACAATCCCCCATGAACCAGAACATTGAGACAGTGGAGAGAAAAACCTTTAATAGGCCGAACCAAGACTCAAGGTGGGCGGAGCCTCTGTTTTGACCGGTCGGGGTGAGGGAGAGACTAAATAAACTAAATAAATATGAAACCTGGACCGTTGTCCTTCTATTGTTTATAAACTGGATCTCATGTTCACCTGTCTGTAGTTACTGACGCCTCTATTTGTTGGATTCTGATGTGTTTGTTTTGTGTGTTGCTATGATGGAAAGCTGTCAAGAAGATGAACATGTCGATGGAGGAGGAGGAGGAGGAGGAGGAGGATCATTATTCACTCTTTTCCCCATACTTGCTCCCAGACGGTCTGAAAAATCTGGACCGGTCATTTCCTGTTCATACGCCCACTTTTCTAACCTTGAAGCTGCAGAGTTGGAGGAAAAGAGTTTCTGTCCACAGCAGAAGGTCTGGTTTCATCTTCAACACCAGTCATGCAAACAGACACAACAACAGTTCGATGTGATGTTTCTTCAGGTGAGAAGACAAAAACCAGATGGTTGAATTTGTGTGAAGTGGTTCTGAGATGACGGCTGCTTATGAGAGAAAATATCTCCCAGCATGCTTAGAGATCCTGGGGTACTTCAACCATGACTCGATTAATAACCCTGCACTTGAAATAGACTTTAAAAATAATTATAGGAGATGGATGGGGGACGTGCTGTTTCTGAACCGCTTTAATTGCAGAGCATGACGAGCCTGGAAGGATTGGAGTCGGAGGGATAAGAGCAACAACAAAATGCTGCTGGAGTCAGATTGTGACGCTGTTACGACTCTCTGAGAAGACTGAAGAGACAAAGTGACTTTAAAAAGTCTGTTTCATCACATCAGGTGGAAACTTTACTCACAGACCCCTGAAGAACAGACGAGCCCAAACCGGCTCGAATCACTAGAAATGAATGTGAATCAATCAGACTCTTTTATGATGGACAAGTTAAAGTAAAAAACTAACATTCAAATATAAGACATGATTTTTATTTTTTTGGGGGCGGCCATTACAGCCTGCAGACTCGGATAAGAGGGGCAGTGACCAGAACATCGCTGCCGGCCTGCCAACCAGTGAGCGTTGAGAATAAAGGCCGAAACACTCGGGGAAGGTTGGGCTCCTCCTGAAGACCTCAACACATCCAGAGGAAGTAACCAACTACAACCAGGCCCTCATCCACCGGCCACCCCCCCTCCTACACAACCGGCTCCACCGTCTCCCACAAGTCTCCCACAAGTCTCCCACAAAGTCTCCCACAAAGTCTCCCACAAGCCAAGATGCCATCAGGATGGTGTAACTACCAAGGGATTGAATCATCTAGTCCTAGGAAGAACTAACTATTTCATCTTCGCCAACAATAACTTCATTTAAGATAGTTTTGTAAGTGAAAAAAAAATTGTTACTTTTATTTTTTTCTCTGAAGTCTTAAGTTTTATTTGATTTGTTTCAGTCTAGTGGACTATAATAAATATCTCTGAACAGACTGTTGGCCCTGAGCTACAGCTACGTCTTCCTGAGTGAAATGTTTAGAGACCAAAAACCTCCACAAAGGCTGATCATTCCCTCCAGCAGTTATATTCCTATTTATATGAAACACCGTCTTTCACCAAGAGAACATAGAACCATAAGTTTATTCATAGGTCCTGAGGTCCCGCTGCTTTCTATTGAGCCTCTTAGAAGATTTGACAGAAGTGACTCTGATTGGCAGCCCTCCTCATTTAAAAGTGTCAAACCAACAAAAACTCTTCAATTATTTATTTCCAAATAGAGTATTTTAAGACATCAGGTGAGAACTCATGTATTTTTACTGGATTAAATATCTCAGAAAATAAAAACATTGCAATGTTTGGTTTTTCCCAACAATGTGCAGCCCTAGTGATGAGTGGATGAAAATATGATGATGTCAGAGCTGATCCTTACATCACTAGTGTGTAACCAGCAGAGTGTACATCATTTTCATTTTTGAGTGAACTGCTCCTTTAAGTACAACATGCTTTCAGCTCCTCTCCACTACTGTCTGAAAGCACATTTAATTGACCGCTGAAGGGTCACAATCACATTTGGGATATGAATGAAATAAAATAAGCAGAGGATTTGGCCTGCAGTCCAACACGATTGCTGCATTAATAAGGAGTAAATAAATACAGGCAGCTGAAGCACAGTGATGTAACAGCATGTTTCAACAACAATGCTCTTACATTTTGAGGACTCTTGAAAATGTCATTCAGGAAACGTTCAAATGGTTAACAACCACTGGGTGCAGATTTTGATAATTTACACTGAATTAGACGACCATTAGCTGAACCCAGGAAGCAAGGAGGAAGCAATTCAAAAAATTACTTTTTTCCTGCTCATGTTGGTTTTAAACCTCCCTGAGACAAAATAATTTTATAATATTCTTATGATGCTCCAACAGATAATTATAACCAACAGTGTTTGTATTGTATTTTTGTCTGGTGCAGCTACTTTTAGCTCATTATTTCATCAATTTTAATCCTCTATTATTCAATTTATTTCTAACGTGAAAAAATCAACCAGACAAAAATTTAGATTACAAAAGTCAAGATGTTGTGGGGAAACATTAATTATAAAATTATAAATGAACTGGCCACTGATCATATGAAAGTGCTGCATTTAACGATTTTATAAGCTTTAAAATGAAAAACAAATATATTATTTCTTTTCTGCATTAACATCAAAATATATTTAAAAGCGTATTTGAAAATAGATAATATATAAGAAATAATACAATAATAAATACACCTTAATACACCTAAGATCATCATGAGTTTATTTCCAAGTTTTTATTTGAGCTATATTTATTGATTAACAGATTTAGAACAGGCAGTACGTGTGCTGACTTCCGGCATGACAGGTCCATCTTAAAACATGTCATAGAATCTGACGGGTCTCAGATTTCACTGTAACACCTGTACAGCCGGTGGCGCTAAATTTGCTTCAAAATCAACTTAAATTTACTTTTATTTTGCTTTATTTTCGGGACTTTAAGAACAGATGTGAAGCGATGGAAAACAAGGGCATCATTTTAAAGGGTACTTTGATGAATTTGTTAAACGGTGAAAGCGAACAATTCGAAGTGTTAATCTGATCGGGTTTAATGAACGGTATTGATTTGTGCGTCGTTGTGCATTAGCTATCCGCTAACTTTAGCTAGTTAGCGCTACCATAGTTTGCTCTAATGTAATCGATTTAATTTATTGCTACATGGGTTATTGTTTTTCTAGAGTGGTCGACTTCCCACCGATGTTTGGAGACAGATACGGATTCAAATATATTGGTTATACTAAAGATATCACAGGCTAACTTTAGTTACAGTGCTAGCTTAGATAGATGCACTCAGAGGTTTAAAAAACACTAGAGCGGACACGCTATTAGCTTTCACTGGCGGAAGATGGCAAACGCGGACGCCATCTTACGTAAGGAAACGTGCTGCCTGAACATAAACAAACATTGACAAAGCCTGTATTCGACCTTAAATTTGGTATTTATTTGAAGAATAACTCGATCGACAATTGAAAATCAGTATCAGATCTTATGGATGTTTGTGCTCTACTGAGAGGCTTTTCTAAGTTTCATGGATTTCTCTTTTAAAATGTCAGAAAATAGCATAAAAAAGTTTCTGTTCACCTCAGCAAAGCAAGCTATCATTATGAGGACTTTCTCTTTTAAATATAAATGTCTGCATTTGGAGGTTCACTGGCTGCAGAGTTTCCTGAAATCCTGCCCTCCTCATTGTGTTTCAGGAGCAAGTCGAGCTGAGTGGTTTGTCATGGAGGCCATTGTGGCCCAGGCGGTGGCTATAATAAAGAACAAGCCCTCAGGTTTGAGTGGCAGGGAGTACGCAGAGGTTTTAACCCGCCAGCTGAAGAGTCATGATGAAGACTGCAGGAAAAAAGGCCAGGAGCTGCAGCAGGAGGTGCTGAGGCTGCGACAGGAATTACTGCTCAGCAGAGCTGAGGCAGCAGGTAGGACAGATACCTCAGTACAAGTACTAATACCACACTGTCAAATACTGTTAGTATGTTACAGAAGTATAATCACCTCGAAATGTAATCAGTTTATTTACTTTGCTAATTTAGATTCATCATCTAATAAGTCTAATAAATTGTTCCTTTGTGGTTTATTATCATAGATAAAACTTTATTGATCTGAAATGGGACATTTTTACTTTTGCCACTTAAAGTATATTTTGATGTTAATACTCTTGTACTTTTTACTTGAGTAGAAATTAAAATAGTGTTTCTGTACTGTGGCATTACTACTTTTACTCAGTTACTTATGTAAAAGTAATAATACCATTTTTCTAAGAGTTGAATTCTCGATGAAACTTAATGTGAGGCTTCAACAGCTTCATGACATCATCATGTAATTGATTAACTACCTGGATAAGTTGTTGTTAGAGATAACTGGGCATTTTTCACTGTCTTGATGACATTAGCTTAGCATTTCCACTAGCGTTAGCCTCAAAACACAGCCAGCCTCTGACTCTGTCTGAACTTCCTTAGCAACATGCTAATTAGTAGCTAAAACAGTCTGTGAGATTTTTAGTGTGTCTGAAACCTGAGGATGAAACCAATAGTACATGAACTGTGTACTATTTACAGGAAATACTACAGTATTCAATCACTGTGGTAGTGACAACAACAACATAACAACAGCTGATGGAGCTGTTTCTTCTTCTCTGGATAAGACAGACTAGATGCTACTCTGTTGTATTACTGCCCTCTACTGGTTGTTATTAATGGTCCTTTACTGATATTCATCAGTTTATTTGAGTCCAGTTATCAGGTGAAAGAGTTCAGAGTAAAAACTGTTCCTCTAGCTGATCCCGGATCTGAACAGATTCCTCCTCTGAGGCTGATTTCCATTGACATTTTGTGTGTCTACAGAAAGAGTAAAGCACTGAAGAAAGGTACCGTTGTGTCCCGACACAGCTGGTATGGGTTATAAAACCCTATTAACTATACATTCTATAAGAACAGAGTTATTGTAACAGGAGCGTCTGACACACCCAGGCTTGGACTTTTTGTTCTATAAACTGATTTTACTCAGCAAAGACTTTAAGAATAATTCACTGAATGACCTGCGTTTGTTCTGAGAGACGAGCGTCGACAGAAAGGTGAGTCTGTGTGAAACAGCTGACGGTGTAGAAAGACACAGGAGAGGAAGCATCAAGGACGGTCACACCCCCGACACGAGGCTTCTGATGAGGTCATCGCACAGCACCGTTAATGATGTCATACATAATGCTCCTGAATGTTGTCAGCTTTATAGCCGCTTGTTCCTCCTGATGAGGTCAGTGTGTGTTGTCCAATCAGGAGACTCATATTTCAGGACACTGGTCTGATGGTGACATTAGATCACTTTTCTTATTATAGAAACACAACAGTGTCAGGAGGTTATTTCCTTTAGATGAATCCATTTTCTGCTGCTTATCCAGCTCCAGCATGTTCTGATTAATTAATGATATTATTAGTAATTATCTTCACAAACAGCTGAGAAGCACTGCTAGAAATATTGTATAAATGTCAGTAAAATAACTTTGTTCTGGTTTTCATTCATACATTGACCTTTTATGACAGAAAAAGAGATGAAATTACATTTGATCTGATATGAAAATGTCTTAAATCTGATTTAATGAGCGCTGCAGAAATTGACTGTAAACATCATAGAGTTCAAAATACAATGTATGTAAATAGTATGTAGGGGCAGCTCTGCATATGTTTACATTATGTTATCACTCATTTCCTAGGAAAAAGGCTCCAATAGAGAATTTCATTCTTACAAACAAACTGTCATTCTTTCAAACTGCGTGCCGAACACAGACAGTTTGAAATAGTTTCATCTTTATGGCGGCGTTAGCTTCAAGGAAAACACTCGTCCTCCTAAATCTGAACCCGGAGGACTGAGGGGAGACGTTTAGGTTCACAGCTACCATCCCTACAAGCTGTGACAACAAAGGATCATTATCTGCTCCTCCTGACTCACTAAAATACAGAGGAGTGTGAGATAGAATTCCTTAATGTTCTTCAGGACTGATGTGGCACCACAACAAACACGACTTACTCACAGACGAGATGTCAGAGTATCGTTGAACAGTATTTTGTTCCCTCATAGGAAGTATTTTTCTCTTTTTAGTCATTTTGTATGAATAGAAATATTTGATCAAATAGAACCACACCAGTGGCTCTTGATGCCCAGTGGAAGAACTGTACTGGTACAATGACACCATCATTCCTAGAATAATCCAGTCTGCTCTGCTTATTAAATGTCATTAACGCCTCTTTATGATCTGGTGTCAGTTATCGTCTGACTTCATGTCATCGTCACCTTTGACCTCTGACCCTTTGGTGCCTCTTTATGGTGACGTGAGTTTTATGGAGTCTTTACTCCGCTGAGTGAGTCAAAGCAGGAAGAAGATCGTTCCACCGTCAGCGGAGCTTTATAACCACAACCATTTATCATACTGGTTAGAATGGTTTCCATATATCTGTGTAAACTCTTCCAGAACCAGACGGCTCCATGGACAAGGCTTCGCAGGACCGGTTTGGTCCAGATGGACTGGGCTACAGCACAGAAGGTCCACCAGGCTGCGACTCAGAGACTCCTGAACTCCTGCTACAAGACCACCGAGCCCCCATCACACCTCCTCAGCCTCCAGGTCCCTCCTGTCCTCCTGAGAGCACCATGCTTCCTCATGTGCAGTTCCTCCAGTCGCTGTGTGGCCTCCATCAAGTCAAAGGGACCAACAGAGGCTTGGAGGCCCTGTGGTTCCGGCCTGACGGAGACGCAGGCTCCGTGCTGGCTGACACTGTGTGCCAGCTCCTGCAGTCGGTGGTGGCGGTTTGTAGGGATCCACCTCCGCTGGGACCACCTGACCTGGTCCTTCAGGCCAGCCAGGTCGTAGCCGGAGCCATGGACCTCTTCTGCTCTCAGAGGCTGCCGTCGGTGGAGTTCATGAGACGAGTGGAGGAGTCACTGAGGGAGCTGACGGGGATGCTGCTAGACTGGAATCAGCCCAGCAAGGTGAGTAATGGGGGAGGGGATGTTTAAATGCACAGTGGTCCCCAAATAATGAGTGTTGATGGAAACCGATGCCCTCAGTCAGAGGACTTCAGCTAACAGGAGAGACCGACCCAATAACAAATCCTCAGGTCTGAAACAGTGAAATCAGACTCATGATCAAATCTACAGATGTGCTCATATCACATTATCACACAACTACACTGTATACTTTAATATGTCATTTCACTAATCCTACTCACCTTAATAATCCCTGCACCAATCAAAACTCAATGAAACTTTATTCATGCAGCACCTTTCAAACAAGAACATGCAGGTCAGTTGAGTCCAAATACGCACCATCTCTAACCATGGAAGATGGGTATGAATGAATAAAGATAACAAGCAAATAAATGAATAAGATAAAAATAATAATGAGGATAAAACAGTAATAACAGACAGTAAAATGTTGTAATAAACAAATAAGTATAAATACTAAAATGATAAATCACGACATTAAAGCCAGACCGATCTGATGTTTTTTTAGTTTAGGTTTAAAAATATCAAAATGTGTTCAGAAACGAGGATCACCTGGTAAAATGCACCAAAAAGTCTGGTTCTTCTTTCTCACCACATGATGGGGGGTGAGGATGGGGGTGAGGGGGCGTTCTGATCGCTGACTCCGCCCACGTCCTGCATTTAGAATATAACTGCTCCCATCAGGTAAAGATCCCTGGACACGCCTCCTCCTTGTATGATGAAAGTGTGACTCTGGTGGGGTTAAAGGGTGATGCCCATGTGATGATGGTATGAAACAGAGGGCTCAGTGGTCCGACCCTCGTACAGCAGCGCTAGACTGAAACGGGATAAGATAACTGACTTAGAGAAGGATCCTCGTTGTTGATTGGCTCATTAATTAATGAATCAGCTCAGTTTTATGATATTATGACCAATATAACAGATAAACAGAGGTGAATATAATTAAATATTCAGAATCTAACAATAGTATATTTGTGTTTATTTCATTTTGAAACAGCAGCTTGTCCTCATTTCACTACATTCTCTATCATTCTGTCTGCTGTCATAGTGGATCAGCTCAGTCCTTTATTATGGACACTGACAGTGTTCATTACAGTGACAGATCACAGTCTGCCGTCTTCTTCTGGCCTTCTGCCTTTGCAGCGGATTGGACAGTTCTCTCCCTGCCTCACACATGCAGGGCTCAGCAGCTGGGAAATGGAGGTGAAAGTGAGCCTGAGCTGAAAATGATGAAGTCATTCCATCTGGATCATAGTAAACGCTCACAGAACCGCCAACATGGCTGCAGGCGGCTTCCTCTTAACAGCAACGTCCTTCTCTGTTTGTCACGACGGACGGATGAAAGTTTGCCTCTGAAGCAGCAATGTGATGTTCAGGTGTTCATGACACTGAAGCCACAGTGATGTTCAGGTGTTCATGACACTGAAGCCACTCTGTGACAGACTGCACTATTGAATATGGGGTTTCAATGATTTACAAATCATTGCATGTTTTTATTGGCATCCTACACAGTGTCCTGTCTTTCTTCTGTATGCAAACTCTGGCTGTCATTAAAGCGCCTCATAGAGTGAGCTTTGAGATGAGGCTCCTCTCTCAACACCTCTTCTATAGATGTCTAATTCATGATCAGCACATGTCTAATTAATGTGCCTCCTCTCCTCCGACCTGCCTCTTTTTTTCTGCAGTGTCTTTTGACCCAGCCTCAGTAGATGGATGTCATACAGGTGATGAAACAGGTTTTGAAATAATTGTTATTGGTCTATGGCCTCTTTTCTGATGAACTTCAGGATCCGCATGATCTTCTAGATAAGAATCCAAAGTTCTGTTCCCCTCCCTAAGAATGAATCTGAATCCTAATCCAGATCTGGTAGATTAAACCTCTATGTGGGGGGGGGGGTGTTGCCACAGTAACAGAGACATGACACTGCCACCTATAGGTAGCTGAGATCATGCAGAGCTCATTAAAACCTTGTCTTCCTTTACTGTTGTCTGATGTTAGTTGCCATCTGGTCTTGGTTTCACTCCCAGTTACATTTGAAGTGAATTGTCGTGTCATTACAAATACAAGTGTACTCATTCCATACAGTTACACTGTTGGGAGCCACCAGTCAAAAGCTGTTCAGTATCGTTTGTTGGTGGGAAGTTTTTCCTCTAGACGTTTTGGTACGTTAGGAAACCTGTCGTCACTTTTCTAAAGTCCCATCCTGATAGTGGATCTTTAAACACCTCTCAGAGAGAGTCCTTTGGAAGAGTCAGCACGGTGCTCACAGTCTGAAAGGGTTCCATGTTGAGGAGTTACGCCACAAGCAGCTGCAGTTTACCCAGCAGCAGGACCTGCCTTCAGAGCCGCTGGCTTCCCTGAGGAGAGCTCTTCTCTTCTGCTCCGTCTCTCAGACACACCTGGAGGAGATTTTATGGTCTTGGAGGAAGGAGACTGGACAAGATGAAGATCCCAGATGATGAATTTGCAGATCCTTAATCCCAAGCGGCATCATTCAACTGTCGCTCTCCCACTTTGTTCCACAGAAGACATAATTCATGTACTAACCTTTCAGAGCGAAGGACAGTTTAGTGTCAGTCTGGCCTCACACCTGCCTCATTTTATTTTACCCACCATCTCATCCCTTAGTCTACTGGAAGAACTTTATTACCTTCTCGTATATTGAGTCCATCTTATCCCATGTTTCAACCCCCAAACTGAGCACTCAAGTACACCTTTTATCACTCCATTATTTTCCAGACAATGCTACCTCTAGCTACAGCATGTGCCTGTAAATATGAAGGATGAAGATAAGTTGTTTAAATATAGAGTGTTGTAAAGTAGAAGAAAACGCAGCAATAACTAAAGAAGAAGAGACTGAAGAGAAAACCTGCCGCCCACTCAAAAGCAGTAACGGAAAAAAGAATCCACCTCATGCGGTGGAGTCGGCGTCTCCTGTTGTTGTGTTGTGTTGACAGTGTGGGTGATTTTACACAAAAATATACAAAACTTCATTTTTTTATGTATTATTTCCTGAGAGATTAGTTAAAATGTATTTGTAATGCAAAGGAAAGTCATAAAGATTCCTGGATCCTCATCATAATGTAATGGCTTGTTTCCTGGTCCATGCTCCAGGTATTGAGTAATGTTGCTGACAGTCACATAACCTCCTTAGTGTACAGTAGGTAATAACTGTGAGCTGCAGCCCTTCTTTCCTCATCGCTGAATCACAAATCACAAGAGCTTTTCATGTTACTTCCTGGTGCATGATGGCGATCCTGCAGCCAGCATTACCAAATATGGTCAAAGGAAAGACTTAAGTGGATGACACTGAAACAGAATCAAATTAAAATGAATTAAAATGGAAAAGTGGTGAATCAGCTAATGAATGTAGAGTGAAAGCAGAATTCATTGGCCTCTATTATGAAGCACAGCATCTCTTTATATTGTTTTTAATAATGTATAATATATCTTTGTACACGTCCGTCTCCGACTAAACAGCCAAAGTCCTCATCCAATGACAAAGAAGTCAAAGTGGAGGAAGGTGTCATCAATCTGCAGCCTGAGAAAATCTGGTTAGGAAAACCTAATAACATCCTCCTCCCTTCAATTGTTTGGTTTTATGAATTAATCTCCTGATGGGATAATCATGCAGACAGTTTTGCATCATATTATTCAGCTCTCGGGGTGAAACCAGCAGCACAGCAATGCAAAGCAAATTGAATTTCTTTTTCTGTCTTTCCTGTTTGCTCCTCTTTCAGTTGCTCACTCTGCTTTATGTGATCAGCTTTAAGCATCAGTTCTAGCTCTCATGAGGAGGCAGACAGATGTGTGCAAGGTTACTTGTTGAATTCCAAATTAAAAAGTAACAATAGTCACAACGGCTTTGAGCCAAACAATGTATCCCCAGCTGCTGTCGCTGAGCTGCCTCCTGGCACCACAACACAGGCCGGTTTGGATGTGTTGGGCTGCTCTCAGCTGAAGGTATGAAGAGCTGAATATGAATCAGGCTGTTGCTGAATGTTTGCATCCTCCATAAGAAAACCCTTCCAGGAGGAAACACCTGTAGCAGCATATGTTTGACATCAGGAGGTAGAAACTAACATCAAATCATATGAAAAGACCAAAACCTCATAGAGCCTCTTCTTCTACGTCAAACAGCTGGGCATTGGTTCAGTTCCCATCCCAGAACACTTCAAGTGATTCTGATACCAAACCCAACCCAGCATTCAAGAGAAGAGGCTTCATTTGTCACATACACTAATGTAGCGACATGTTCTCTGCATCTGACCAATCCCTGAGGAGCAGAGGGCTGACATCATGGCGGCCGGGGAGCACATCGGGGTTCAGTGTCACACTTCTAATGCTGCGTTCAACAAATATAATAATCTAATGCTGCGTTCAACAAATATAATAATCTAATGCTGCGTTCAACAAATCTAATAATCTAATGCTGCGTTCAACAAATATAATAATCTAATGCTGCGTTCAACAAATCTAATAATCTAATGCTACAAATATAATAATCTAATGCTGCTTTCAACAAATATAATAATCTAATGCTACAAATATAATATTCTAATGCTGCGTTCAACAAATATAATAATCTAATGCTACAAATATAATATTCTAATGCTGCGTTCAACAAATATAATATTGTAATGCTGCGTTCAACAAATATAATAATCTAATGCTACAAATATAATAATCTAATGCTGCTTTCAACAAATATAATAATCTAATGCTACAAATATAATAATCTAATGCTGCGTTCAACAAATATAATAATCTAATGCTACAAATATAATAATCTAATGCTGCTTTCAACAAATATAATAATCTAATGCTACAAATATAATATTCTAATGCTGCGTTCAACAAATATAATAATCTAATGCTGCGTTCAACAAATATAATATTCTAATGCTGCGTTCAACAAATATAATATTCTAATGCTGCTTTCAACAAATATAATATTCTAATGCTGCGTTCAACAAATATAATATTCTAATGCTGCGGTCAACAAATATAATAATCCAATGCTGCTTTCAACAAATATAATATTCTAATGCTGCGTTCAACAAATGTAATAATCTAATGCTGCTTTCAACAAATATAATATTCTAATGCTGCGTTCAACAAATATAATATTCTAATGCTGCTTTCAACAAATATAATAATCTAATGCTACAAATATAATATTCTAATGCTGCGTTCAACAAATATAATAATCTAATGCTGCGTTCAACAAATATAATATTCTAATGCTGCGTTCAACAAATATAATATTCTAATGCTGCGTTCAACAAATGTAATAATCTAATGCTGCATTCAACAAACGCCATGCAATTCTGTCGCCCGGCAGAATTACGTACAAATGGAAAGCCGTGAGTAGAACTCTCAAAATTTTAACATGTTCAACTCGTTTGAGAAATTCACATGAGGCTGTGATGCGGAAGCCCGTCAGATGTCACACATCTGGATGTCAGTAGGAAGTAGAAGACAAGCTAATCGTATGTTGACACGTCTGTGAGCCTCCGGATAATGTTTAGAACCCAGACATGGAGACGTCTGGTTTTCCAACATATCTGTGACTCTACAACAAACACAAGGGATGGTCATGATTAATGATGGGGGTTAATGGTGGAAAAAATTTTTTGTTGATGTCGGTTGTGTTACTCCTAAGCATGTAAATAGAGCGACATGCGTTGTGTTCGGTGTGATCTCATCTCAGGGCTGCACCAACCTTAGTGCTAACTGCTAAGTCAGTCTTTCTTAAGACAGTCTCTTGAATGGACTAGGTGTTTACGCTAGGTTTAAACTTAAGCCGGTCTTAGTGATGCATGTCCATGTGAATGCTCATTATGGCTATCACATAGCTACGTACGTTGTGAGGATAAATGAACTAGAATGGCAGAGAGAGCATATCTCCACCAAGGCAGAGCAGTCTGAGACTACGTTCACAACACCAGGTTCAAGGGACTCAAGTCAGACTTTACTCTTTCATATGTAGGCCTAGATCGGACCAAGTGTTTGCTATCCTCCAGAGATGATGTCATCATACATGCACTACTAGCGTCCATTTGAGTTTGAACACCATGACTCATCTCACTAATATGATGTTTGTTGTTGTTGTTGATCAGATGACTCGTGTAAAAACGTATCACTGATCACATGATCTGTTATTTATGAACCGTCAACATAACCAGATCTGATCTGAGCTGAAAAACAGAACTGAACAACGAAGCCTAAAGGTCCTCTCATTGGTAGAGGAACAGCTGTCATGGATCACAACAGATTTATTAGAACCAAGAACAGGACAGGTAGGAACTCTGTAACTATACTGTGTAACTTTCTCTCAGAGGGTGTTGGACTCAGTCAAGGCTGTTTGTTGTTGCATTTTCTGTGAGATTGGTTTGAAAAAGCTCTATTGTACAAGATGGCATTATTTTCCTTCATTTATTTTGTTATGCTGTTGGGGCGGGGGTGGGGTGGGTGTCTGTGTGGAGGAGTTTCTTTTTTTACAGAAACATGGGTGGGTGTTTGTGGGATTTTATGTCATCTCTCGAAACTTTAACACACATTTGACTGAAGGTAACAACAATGAAAGGATTGATTGTCAAGGTGAATTTCAGTGACTTGAAGACAGCTGGCAGCAGTCATTGGATTAAAGGACAGAGTTTCACATTCAGAAACCTCAGCGTCCCATGAAGCTTAGCCTTCATGCAGTTTGTGGCCACACTCCGTCTGTGGCCACAGGGAGACACACAGTCTCCCTGTGGCACACCTTCCTTTTCTAAACAAATCCGTAACAGAGCTCACCTCCACAGGAGCCTGGTGCTCTCTGCCAGTAGTCCAGCTGGCCTTCACTCGTCTCCACGAGGAACACCTTCAGCAGGCAGCGTATCATGAACATTGTGGGCCTGTAATAATCCAGATCACCACCAAAATCTAACGGATTGTTTCTTTGGCCGGACCCTACCTCTACAGAAACTTTCATCCAAATCCTTTTGCACCTTTTTGAGTAATGCTAACAGACAGACAAACCAATGCTGACAGAGGTAATGAATTGTGCCTTAAAATGTTGCGATAGAACAAACAGGTATTTCTTTAAAGGCGACGTCAACAACATATCTTAAAAGAAGACATTTCTTCTCCATGGCTCAGCTAGGTGCTGCTTTAATATTTAAACATCTCATATTTCAGGGCAGATTCGGTCCTGATCTGCCCCCCCCTCACAGTCGGAGGAGGAGTCAGACCTAGATCTTGCTCGGTACCAATGTGGGCCCAGATTACCTGCTAATGTGAGGCGTTCACAGATCCAGCTTTAAACCTCCTGATCTCATTAGAGCCGCCTCTATTTGAAATGTTTTCACCTGCATGTGTTTGTTAGGATGTATAAGGAGCAGACGTGGCTCTCATCACAGTATCACAATATACTGAATTGTAATTCCTGGATTGTGATAATATATCAACAGATTCTTACCTCTATTGATCAGTATGAGTTTTAAGGAGTCTTGTTTTTCTGATCCTCAGCTCCAGGCTGCAGAACAGCTGATGGGGTGTCTGATCACACTGGGGAGCAGCAGCATGTCCAAGTTCTTTCTCATTCGTCACATCCTCTCTCAGATCAGTGCTCTGGCTGATCAGCTGTGGCAGGCCTTCCAGGTAAACACCCTCACCTCCTCCTCCACCTCCTCCTCTTCCATCAGTCTTGTTCTGTTTACCTCCACTGCCTCACGATAAGCTTACTTTATGTCACGGCTGTTTGTCAGCAGCAGTATGAACATTTTACAGTTCATATAAACAACAGTTTTGTGTTCAAACCATGTTGAGATCATGAATCTTTCTCTCATGTTCTCAGTAGCGTTGTCTCTCCCTGGTTCTCTCCCCCACAGCCTCCCTTTCTCTCTCATTCACTATTTTATATCACCTTTCTCCTTTTAGAGTCTGCCTTTATGGTGCAAACAGTTTACCTTATAGACCTGACGCCACCATAATCAATACTGCGTCCCAGCAGCTTCCTGTCTGTCATGTATTCAAACGCCTCTCTGTAGCTGTGGAAACCGCCTGAGTCATAGGCCAGCAGAGAGCTGCGTCTGGCCAGCCAGCTTCCTGTGAAAGGCAAAGCTGTGAAAGGCAAAGCCAGTGGGGGTGCTTCAGAATGGAAATGTGTTTGGGAAAAAAAAGGATACAGATGATTTTTCCCCCTCACCCCTCCTGCTGAGCTCCCCTCCCACTCAGCAGGGCCAGTCAGGCTCACTTTGCCTGTTTTTCTGCTCTTCAGAGAGCCACTTCAGGCAGGCCATGCCAAAAAGAGAATTTTTTCAACACTGCACTCTGAGGGCCAAGCTAAAAAAAAACCAGCTGAACACACTGTTCACTGGAGGGACTGACAATGCAGAACAGCCTTGTGCTGCCCTGAAGCCTGTCTCCAACAAACCTGTAATAACTGGTATTCATTAGCAAGAATCTGAAGCCTCTGTCCTCCACAACCTGTCACATAACAGTGGATCTCTGTCATCAGGAGGCCTGAACTGAGAAGTCAGGTCAAGGTTTTCTATGGATTCCAGTCAGGCGACTGTGACGGCCTCTAGAATGATCCAGGACTTCTTCTGAAACCAGGCCTTGGTGGACTCTGAGGTCTACTTGGGATCATTGTCCTTTTGGATCGTTCAATGAGGGCCGAGCTTCATCTTCCTCACAGATGGAGACGTTTTCTTCTAGGATTTCCTGAAGCTTGATGGAATCCATCTGACCCTCTACAGGCTGCAGGTTTCCAGTGGTCCAGGAAGCAAAGCAGCCCCAGAGCATCACCGAGCCACTGTTCACAGATCTGGGATCAGCTGGAGAAACTGTTTTTATTCTCAACACTTAACTGAACCTGATAACTGGACGAAATGAAGAAATTGATGGAATATAAGCTCAGTATTGGTTTAAGTACGCCATTGTAGCAGCTAGTCTACCTTATCTGAACAAGACACAGCGACATCACCCGTCTGTTATATTGTTATGATTGAATACTGTAATATTCCCCCAAAAATACTACATCATAAATTCACATACTTTTGGTTTCATTCTCAGGTTTCAGACTGTTTTAGCTACCAAATAGCATGTTGCTAAGGAATTTCTGACAAAGCCAGTGGCTGGCTGTGTGTTGAGGCTAGGGAAAATGCTACGGTAAGGTCCCACAAGACGGAGAAGAAAGCCCAGTTATCTCCAACGACTTATCAAGCTAGCTAATTAATTACATGATGATGTCATGATGTTGTCAACGCCTCACTTTAAGTGTTCATGGGGGTTTCAACTCTCCATGAACAAGAACAGCACTGGCTGCAGACATGCTAATGTTAGCTGCAATGCTGGCTGCAGACGTGCTAACATTAGCTGCAGCTGCTGAATGGGACTTGTCTTTCAGGCTATTAAACATAGTCCACTTTTCATCTTTTACATTTAGTGTTTGACCAGGTGTTTCCTCAGGTGAGATGTGTTGTCCTGGACAGATTTGACTTCATCACAGCGCTTACAGTGAAGGTTGTCTGTGGTGATGTTTGAAAAGAGCAGCAACACTTAGAGCAGTGATATAAAGTAGTAGTTGAATCACTACTCTTTAGCACCAATATAATTTTAAATAAACAGATTTTAGTTCCTAACTCTGTCTGGATCCAAGACTTTCTAAAAACAAATCCATTGTTGTTAAACTGTGCAGAGATCTTCCTTGTCCTCTGAGCTACACCTCCTGTAAAAAGCGGAGCTTTAATACACTCTCCAGGTGGAGTCAATGCCATGAGGCTCAGCTCTTTGTTAGCAGCAGCAGACCCCTGGCCCCCCGTCGACAGAGCTGAATTAAAAGTATCTCTCAGCATGGAGGAGAAGCTGTCCCGGTGGTGACATCTACCAGTGGAGTGGATGGCATCTTTAACTCCCTGAGTGCAGTTTTCAGTCTTTTGATTTTTCTTATTTAACATCAGGATCATCACTGTAGTATGTGCACATTTCTTTAAAAATGTCACATCATTTGGTGGCAAGGAAATGAAATGGTGCACGCTAACGCTTTTAGCTAAGAGGCTACAACTGAATCGTGATGATGTCTGCTGTTTGGAGGACAGATGTGTTCACATTAGAGCTAGATACAGGTCATTGGGATTATAGACCGTCAACACAACCAGATCTGACCTGAGTAAAGCATCAGGATGAAGAGTGAGGCTGGTGAACGTAGTCCAGATAAACTGAACTACAGGTGTGAAGATGAAGGCAGATGAAGTTAAACAACATGGTGACAGCAGCATGAAAACACTTCATTCCCTTGTATGAACTGTGTGCGTCATCAGGTATCATCAGGTGCAGAGTTGTTACATACAAGTATTAACATTATTCCTGGTGAACATTAGTCACTAGCTGCAAACTGAGAACTGCATGAATCCATCAGGAGTTGGAGCGATGACCAGTCTTTGTCTGGAACTCTTTGGAGAGGCTCTTTAAGGATTCATTTGAGTGTTTCAGATGTATTTCCTGGATTAATATTGACGCGTCATTCAAAGCTTTACTGCCGGCGGTACCAAACTCTCCATTTAGGTCCACCCAATAATAAATGAGCCTTTTTCAGTTCCCTGAAAGATTTGTTATTATTGTTATTATTAAGATAAAAGTTGATAATCGGTGTTAATCAGTGTTTTTTTGTAAATCTGGAGATGCAGGAACAGAGACGATGCTTTTCTGACCAGTCAGTGTCTGGAGGACGTTGTTCTCACTGAACTGTCATCACAAGCAAAACAATGTCTGCTACCTCCACCAAGGAGGTCAGGGCTGAAGTTTTCTTCACGCTCATCATGACTTCCTTCTTCAGCGACAGACAGCAGACGTTTTCTGGAACCACTGGGGATAATCTAAGAACACATGTCTGAGTAAAAGCTGCTTATTATATCTTTCAAATATATTGAATGGCCATTACTGAAAAATGCCAAGAGAGATGGATTGGATTCGACAACAATCTTTGTTATAATTTGAAATTATTAAAATTATTCAAAATAATTAAAATCAAAATTACAATAAAACATGAATGTTGTTATATGTCATAAATTGTTCTGTTTTAAAATCTGATTTAATTGTTCAACCTAAGAAGGATAAAGACTTAAAACAGCTTCAGTGTCTTCAGAGCAAACCTCTGTGAGTTTGACTTTGAACCATCATCACATGGACCCACCAGGTGCTGTAGGTCTGTCTGTAGTGTTGGTTTATGTGGCCGTTCTGACTCAGTTAACCCTTCAGGCCTGGTCCAGAACTGTAGGAATCTCATATGCAACATCACTGCAGGCTCAAATGTCAACACTTTTATTAAACTAGACTAAAATACTGACGCTTTTCTTTGATACAGTCAGACTAAAATGTTTTAAAACTGGACTAAAAACAGGATCATGTGACTAAATATGAGGATATTTGACTCAGGACTAAAATGTTGCTGACAAATTTAACACTAACTGCTCTAATTAAAGTCCTAAGGAGTAGTTTTGTTAAATTGTCAGTTTACCTGCGTCTCAGGCCTTCACCCTCCTCCAGCTGGAGGCTAACAGAGATGGTTGCCATCTGTCCCGGGACTCTCAGCTGACTCAGGGCTTTATGTCCCAGAGGCTGAGAGGACAGGGGATGAAGGCTGAAGGGCTTTGTGTCATGTTCACACATCATCTGCCTCATCTCATCGTTATCATTCACATCATAGTTATGGAGACCTTAACAGCCCGGCTGGGTGCTGGAGGGGGGAGACAGAAGGGGAGCAGGTCTTCATGTGTTTGGGGTTTAATGACTTACCATAGAGAAGCCTCTGAGTCACACACCAGATGAAACAAGTACACACCACAGGTATGTGCTGTAGGTGTGGAGACTGTTCTACAGGAATGTAACTAAAGATACTCATTGTTTTCATGTGAGTGCAATTAGTAGAACTGTTCTGAGTAATGATTTATTATTAGTTTTGTAGTGATGAAATGTGTTTTTCATTGGTCAAACTGTTAACTCTCTCTGTAGGAACAAAAATGTCATCTCAGTCTTAAAGTAGTATGAGACTCTGTAGCACTCAAACCTCCAAGAGGCTGAACAATCCAACACGTTTGTTAGCCTGAGCCACGTCTCACCCCTCACCCCACGTCTCACCCCTCACCCCACGTTTCACCCCTCCACAAAGGAGTGTGGAAATGAGTTCATGAAAATCCATCCAGTAGTTTTTGTGTAATCCTGCTGACAAACCAACCAGCAGTCCTCGCTGCAGACGTGCTAACGTTAGATGCAGTCCTCGCTGCAGACCGGCTAACGTTAGATGCAGTCCTCGCTGCAGACCGGCTAACGTTAGCTGCAGTCCTCGCTGCAGACCTGCTAACGTTAGCTGCAGTCCTCGCTGCAGACCTGCTAACGTTAGCTGCAGTCCTCGCTGTAGATATGCTTACATTAGCTGCAGTCATATTAACATTAGCTGCAGTCCTCGCCGTAGCTTTGCTAACATTAGCTGCAGTCCTTGCTGCAGACATGCTAACGTTAGCTGCAGTCCTTGCTGCAGACATGCTAACGTTAGCTGCAGTCCTCGCTGCAGACATATTTTAGAGCTGTCAGGAAACATCTAATGAATGAGTGTTTTCTACTATCTGAAGGACATCAGGAGGTGAGAGGAGGCGGTAAAGTCATGAGTCCTGTATGAAGAGCAGGTTGGCAGAGGCCACTGTTCCATTTCATACATCCTCATAGATGCTGCAGCCTGGTGCTTCTGTCCTTGGAGCTGTGCAGCATACAGATGAGCTGTGCCATCTGGGTGCTATGTTGTTCTGTCAGAGGGTGTGACAGTCAGGGGCATAAAACAAACACCCACAGCCTCTGAGGACAAAGACACCATGAAACCAGCAGTAGCACTAAACAGGTGGGCGTCGTAAATGACAGCGTTACTGTGCATCCTCACTTCTCACTGTCCACCTCATGTAAGCTGGAGCGATTTACTGGAGACGACTGACGGCAGAAACAACCAGAGAATCTGCTGGATCCTGTTCAGCAAGAGGAAACAGACTCATATTATCTATCTATCTATCATCTATCTATCATCTATCTATCATCTATCTATCTATCATCTATTTATCTATCTATTTATCTATCATCTATCTATCTA
>CM075202.1:685000-710000 GCA_037577475.1 Chaunax sp. Z400
GAAATGTAATATATTACAGATCTGATTCATCAAAAGCTAATCAATGATCATTAGCTGCAGCCTGATTGGATTTCCTTTGAGAATAATAGGACATCTGAGTATACAGAGTCGGGGGTGAGGTGGCCCTCGTGGTTAACGTTCCATTGTAGCTTCGTTTGATGTGAGATCTCATGAAACGTGTGTCTCATTACAATGATCCCATGAGTTTCATACCCTTAGCCAAACTTAATGTCATTAAGTTTGGCTAAGGGATATTAAATTGGCTCTGGGTGATGGATGAGTCTTCAGACATGGAAATGAGCATCACAGCTGCTGCCTCCAAAGGCCAGTGTCAGTCAGTCTCCACCTTTTGGCTCCACGGGGCACGGTGAACGCTCCATACATCCCATTTCATCTTTAAATATCAGCAGGAGGCTGATTCTGAGCTTCAAATACTCCTGGTGCTACATTTTAGTTTGTCTGCTGCCTGACGGCAATCTGTGACTCAGGTGAGATGAATTATCATTGAACTGCTTTGTCTGTGTGGTATTTAGAGGGAGAACATCTTGAGGAGTTTTGATGACCTTTCTAAAAACTGGCTCCATGTGCCTTTAAACTCACCGGTTCTGGTTCTTTTGTGTGTCGCCATGACATCAGAACGTTCATGGTTTCCAAACGGACAGAAGCTGAAGTCCTTCAGTTGTAATGACTGAGTGTCTCGACCCTCTGCTTATTAAAGACCATAAATACAGACAGTTTGTTGCAAAGCACTGCAGAATGAAGTATCCGGTAGGATTTTCCATCATTTCTTGTGGTGCAGAAACGGAACCAAAGGTTCAGTTCCAAATTATCGTGGACCAATAACAAAAATCAGAAGTTTGGTTTTCCTACATGTTCAAACAAAGCTTCTTTTTCTAAAGTGCAATGTTAGTGAGAAGCTAATTAGCTTCAAGTCAGCCTGCACATTAGGTTTGGGTCAGTAAAAGATTCTATCGTCCATCCCCAACAGCTGACGATCATCGACCTCTGGCTAACAAACTCAAAGTGTCATGGAGATGCTAGCTGCCAGCTAGCGGCCAGCTAACAACACCGATACCGTCTCCTCCGTCTCTGTCTCGTCTTCTTCTTCCCCCAGTCAACCACTCTGCTTCATCTTTGGTGTCACACTCATCTTCCAATGGAGAGCAAGAAAAGTTGTGAGGTATATGATCATATCTATCGTACTGAGACCTCAGGCAGCAGGAATTTACCTTCTGTCTGTCTTCACTGACGTTTTAATGGACAGAATCATAGTTTAATATCAGTCAGATGTTCCAGACATTAATTCATCTCTCTGGTGTTTTAGGTGGAGCTGATCTGAGACGGACTGCAGTTTGTCAGCTGCTGTACATGAAGTCGTCACAGCGACTAAACTTTGGCTGTCATTGATGGAGAATATGTAGAATTAATATGTCTATCATTGAAAGTACCTTTGTTCTATTGAAAGCAGAACAAAGGTAATCCTGGCACTAACTTGGTTCCGTCCATCATGTTTTGTTTCCTGAGTATAACTCATAACTTTCTAGACACATCTCTAATGTTCTGGAGACGTGTCTTTTGATATTTTCATTTTATTTTGTAGCATTTATTTATTTAGAAAATTAAACCTTTTTCTCAGAAATGCAGTTAAGAAGAATTGTATCCAAACAATCCACCTTATTTTTGCCTAATTAATTAGAAGAGAAACAACATCGATAAGAATCAGAATCCATCAAAACAAACGACTCCTGACCCTAGTGGTGATTTCAGGACATCATACTGAGACGACAGAGAAAAGTCTACTCTGTTTAGAGAAACGACCATAAATGAAATGAATCCCATGATAATACTTTGATTTATCACAACATAACTGACATCATGCTGTTGTATTAATACAATGATATAAATGAATGGACTGTATTAATAACAGACTGTGGAAGTGCTCTCCCCTCATTGGTTGACCACCCTGGGATTTCTGCCCGAGGACACTTTGACACCTGGGCAGGTGGTTGATCACCAGCCTTGCTATTGGTGGACTCTACCTGCTGAGTCGCAGCAGGTGATCCATCCAGCAGAGAGAGGTGTGTTTAGTCCAGCTGTCCCCTTATTTTGTTCTTTTTTAAAGAAGGAATAAACCCACAGTTTGAAAGAATCCAAACCTCGTCGATTAGAATCGATGTAGTCATTTCTGCTGGGGATCTTATGTTTGTCCTGTTGTGTATTTGTACTTTGGTTTTGTCTGGATATGTGTTTTCTTCTCTTTACATTGTCTAAAGAGATCTCAGTAACTTTTTTCATTTCTTTGTCAAGCAACTCTGAAGCATGAAGTCACAAAGAGGAAAAAGTAAGAAAAAGCAAACAGACTATTTTCATCAACCGGTTTTCATGAGAGGATAGATGATACATGTAGCTGAGGTTGTCCCAGAGAGGCTGCTATCGACTACTGTAAGAACCCGACAGAGCCTCCACCTCCTCTCAAACAGGTCTGCTTTATCCCCTCCTGGGTGGAGGAGCTGGAAAGTGTTGGAAAGAAGAGGGGCGTCTGGAATACCCTGCTTAGCCTCTGCCATCGTGACCCAAATCAAATCAGCATAAAACGTTCTTTGTGTCGACCTTTACTAATACTGTACTAGAAGATGTGTATCAAAATACACAGATGGAAACAGCCACTGAGACTGCCTGATAGATGATAGGTTACATGTAATCTAAACTGTGTTGATCGATAGTTGTTCTGATCATGTGTGATGCATTCACTGCCTCGGTTGTGTCACAAGCTAAGAGGTGCTTCTTCAGATCTAAGGCAGGTGTATTTTACCAAACTCTTTCAGCCACACGTGTCGTCTGTGGATTAGAACAAAAAGTCTAATTTAACAGCTCCTTGAGCCATGAGTTCAGAAACCGTTCTGGGAAATGTTATTGAAATATGCAGAAGAACATGTTTCCTACCAGCAGGAGAGCTGCTTCTATAACCTGTGTTCGCTTGATGAGCTTCTTGTTTCTTCGCCTAAAGAAGCTCAGTGTTTGGCTTTGTGAATGAATTTGGATCTTTGACTTGCCGTAGCAGTAAAAGTACTGGAGGTTGGGGCGGCGCAGATGGCGCAGTGGTTAGAGCGCTCGCCCCATGTAACGGTCGGCCAACCCGTGGCCGCTTGCCACACGTCTCCCCCCGACTCTCTCCCACATTTCCTGTCACCTCTTCAGCTGTCCTATCCAATAAAGGCATAAAAATCCACAAAAAAACAAATACATTTTTTTTTTTAAAGTACAGGTGGAGCTCATATCTTATGAATAATGATGTATACATTTCAGCATTTACTGCAATACATGTCTTTACAGTATTAGTTGTTCCATCTGACAGGTGAAAGTGAACAAAGGTGGACAAAGTGTTTATATACAGATACTAGAGGGCTGATCTAAGATCATTTAAAAGCTTATCTATCAGTCCAGCTCTACTATAACACATTTATTTAATTATAAATAGACGTATATATATAGACTCTACAGACCTACTGTAGACCTATATGTATAGACTCTACAGACCTACTATAGACCTGTATGTATAGATTATACAGACCTGCTATAGACCTGTATGTATAGATTATACAGACCTACTATAGACCTGTATGTATAGATTATACAGACCTGCTATAGACCTGTATGTATAGATTATACAGACCTACTATAGACCTGTATGTATAGATTATACAGACCTGCTATAGACCTGTATGTATAGATTATACAGACCTGCTATAGACCTGTATGTATAGATTATACAGACCTACTATAGACCTGTATGTATAGATTATACAGACCTACTGTAGACCTATTTGTATAGACTACAGACCTACTATAGACCTATATGTATAGACTCTACAGACCTACTGTAGACCTGTATATATAGACTCTACAGACCTACTGTAGACCTATTTGTATAGACTCTACAGACCTACTATAGACCTGTATGTAGATTATACAGACCTACTATAGACCTATATGTATAGACTACAGACCTACTGTAGACCTGTATGTATAGATTATACAGACCTACTATAGACCTGTATATATAGACTCTACAGACCTACTGTAGACCTATATATATAGACTCTACAGACCTACTATAGACCTGTATGTATAGATTATACAGACCTACTATAGACCTGTATGTATAGATTATACAGACCTACTATAGACCTGTATGTATAGATTATACAGACCTACTATAGACCTGTATATATATACTCTACAGACCTACTGTAGACCTATATGTATAGACTCTACAGACCTACTGTAGACCTATATGTATAGACTCTACAGACCTACTATAGACCTCTATGTATAGATTATACAGACCTACTATAGACCTGTATATATAGACTACAGACCTACTGTAGACCTATATGTATAGATTATACAGACCTACTATAGACCTGTATATATAGATTATACAGACCTACTGTAGACCTGTATGTATAGATTATACAGACCTACTATAGACCTGTATATATAGACTCTACAGACCTACTATAGACCTCTATGTATAGATTATACAGACCTACTATAGACCTGTATGTATAGATTATACAGACCTACTATAGACCTATATGTATAGACTACAGACCTACTATAGACCTATATGTATAGACTACAGACCTACTGTAGACCTACAGTATATATATATATATATATATATATATATATATATATATATAGACTCTACAGACCTACTATAGACCTGTATGTATAGATTATACAGACCTACTATAGACCTGTATATATAGACTCTACAGACCTACTGTAGACCTATATGTATAGACTCTACAGACCTACTGTAGACCTCTATGTATAGATTATACAGACCTACTATAGACCTGTATATATAGACACTACAGACCTACTGTAGACCTATATGTATAGACTCTACAGACCTACTATAGACCTATATGTATAGATTATACAGACCTACTATAGACCTGTATATATAGACTCTACAGACCTACTGTAGACCTGTATGTATAGATTATACAGACCTACTATAGACCTGTATATATAGACTCTACAGACCTACTGTAGACCTATATGTATAGACTCTACAGACCTACTATAGACCTGTATGTATAGATTATACAGACCTACTATATACCTGTATGTATAGATTATACAGACCTACTATAGACCTGTATGTATAGATTATACAGACCTACTATAGACCTGTATGTATAGATTATACAGACCTACTATAGACCTATATGTATAGATTATACAGACCTACTATAGACCTGTATATATAGACTCTACAGACCTACTATAGACCTGTATGTATAGACTACAGACCTACTGTAGACCTGTATGTATAGACTACAGACCTACTGTAGACCTACAGTATATATATATATATATATAGACTCTACAGACCTACTATAGACCTGTATATATAGACTCTACAGACCTACTATAGACCTATATGTATAGACTACAGACCTACTGTAGACCTGTATATATATATATAGACTCTACAGACCTACTATAGACCTATATGTATAGACTACAGACCTACTGTAGACCTGTATATATAGACTCTACAGACCTACTATAGACCTGTATATATAGACTCTACAGACCTACTATAGACCTGTATATATAGACTCTACAGACCTACTATAGACCTATATGTATAGACTACAGACCTACTATAGACCTGTATATATAGACTCTACAGACCTACTATAGACCTGTATATATAGACTCTACAGACCTACTATAGACCTATATGTATAGACTACAGACCTACTGTAGACCTACAGTATATATATATATAGACTACAGACCTACTGTAGACCTACAGTATATATATATATAGACTCTACAGACCTACTATAGACCTGTATATATAGACTCTACAGACCTACTATAAGCAGTACAAACATCCCTCCTCTCTACCCAGGTTTTCTGCAGAGAGCGTCGTCAGTACATCTCTGCTTCTTTTTACACTGACTCACCAGGTCTGCTCTGCTCCTCAGGGAGAACAGAAACCAATAACACCCTCGCAGGGAAAACACATTTCAACAGTGATAGTGTCCTTCCTGCCGTACAGCTTTGTATGAACCACAGCTGGCAGGTGGGGAGGATGCCGAGTTGAGTCAGCAGTAAGCTGAGAAGTGGAAGAAGTCGTTCCTGATACAACAGTACTATTGTGTAGTAACAATCAGTGCAGCATCCAGGTGCTGATACAGCTACAGCCTCAGGCTACTAATCCAGCTTCTTTCTAATCTCCTTTTTAACATTATTTAACATCTCACATTTCTGTTCATTATAACCTTGTTATCATTGGTCATCGGGTCTAAAACTGAACGTGACTGTTCAGTGCACCTGAACGCAACTGATGCTGTCCAGGTTAAGACCTGAACCCAAATAGTAACCAATTAATCTAATTAACAATAGATCCTGTCAGCGAATCAGGAGAGACAAGACCAAGTAAGAGTTGATTCTATTGTCAGTATGATTTTGTGTGTTTGTCAAATGGATGGAGATGACTGAGAAAGTTGGAGAGAAGATATATATATTATTTTTTATTTTTTAGTTCGTCTACAGCCTGAAAGGTTCTCTTCTTCTTTTTATTCAAATTCAAACTAATGTTCAAACGTCACAAAACAATCTGTGACCGTCTCTTGTGGGTCTGTTCCTCACAGACGTTAATGCTGCTTACATAAGCTGTGAATGTTACCTGACAGCCCTCAAAGGTACCATCATTTTACACTGTTATATAAGAAGCCATTACGATCCTTTTATCACATTGTTTTTCTGTTATCTCATAGTCCTGGTTCTATTTAAATGTTGAGTAAGTTTTAAGTGGGTCTGACTCACCCTGCTGTGTTTTTATTGGTTTACAGGGTCATGACAGCAACAAGTGTTCCTGTCTGAACGCTTGCTTTTTATCCTCCACCACCAACCAAGTGGAAAAGGATTCGTTCAGTCTGTCCGTCACAGAGTACAACAACTAAAATGTCAACATACAACAACTCAGTACTGAAGTGTTGCCTTTGTGATTTAGGTGCTTTTAGCATATTTTTTCATTTCATGGTTACAAGTTGAACTTCAGCTCATTCTGTCTGATGAGGGTTTATCTACAATAAAAAACGAACGTTAGTATTAATGCTTGTATTTTCTGTTGACTACCTAGGGAGTAGGCCTCTGTTTTTTCAGGATACTACTTGTTTTAGGATAGTACTGATAAATACTAGTAATCAGCTAACTTACTTCCTGTAAGAGTCCCAGACACCTGGGGTCACAGCTGAGTCCATCAGTCATCAGTTCAGTCATAAACCTTTATCTTCAGTGAAATGCACTGTGGTTCTGGATCCGGAGGATTCCATGCTTGCCTTTAGTGGTGGTGACATTTTACCCGATGTGGTCGCCTCTGCTGAGTGGAAGATAAACGATCGTCGGCCGTCGTTGAAGCTTTAAATCAAGATGTCCTTGAAATTCATTTTTCTCTCCATACATCAGTACTTTGAGCTGTAAGCAGGTAGAAAAGTGTCAAATATGTTGGTGTTTCTCAGGTGTGTCTGTTTTACATCTGTTGTGAAGAAGCTCTGGTGACAATCAGCATTATTTGACTCTCTAGTCGTCTTTTGTCTTCGTCTCTGTCGTCTCCTTCCTCCCATAATTCCACAGTCCACCAGGAATTTTCCTTCTGTCTGTCTTCACTGACATTTTAATGGACAGAATCATAGTTTAATATCAGTCAGATGTTCCAGACATTAATTCATCTCTCTGGTGTTTTAGGTGGAGCTGATCTGAGACGGACTGCAGTTTGTCAGCTGCTGTACATGAAGTCGTCACAGCGACAAAACTTTGGCTGTCATTGATGGAGAACATGTAGAATTAATATGTCTATTATTGACAAGTACTTTTAAGCAGCAGAACAAAACTAATCCTGGCAGAAGCTCTCACTAGAATCCAAACTGTGCAGAATCCACTGAAATACATCAACTATAAATACATGGAGGGAAGTTCAACAATGTGTTCAGGTTACTCTGATTCCTGTTAAAGAGTGATAACCAAATTATTTATGCAACATGTTGAAGCATGACCTCAGGACCTGTCTGCTATGCCAGGGGGCAGAACACCCAGGTCCTCCCAACCCCCATGCCTACCCCTGCTGCTGGTGGCCCCACAAGGTGGCATCTCCATGGAGTGTCTATGGGCCGTCCCATCCCCACGTTTCACTCACCAGCGAGCTGGACCTGGTCTCCCTAAACTGGGTAAGGTGTAATAACTTCAACAACATCTGGTTAGGTTGCCTCCTAAGCCCCTAGACCAGAACTCCCTGGAGGGATTACATGTCTCATCTAGACTGGGAACATGTTTGGATCCTCCATGAGGAGAATGAAAGTGTTGGTGGGGGGAGGAATGTCTGGATTACCCTGATCCGCCTGCTGCCAGTCGACCCCAGAGAAGAGGAAGAAGATGGATGGATGGATAAATGGCTTGTAGCCAGCCCAGCTGACTGAATGTTAATGTGGCCTCCATACCTGGACCATTAGCTGAGGATCAGAGCCGTCCTGTATCCTCACAGAGCGTCGCTCTCATTAGCGGGCTAACGGGACAGGAAGTGAGACTGACTGCTTGATCAAAGTCACTATGAA
Organism: Chaunax sp. Z400; assembly: GCA_037577475.1. Lineage (NCBI taxonomy): Eukaryota > Metazoa > Chordata > Actinopteri > Lophiiformes > Chaunacidae > Chaunax > Chaunax sp. Z400. Next base: position 693,643 of record CM075202.1, read on the forward strand.
AGTGAACCTGGAAGCCTCTGTGGAGCAACTGTCAAACTCACTTCTCCAAGTCATGCATTAATACACAAACACACCACAGACATACAAAATAGGTTTGTAACAGCTTCTGTATTCATTCAGGTGAGGGAATAGTCACTGCATGAATCCTAAGTCTAGTATGAATTACCCCTCTGCTGTCTGAGGGCATTTTCTTTATTTTTATGTAGTGTGTGTGTGTGTGTGTATATATATATATATATATTCTTAAATTCACGTCTTAATTCAATTTATTTATATAGCGGGACTTTAAAGAAGAGCAGGTCTAGACCGACGCTTTATTCTACAGAGAACCAACAACCCTCCGTGAGAAGAACATGGAGACAGTGGAGAGAAAAAACTGACTAACAGGTAGAAACCTGGAGCAGATCCAAGACTCAAGGTGGGCGGAGCCTCTGCTTTGGCCAGTCTGGATGAGAGAGAGAGAGAAAGAGAGAAAGATTGGGGGATAGATGGAAAGCGAGAAAGATATATGGGGGGGAGAGTGAGGGACAGGGAGGGGGAGTGAGGGACAGGGAGGGGGAGTGGGGGACAGGGAGGGGGAGTGAGGGACGGAGGGGGAGTGGGGGACGGAGGGGGAGTGGGGGACGGGGAGGGGGAGTGAGGGACGGAGGGGGAGTGAGGGACGGAGGGGGAGTGAGGGACAGGGAGGGGGAGTGAGGGACGGAGGGGGAGTGAGGGACAGAGACACAGACATGTTGAGCCACAATAACAATAACAGCTGTTATAATAGAGAGATTATAGTTTATAGTATTTATAATAACTACTACAATACCAACACTGTTAATAATGATAATATTGATATTAATTACTGTATTATTACTGTCAGACTGTATGTGGTGTGTTTGGTCTGCTGTCCTATCAGATGTCACCTCCTCTCCTCCCTGGAACCTGTCCTGGTCTTGTGATGCAAAGATAAACTCCCAGGAACTAAAAACCAGATAGTTTCTCTGTGTGTGTGAAGAAAGCAGAGCAGTGTTCTTCCACCTCCTCAGACAGTCAAGATGTCACGATATGAGCTGAGAGAACGCCGGCTGGGATGAGACTGGATCGATTTCCTGTCAGCTGAATCGTTGGATTGTCAGCAGGCCGCCTTCTGAGAGGCGGTCAGGGGGAAACGCTGCAAGAGGACAAGAAGGCAAGAAAAATCAATCATCTGGGCTAACGGAGGGGAAGGCGGTGTGTAGTCCTGGTGTATGTAAGCCTGCAGCACACTGTGGTCCCTCTTCTGGAGGACCACCTGGAGTCAGTCTGAGTCTGCACTTAAAAGAGACTCATATGAAGATGTTCTATGTGAGGAACAGGACCACAATGGTATCAGTTCAAGATCTAGGAAAAATGTATCTTCATATCTGACCCCATTTTATGCAATAGAAAAGTAACACTTAAATGAATATTGATTATTTAGGCGGAAGAGGTCAAAACACAAACACCACAAATCTAAACCATCTACAGATCTACCAGGCAGCCGCTGGTCCTTCCAGCTGATTGGTTCCTGAAGCTTTCAGGTGTGTCCAAATATAAAGATGACGGAGCCAATAAATGTCTCATTACACTGATTATCCTGATACTGTAGTGGTGGCATAACAACATGCTACATCATGGTTTTAGACATCTTTGCTGATTTTCTTTTGCATTTCCATGGCAAGAACTTTATACTTATTCTCTTGTTTTTTTAAGCACATCTTGGAATCTGTTCATTCTTTCTCTATCAGATTGTACATGTGCATCAGTGAAATGTGATGTCATCTCCTCATGGCTCGGTTAAAGGAGAGAAAGAAGAGAGCAGAGTTTCATCTAAATCAACATCAGGACAGTCATTTCACTAAGAATAGATTTTCAAAGCTGAAGACGATGGTTCATATTCATATTGGTTAATTATCTGCTTTCCTTAACAATAGAATGGAGGAATGTATGTATTTCATCTGACGAGGCTTTTCTCTGTCAGACGTGGACGATGGAAGAAACGGCAGCATCACAGCAGGAATGTAAATGAACAGTTCGAGGTGTTGACTGAGACGTGGTCCTGCTGTAACTTCAGGATGGACCTGTTGTTTCAGACAGACTGAAGTCGGGTCATTGAGCCTCTGTGTGTTTGGATGGTGCAGACTGACAGCTGTGTTGTACAGAGAGGCGTCTCTCATTCTGTGGGCTTTCTTTTCCACTGCAGGGACAAATCAATCTCTGTCCTTGATCAGTAAATTACTGCCCTTCACGCCTCCAGCCGGGCTTCATTATGTACTCTTTGGCAGCTCCTGCCTCACTGCCTCTACTTTCACTGCCTCCTTCGTCTGTTCGTTCATTATCAGTCTCTTTGTGTCAAGTTTTTTCTTTCCTCTGCATTTTTCTTTTTTTCAATGAACCTCTTTTCCTTCATAATCAGCCTCCTGCCATTTACCTCTCAGGTTATCTATGTTTTCTTAGTCTGTTTCATTTTGTCACACCTCTGTCTTTTCCCTCTTAAAATCATTATTCATCCCTCCATCCATCTTCTTCCTCTTATTCAGAGTTGTGTCATGGTGTCAGCAGACGAAGCAGACGAAGCATCCAACATACATCCTACCAGGTTAACCAGCATCCAACATACATCCTACCAGGTTAACCAGCATCCAACATACATCCTACCAGGTTAACCAGCATCCAACATACATCCTACCAGGTTAACCAGCATCCAACATACATCCTACCGGGTTAACCAGCATCCAACATACATCCTACCGGGTTAACCAGCATCCAACATACATCCTACCAGGTTAATCAGCATCCAACATACATCCTACCAGGTTAACCAGCATCCAACATACATCCTACCAGGTTAACCAGCATCCAACATACATCCTACCAGGTTAACCAGCATCCAACATACATCCTACCAGGTTAACCAGCATCCAACATACATCCTACCGGGTTAACCAGCATCCAACATACATCCTACCGGGTTAACCAGCATCCAACATACATCCTACCGGGTTAACCAGCATCCAACATACATCCTACCGGGTTAACCAGCATCCAACATACATCCTACCAGGTTAACCAGCATCCAACATACATCCTACCAGGTTAACCAGCATCCAACATACATCCTACCGCGTTAACCAGCATCCAACATACATCCTACCAGGTTAACCAGCATCCAACATACATCCTACCAGGTTAACCAGCATCCAACATACATCCTACCAGGTAAGCCAGAGCCCTACATACATCCTACCAGGTAAGCCAGAGCCCTACATACATCCTCTGAAGCTAGAAACAAAGCTAGCCGCGAGCTCAGTTTTCCATCAGTGCCGGTTGTGGGTCAGGTTGTGGGTCAGGTTGTGGGTCAGGTTGTGGGTCAGGTTGTGTCACTTTTTAGATGTTCAACTTGTTAGATGTTAAAACGTGAAGGTACAGATCAGTCAGTGATCAGCTGTGGTCATTTATCCATTATTCTGTGTTGAACCTTTATTATAGTTGTTGTTAGCTGTCCACTGCTCACATAGAGGCTGTGTTCCAGACATTTGAAGAAATCGCCTCTGAATATGTTTTTTTTTTATTTTGTGACATTTTTTAGACGAGTTAAGAGTAACTCTCTAGAATAATTGAATGTAATGAATCTTTCATTGCAGCCCTGATTTGAAGTTAAAATCCTTTTCATGCTGAGTTTTATGTCAACCAGTTGTGTTGATCTCCTGATCTGTCTTTATTCTTCTATTTTCCTCCGTCTGTCAGACTCGCCCTCCTTCGGCTGCAGGCTGTCTTCCTTCCTTTGACTCACTCAGAACAGTAAAAAGCTCCTGGTCCAATAAAATGGATGATTAAATCCCATTCAGAGTGCAGCTAATGTTATCTGGGTCATGGTGCTTCAGGCTGTCTCTGCATATCCATCCCACACATCCACCTCAGTGCAGGCAGCCTTTCACGTCCAGGGTTTACTCACAGGGTTTCAGTGAAGGTGTGGATATCAGGTCAGAGGTTCTAGCTTCAGACCACTTCTTCAAACCCTACCCTGTATGGTTTGCTTGTTTTACCTTTTCCAAATTCTATATTTATTCTACACTGTCTCAAAATTGTTTTATTACTTTTTATTTCTGCCTTGACAGAAATGTCAAGTGTTCACGTTCTCTGAAAATGGTTATATGATAGGTGCTGATAAACCAATTAATCTCAAATCAACTCCCACTTCCCAGTGTTTTCTAGTCCTTATTTTGACAGCAGGTGTTTGCATCCAGTATTTTTTCCTACCATTCATTTTGGAGCCCAGGAAGCTCAGGAAGACGGGCTTTGACCCATCTTGGCTTTCATAGACCAGTAAACGTCTTTCTACGTCTCATCCATGTTACGTTATTAGAAGTTTTCCCCGGCGTTTAGTTGGTTTGTTCACAGGATTACTCTAAAACTACCTGACGGAGTTTGATGAAACTTGGTGGAGGTTTGGACATGTAGGGAAAAATCATCAGGTTTTAGAGAGGACCCAGATAAAGGGAGGGATCCATGACGTTCTGTCACTTCCTATACAGATAGGCCTTTTTCACTATTTTTATCTATTATGCATAAACTGCTGGATGGATTTTCATAAAACATGGTGGAAGAGTGGGAGTCTATGGGCCAATCACCTGTTGAGATTCAAAGACTCTCTAGAATCCTGTTGCTGTGCTTCAAAGCCAGAACTCTTCATCATACTCACCTGGAAGTAATAAGCTCTTCCTCTTCCTCACCCAAAGTCTCACTTCCAGCCTTTAGCTGAGGTCACCCACTGGGAGATAAAGTCCACTTTGACTTTATGATTTGGTGTCAGAGTGACAGGCTGTCCTGTAAGTGGCTTGGAGAGAGAGAGAGAGGTCTGTTGACGGTCCCGTCAGTGTCGGCCTGCAGAGGAGCGCTAACGAGCTAACGGGCTAACAGACAGCTCCATCAGTCTGTTCTGTCTCTTAGAGATAAGAACATGAAGTGAAGTGAAGGTGCATCCTCACCAGCCTCTCTGTCTGTCTTCTTGTTACATTTCATCTGTTTGGCTTCCATAGGAATGTAAACATCCGTCTCTATTGGACAGAACCCTTCATGTCTGCATCCTGCTTCACATCCACTACTTTAGACCTGATCATCTCAAGCAGGGCGTCGAACCGTCATCCTCTTGTTTTATTTAATGTCTGGTCAAGTTTTGCCATTTTGAAAGTTTATTTAAATTATAATATGGCTGCACAATATTTAGTTTCATGCTCTAAAGTTACATCACAGCATGTGTAATGTCAGGTGGACCGGAAGCAAATGAACTCAAACATGTCACAATACAACTTCACAATACAATACAATCATTTTTCATTAATCTATGAGAGAAATGGATCTGATACAAAGAGCTCATTTTTATCTCATCTGTCAGACTGGACTCTGATTGGATTAGAATGATGAATTCTTTCTAAATAGAGAAGTTTTTTAAAATATCCTCATATATTGTGGGGCCTTAAATTCTAATCACTTCAGTAATTGTATTAATTAGCAGGTAAATTAAATGGACACTGGAGCTGCAGTCAGTCTGAATGGAGGAGACGGGTCACCTTACTGCTTCCTTATCAATTATTATTATATTATTTATTATTAATTATAATTTATTTTCATCCAGGAGGTAGAAGGATCGATCACAGGCCAGGAAAGAACCCGTTTAATTAAAATGTTTGATATGAGACTTAATGTTACCAGTTATCATCATACTGTCCATTAAATCAACACATCATCCTCATCACTTATAAACTCTGTGTGAAAAATCTTTTATTGTTTCTGTACAGGGATCTTCAGATGTAACCAAATACAGTCGTATGATGTTAACATGAGGGGGAACGATTTCTCTTCTATTCTTCCTCCATCGATCCTTCGATGGACCTGATCTTTCAGTTCCACCTTCATCATCAGTTCCACCTTCATCATCAGTTCCACCTTCATCATCAGTTCCACCTTCATCATCAGTTCCACCTTCATCATCAGTTCCACCTTCATCAGTTCCACCTTCATCAGTTCCACCTTCATCAGTTCCACCTTCATCATCAGTTCCACCTTCATCATCAGTTCCACCTTCATCAGTTCCACCTTCATCAGTTCCACCTTCATCATCAGTTCCACCTTCATCAATTCCTCTGTCAGCAGAAAGACTTCCTTTTCTTCTGCCCCTGTTAGTCTGTAGCTTTCTTCTGCTGTATGTTGCAGGTCATAGGTTCACAAGAACACAAGAGTCTTTTCTCGTCAGCTGATCCTGTGTATGAGCCTCATGAAATCTCACCGAGATGAAGAGCAGCAGGATGTCAGAGCTACATGAGATGAGATCTGTCCAGGTTTAGATGTTTCTGCAGTAATGATGTTTTCATGTTATTTGAACATTTGAGACGTGTTTTTAAGGAAGCTACATGTATGACATTTACATGATGAGGACACGCTGCAGCTAAGAGCGCTCAGCTGTAAACGCTGCTCATGTACAGTTTGTGAAGCAGGTTGTTTCTGAGGAGGTCGATGGTCTGACCAGACGCCCCCCCGCTGTGCAGCTGTTTGTGTCTTTTCTCCAGACGCTCATCACAGATTACAGATTTTCAATCAGCTGTTGGTTTTTGCTCCATGGAGTCTCACCTCACAGCTCCATACATTCTTAGGCCGTGTTTCTGCTCGGAGATGAGAGAGAATGTCTTTAGCAGCCTAAACCACCTCCACCTCCAGAAGGTCTCCATGCTGTCATCACGGAGCTGATGGTGCAGCGTTGCTTCTGCAGCTGAACAGATCACACATACAGGTCAACGATCCTCCCACACACTGGTCAAATATGACTCGTTTGTGTAGGATTGTGTATCAGTGCATCACATGGAGCTGCACTAATAAGCATCATTAAACAGTGTCTGGTCAGAGTGAAGCTGGAGCACAGGAGGATGAAATGGTTCTAATACCCCTGGAACCGCAGGGGGCATTTTTATTACCCCAACCACCTCAGCAGTCAGCAGGCTGTCCCGTCCTGAAGCAGTTCATCAGTTTCATTTATTACTGTTACAGTTCAGGAGCATCACATCGGTTCAAGTATGAATCCAGTTATTTGAGATTCGATCTAGACGTGTTCTAAACGTGTTCTAAACATGTTCTGATCCTGGGTCTGTGTTTACGTCTGCCTCCTCATGAGGAGGTACATCAGTCCCTCTGATGTTGGAGCTTCAGTGAGTGCTAACAGCTGATGTATGAACGTGGCTAATGTTACCCTGTCCAGCTCTTTTCAGGTTCCAAAGCTCCCTTCATGTCGCAGATGTGACCCCGAGGTTCAGTGTCTGCTTGTTTAGAACACAACATCTATTTACAACAGCTGTTAAAGGAACAACAGAGTGACTGCTGAGGCCCATCAGATCTTATTGATTAGACTTTTTATTAGTTGATCTTTGTCAGCTGGACTGTCGTTCTAAAAAACCTGTTAGTGTAGATGGGTAGAGGAGGGATGAGAGGAGGCTGCACTGCATTGTGGGATAAAAAGAAAACGGTGTTCATAGAGCTGAGTGACCCAGTCCTGATGTGGTCTAAGTGATGTTTGTCCGACGCCTCGAGGAAAACCTGACAGCTGTTTTTCTACGTGCACGTGAGCGTGCACACTCAGAGATCCGGTCTGGAGGAAACCTGGAGCTGATTGGAATCATCTCGATCTCATGTCTCTGTGTTTATAGTTGTCTATCAGCCAATCAGGAGTCTGTCACATGATCGCAACTAACCAGGCTGTCATCTGTAGAAAGGTCTCTATAAGTAGAGGAGGTGTCTCTGGTAGGAGGCTCTGATATACCAAACGTTGTGATGTCAGCAAACTAACACCACAGAAGAAGAAAGCTGGCATAGTGAGGAAGGAGACCTTCTGGCTTTGGTTAGTCCAGGAAACAGAATCTCACCTTTTTAGCACCTAGAGAAAAAAATAGTCATGAAATTCTAAAACTAAGAGTGTAAGAAAATAAGGACTCACTGGTTTGTCTGCATCGTTCCTATGTGATCCTTATTGATGGTTCAAGTATTGATTTGTAATTAGCTACCAAATTAGCTACCATTAAGAAATGTTCGTGGGTCATTGGTTTGTTTTTATTTTCACTTTGTTGAACTTTGATCAAATGTTTTTCCACCATTTCTGTGTGTTAGATTAAACCACCTTCACTATAGCTGAAGCCTGGTTTAGCATGTAGCACAGAAGAACACACTGAAGTGTAACTTTGGACTGGATGTGATTTTCTGCCTCTCTCACAGAACCAGGGTGAAAGATTGGGCCCAAAAATGGATCCATGAAATGTGTTTGATCAGTGGATTCTGCAGCCCTGATGATGATGTCATTACGTTGCAGGGCCAGGAGGGTGCAGGGCTGGACAGGTTTCCAGTGGACCAGTATCAGAACTCGTCCTACCTCTTCAGGATCGTGGAGGAGCTGCTGCACAAGTCAAAGGTAGCGTGCAGGGTGGAGGTGGAGGTGGGGTCGGAGCACACGGGCGTCCTGGGTCACCTGGAGCAGCGAGTCTTTCTGTTGTCAGATGAGTTTCCCTTGTTTTCCATTTACATGTGGAGGATCGGAGGTCTCCTCACCTCCTCAGACAGATGAGATCAGAGACATGATCCCAGCTGAGACCTCAAACCCTCCCCTTACAGACGAGTTACATCAGTTACACTAATACCTGATCTATCTATCCTCTGGGACAAAGAACCAGAAACGACTAATAGAACAGATCTAATGGGACGTGTTTCCATCAGCTGTCATTTTATCACGAAATGTGAAAAAGGGTTGAAGTTCAAGTTTATTTGTTCATTCTGGAAAAAATGAATCCAGATATTTTCTAATAGTAGTTTAGAAGCTCATTAGAACATTAAATGTTTCTATAATAACAATATTCACAAATGTATGTTTCAAAAGTTTATGACTTCCACCAATGAAGTTCTCCTCATGTCGATCAGAATATCTCAAAAGGTTCTGCACGGATTTCATCCAGAGGTGGTTCATGGAATGGAATAATTTCTGATCAGGATCAGGATCACATCCAGCATTTTAAGCATTCACATTCTAAGCATTTTTTTAATTTGAAAGTTAAACTTTTCGTATATGGAATTAACATAAATTACAATTAACAGGGATAATAAATAATAAATAACTTCTCTCTGTCTTTGGTGAATGAAATGTTCCTGTGGTGGATCCAACTAAAGCCAGGAGAAACTGCCTCAAACAGGCAGAAACCTCGAGCTGACCCCTACTGTGGGAGAGAGGGGGAGAGAGAGAGAGAGAGAAAGAGAGGGAGAGGGAGCGAGAAAGAGGGAGAGGGAAAGAGAGAGGGAGAAAGAGAGGGTGAGAGAGAAAGAGAGGGAGGGAGGGAGAGAGAAGGAAAGGGAGAGAGAAAGAGAGGGAGGGAGAGAGAAAGAGAGGGAGGGAGAGAGAGGGAGAGACAGGGTGAGAGAGAAAGAGAGGGAGAGGGAGAGAGAAAGAGGGAAAGAGAGAGGGAGAAAGAGGGTGAGAGAGAAAGAGAGGGAGGGAGGGAGAGAGAAGGAAAGGGAGAGAGAAAGAGAGGGAGGGAGAGAGAGGGAGAGACAGGGTGAGAGAGAAAGAGAGGGAGGGAGAGAGAGAGGGAGAGAGAAAAAGAGGGAAGGAGAGGGAGAGAGAGAAAGAGAGAGAGAAAGAGGGAAAGAGAGAGGGAGGGAGAGAGAGAGAGGGAGAGAGATATGTACAGCAACAATAACAGCTTTCATAATAGACTGTCATAGTAATATGTATAATAACTATGTAATAATGATGTAATAATGATGTAATAACTATATAATAATCATAATTGACCTTATGATTGATAATTAGTATCAGTGTAGGATGAATTCAGGATAGGACGAGATCTTTCCTCTGGTGGGGGTGCATCAAACAGGAAGGACATAAAAGGATTTAGAAAAATAAGAAAAGGACTCCCCCCCCCCCCCACCCCCCACCCCCGCCCAGTGGAAACTCCGCTCCTATTTGTATAAATGTGGAAACAGGCCTTTCCTTTCATCATCCCTGGTCTGTTTCTTCTTCTCTCCTTTAAATCCCTGCGTCTGCAGTCTTCTTCTCCTTCCTGCTGCGTTTCTGCGGCCTGTAATAAAGGTCCAGGCCTGAGCAGCTAAATACGTTTGCTGGTACGTCATGAACCACCAGAGGCTCCTGGGCCCCGGATGCGCTGATAGCATCACTCCTATTGTGTCTGCTTTGGGTTTTGCCGTCTCTGTCTGTGATCTCCTCATCTTTCATATCCTGTTGAGAGCAGAGCCGGCATGAGCCGCGCTTTAACACATGAAAAGGGACGGATCATACGTGCACTGACTGCTGAATAAACCCGTCTCATCATGACATCATCGGCAGAGAATCCCGGTATATACAGGGTGGGTTAATGAGCCGCAGGTTTATAAAGACCTGCCTGCTAATCAGTCAGTAAACAACATGGAAACACCAGAATCAATGAGGTCTGCTGACAAGTGAAGCTGATATTGATTACTGATCATGACCTCGAAGTCTTAATCGTATACGTTTGCATTAGCAGGGAGGTCCATCGTATCAAACCAAGCGCTCCCAGTTATGATGACAAAGTGCTGAAGGTTGGAGCAGGAAGAGGAGGATCCAGGATTTTTACACTTTAACATTATGTGATGAGGCTTTTCCATCATTTATATCAGTTATCAGAAACCAGGCAACTGATTTCCTTACAACTCGGTTGAATGATTAATTCTGACTTCCACCCAGGAGGGTGTGGCCATTATTCTATAAATCCCCTGCCATGTAATGTGGGGGTGTATAATCTGTATGAAAATGTGCTGACACATCAAACGTATGCTTTAGTGGTGCCTTTTGCTATTTAAAATGTTTACATTGTTTATGTATTGCGTTTCCATGGCAACAACGTGGCCCTGTTCTTAAGAGAGAGTGAGGTTAGTTTTTGAAGCCCATCTTGTAAACTGTAGATTCTCCCTTTGACTAATTGTACATGTCGACCAGGAATGATGCCAAGTTACAAATTATTATAATGTTTATTTTTGACATTTCCATGGCAACAGTAGGGTCAAACCTCACCCTCTGGGGTAAGGCTCCTGTTCCCACCGTATCTTGTACTAATGTTTTGTGTACTTGATGCTGACTCTTCCAGAACAACTGTTTTCCCTCCAACAGACGTTCTGGATGGATCCAGGTTCTAGGTGTGTTCTCATGGTGAAAGAACCTAAACCCAGGTGTTACATACAAACAGCAGAGGGGAACCTGGTCAGCCTGGGTGGAGGTTTACACTCTACTGAGTGACCTTTAGATTTGTGAACAAGATATTAATGATAGGCTCATTAGTCCTAAATAAATCTTTTTTTTCTTTATGCTTAGAAAGATTCAGAACATTTCTGACCTCTGCAATAAAGTGAGCCTAGGAAACAATGGAACATTTCCTCCTTTTTGACTAATAAATCTATAATGAGCTGCTGTTTTAGGATATAATTGAGCCTTTTTAAAATGCAACCATATATTTGTGAGCTGTTTTTAAATATTTACATCTTTTGGGGCCATTTTTGGGCTGCCAGCCACAGGTTAGGTGGAGACGCGTTGTTGGTCATTTGGCATCATGAGGTAATCTGAAAACTGTGACATTCAGTAGTTTTAGTAGAGATCCGATGTCCAGCCGTGCATTAGAGAACCCTACCATGAAATGCTGCAGCGAACCGTCATGAAAGCCTAGAAATGAGGTTGAGGATGAATCAGTGAGGCTGTGAAGTGGCTCAGTGTGCAGAGGCTGCAGAGGCTGTGAGCAGACTGTAAATAATGCTTCAGTAAGGCAGACCTAGTGGATCCATCAGGAGCAGATGATTCATGAACTCTGACACCTTGACTGATATGAGGATTAATTTCCCATATGTTCAGTCGCTGCTCTTAGAAATCAAAGATTTCTGCTGTTGGTGTTCAGGTCAGAATCTGATCATCCTGACGTCACACAGGTTCCTCAGACAGGAGCAGGAAACGATGGATACATTCAGCTTCCAGTTTGTCCCCTGAATGACAAGGAAGAAATAAACAGTAGAGCTTTTGTTGGTTCTGCTGTCAGATCAAGTCTAAATGAATTTACACTCAGTGTCTGTTCTGTGAACATGAAGGTTAAACAAGCAGCTGGAGACAAAACCTCCATGTCACTGCTGACGTTTGAGACCATTTCATCTGAAGAGACCAGATGCCAGTACTCCCAGTTAGCCTCACGCAGCTTTGACAGGTATTAATGCTGGATTGTTAGCATGGCTGTGATGTCGTCTAGTATGGAGGATCATTTTAGCCAAACTTAAAACTGAAAGGGAAAATAGAAAACAAGCAAATAAACAAGAGCGCTCAGTGAGTGTAAACCTCCACCAAGGCCCAACAATCCTCGACATAATATTTAGGATCTGTGTCCAACAAAGCAGTTTTTCCTGAGGTCAGCGTATTTGTTTGTTTACTGAGCGTCTCTTCTGCACGTTGGGTGTTTTTTTGTCGTCTACGAGAGTTGAAAAATGTTAAACTTTGGGTGAAATGCTGCACTCGTTACTGTCACTTTTTACCCAGCCGTCCAATCACAGCGGAGGAGGGGTGGAACCAACAATGCAGGTCCGTCCTCTCTCCCTTCTTCCAGAGCAAGTCCTCTACCTTGTGCTGCTATTTTTACACTCAGTAGTTCTTAATAAAACAAACTATCTGCAAAATTAGGCACATGCAACACAAATTACTTCCACAGATATTCTGTATCATAGCAACCAAAGCACCTCAGCTGAAAAACACTGCGCCTCCAGCTGGGCGTTTGATTGGCTGTAATCGCTCCTCATTCCTCCGTACTATGAGGCCAGAAAGCTTTTATTCAGGTGATTTTACTGCAGCTGTGGGACATAGACCAGCAAGCAGAGTCCTCTCTGGTCCCACCCAGGCCTCACCGTCCCTCTTCTCTGCTCCTCCTCAGCTCCTCCTCTGCTGCTCCTCAGCTCCTCCTCAGCCAGCTGAAGGAGGCAGTTGACTTTGCCATCAAACTGTAGCTGGAGGGAAAGAGGAATAAGCGACATATAATGAAAAGGATTAGCTTTCTGTTAGTATTCAGTTAGTATTCAGTTAGTAGTCTGTTAGTATTCTGTTAGTATTCAGTTAGTAGTCAGTTAGTATTCAGTTAGTATTCTGTTAGTATTCAGTTAGTAGTCAGTTAGTATTCTGTTAGTATTCAGTTAGTATTCTGTTAGTATTCAGTTAGTAGTCAGTTAGTATTCAGTTAGTATTCTGTTAGTATTCAGTTAGTATTCTGTTAGTATTCAGTTAGTAGTCAGTTAGTATTCAGTTAGTATTCTGTTAGTATTCAGTTAGTAGTCAGTTAGTATTCAGTTAGTATTCTGTTAGTATTCAGTTAGTAGTCAGTTAGTATTCTGTTAGTATTCTGTTAGTAGTCTGTTAGTATTCTGTTAGTATTCAGTTAGTAGTCTGTTAGTATTCTGTTAGTATTCAGTTAGTAGTCAGTTAGTATTCAGTTAGTATTCTGTTAGTATTCAGTTAGTAGTCAGTTAGTATTCAGTTAGTAGTCAGTTAGTATTCTGTTAGTATTCAGTTAGTAGTCAGTTAGTATTCTGTTAGTATTCAGTTAGTAGTCAGTTAGTATTCAGTTAGTATTCTGTTAGTATTCAGTTAGTAGTCAGTTAGTATTCTGTTAGTATTCTGTTAGTATTCAGTTAGTATTCAGTTAGTAGTCAGTTAGTATTCTGTTAGTATTCTGTTAGTATTCAGTTAGTAGTCAGTTAGTATTCAGTTAGTATTCAGTTAGTATTCAGTTAGTATTCTGTTAGTATTCAGTTAGTATTCAGTTAGTAGTCAGTTAGTATTCTGTTAGTATTCTGTTAGTAGTCAGTTAGTAGTCAGTTAGTAGTCAGTTAGTAGTCAGTTAGTATTCAGTTAGTAGTCAGTTAGTATTCTGTTAGTATTCAGTTAGTAGTCAGTTAGTATTCAGTTAGTATTCAGTTAGTATTCTGTTAGTATTCAGTTAGTATTCAGTTAGTATTCAGTTAGTAGTCAGTTAGTAGTCAGTTAGTATTCAGTTAGTATTCAGTTAGCATTCAGTTAGCATTCAGTTAGTATTCAGTTAGTATTCTGTTAGTATTCTGTTAGTAGTCAGTTAGTAGTCAGTTAGCATTCTGTTAGCATTCTGTTAGCATTCAGTTAGTATTCAGTTAGCATTCAGTTAGTAGTCAGTTAGTATTCAGTTAGTATTCTGTTAGTAGTCAGTTAGTATTCAGTTAGTAGTCAGTTAGTATTCTGTTAGTATTCAGTTAGTATTCAGTTAGTAGTCAGTTAGTATTCAGTTAGTATTCAGTTAGTATTCTGTTAGTATTCTGTTAGTAGTCAGTTAGTAGTCAGTTAGTAGTCAGTTAGTATTCAGTTAGTATTCTGTTAGTAGTCAGTTAGTATTCAGTTAGTATTCTGTTAGTATTCAGTTAGTATTCAGTTAGTATTCTGTTAGTAGTCAGTTAGTAGTCAGTTAGTAGTCAGTTAGTATTCTGTTAGTATTCTGTTAGTAGTCAGTTAGTAGTCAGTTAGTATTCAGTTAGTATTCAGTTAGCATTCTGTTAGCATTCAGTTAGTATTCTGTTAGTATTCAGTTAGTATTCTGTTAGTATTCTGTTAGTATTCAGTTAGTATTCAGTTAGTATTCTGTTAGTAGTCAGTTAGTAGTCAGTTAGTAGTCAGTTAGTAGTCAGTTAGTATTCTGTTAGTATTCTGTTAGTATTCTGTTAGTATTCAGTTAGTATTCAGTTAGCATTCAGTTAGCATTCTGTTAGCATTCTGTTAGCATTCTGTTAGCATTCAGTTAGTATTCTGTTAGTATTCTGTTAGTAGTCAGTTAGTATTCTGTTAGTATTCTGTTAGTATTCAGTTAGTATTCAGTTAGTATTCTGTTAGTATTCTGTTAGTATTCTGTTAGTATTCAGTTAGTATTCTGTTAGTATTCTGTTAGTATTCTGTTAGTATTCTGTTAATATTCTGTTAGTATTCTGTTAATATTCTGTTAGTATTCCCTGACTTTGTGTGTTGTGACCCCGGAGCAACAACACTGTTCACAGATACATAAATTAGACTTTGAGAACTAAAAACAACAGAAGAGTGTGAGATCGCTCCTCCTCGGGGGTCAGAGGTCACCAAATCACTAAATAATGCACGATCTTATGTTTGAAAAAAATATAGGAAACAACAACATATCTGTAGTTTGTCAGATTTTAAGTAATGATCCATCATCCATCCTCTTCCTCTTATCCGGGTCGGGTCATGGTGTCAGAAGACTAATCAGGTATTCCAGACGTTCCTCTCCCCAGCAACACTTTACAGATGAGATCTGTAATCCCTCCAGTGAGTTCTCTACCATGGGGTCTCCTCCCAGTTGTCCTCCCAGTTGCCCCAGGAGGAACCCAACCAGATGTTGAACCACCTCAACTGCCTCCTTTTAACAGGAAAGATCAGCTGTGACAAACCAACCAACCAATGAACACGAGTTAAAAACATCAGCTGATTGGCAGTGGTAACAATCAACATTCAAAAATACTTGGCCCCGCCTTTCACTGGGCTGATAGCCAATCATACTTAAGAATAATGGGGTTGTACTTGGGTTGGCCTGTGTCACCCCAGGCCCCCTTTCTGGACACACCTCTGCTGCAAGATGTGTCCGTCCGTCCATCCATCCATCCACCTTCTATAGCTGCTCATCCTTTGTAGGGGGCTGGATCCTACTCTAGCTGACAGTGGACGAGAGGCGGGATATATTTAGGATGATAAATCAGATGTTTTTCTCTATAAATCTCTCGTCGACTCTTAAAAAGTGTAAAAAGTGTTGAAATAAATGAAGCCTGATGCAAACTCTTCTCTCTACAGCAGCTGTTTCTTTCAGCTGTTCTGGTCCATCAGTTTGAATCCTCCAGTCAGAAGTAACATAGCAGTGTCCTGTCGCAGCCAAAGTCTCCAAGTATAGTCCTGACAAACGTCCTTTCTCCACATGTTAGACACCACCTCCTCAGGCATGATTTTACAGGCTCATTACAGAATCCTTCAGACGCTGCGTTTCTGTGTACAAGCTGTCAGCTAATTGAGACATTTGTACAACAAGGATTGGTCAACACCTCCTGCAGTAACACATCCACACAGATTGTCTCCTGTTTGGTGGAAACATGAACTACTTTGTGAGTAATTCATCTGTCAAACCTTGTCGGCTTGGAGGGGAGGAGTGATGTCAGCTGCGTTCTCTCTGCTCATTATGCTGATGCTGTTATCTCAGGTTGTATGAATGTGACTTAACAAGAAGGAGCAGTCCACTCGTCTTCTGAGGGTG
>CM075202.1:717500-812500 GCA_037577475.1 Chaunax sp. Z400
ATTTTCTTTTACTCAGAATTAAAATAATAAGAAAAATAAACCTTTCACCCCTGACTAATCCTCTCCTGTAAAAATCGTAATATATTCGGTTTACAAATCATCCCATCAGAGACGCTGAGAGTCTGACAAATTATTAATTATCACAATTGTTTATGTTGATCAAGTAATGAATCAGGGGACTAATTGACTTTCAGCTTGACATGTAAGTGTATGAGTATTAGTGTGTGTAATAGTGTGTGCATGTGTCTCCATATGTGTGACTGTGCAACAGTCTGTGTCTAATAGACTGTGTGTCAGCCTGAATGTTAATGTTACATGAATATGTATGAAATGACATTTATTACAGTTACTGTGCGTCAGTTTGAGTCTGTGAACACATCACTATTTTCAAATTACACTTTTCTGCTGCTTTAAATTCACATTTAACATTAATTTGAATGAAGATAATATTTGACAGAATGAATAAAATCATTTCAGAATAAAAAGTAGTTTGACAAAGACAATATATTGTTAAGACTGGAGTCAGGCAGGAAACTGGACTCAAGAAGCAGGACTCTGAATACACAAGACCTGGACGTGGTCTTTACTTGCCAAAAACAGGTTTGGTAAACAGAAAAGGTATCAGACAAACTGTCCGAGGCATTTATCAGAAACACTAGGAACGAGGCTGGACTGGGACACCAGGCACAGACACCTTTCCCTCTGGGAGGAGCAGCAGAGACCCTCTCCAGAGGATCCATGATGTTCCCTCAGGCCCACAGGTGAAGGTCAGGAGAAGCTCACCTGGAGGATGGGGAGCTTTGCTCAGAGACTCAGTGATCAACGCAATGCCTGCTGCAGCTGCACAGTGCAGATGTAATGTTAGGATGAGAGGTGGTTTGATTAATCATTTATTCCACTTCACTACATGCTGCAAATCTGCCAATTTCTGCTCTAACTCCAAAGTAAGAAGAGAGCTTGCTGTCAGCCCTCCCTGTTTAAATAAAGGTTTGATGGAATGACAGAGCTGCCAAAAGTTAATCAGTTAATCTGTGATGTTAGATCAAGTGTAGCTTCTCCTCCAGACCAGGTCTCATTATTAGCAGATGAATATTAACCAGGCAGTATGATAATGTTTCATTCAATTTAACTTTATTTAAAACACGCAGACCCCATATCAGTGTAGAAACTATTAACAATACAATAATGAGTAGTAGAATAGAATAACTATCAGACTAATACTGATACCAATGTGATCCAGATTCTATGGGCAGGTTTCCCTGGTCCAGGATCACATGATGAGGGTCAGCCTCAGGTGGGACTACATGGGGAACTGAGCTGCTGGTGGTTTACTCTGAGTTCTGTATTGAGTTTAACTTATAGAGGAAAATATAAAGAATGAATGAAACGTTAACATAACTCCAACCCATAATAGGATCAGCTGATGAGACGTGATGAGATTCTCATTTAGAAACACTGTAAAAAGTCTTAATTATCCAATTTAAAGGATTTTAGAAAGACTTGTTTATGAAAAACTGACCAACATATCGCCAAATATCAACATGAGTATTGGCCTCAGATTCCAGTCAGCCTATGAAAAAAAGGAAAAGCAGATGATGGAGGGAGGAGGGGGGAGGAGGGGGAGAGCTGCAGTATAAAAGCAGCAGTCAGACTTCAGCAGCTCTGAACTTGGAGGAGACTCTGGATTAAAAAGCAGACAGAACTGGAAGTGTTGGGGACCATGGAGAGGCTCTGTGTGACCTGGGACTCTTATGACTCCGATATTTGAGGACATGTAAAATGCTGCTGATGAGAACAAGAACATGAGGAGGAGGAGGCAGAAATGTGAGTTATGAGGAAGCACCTGTCTGACTGCTGATGGCTGCAGGAGATGGAGCCGCTCTTATTGGGGGTTTGCTGAAGACGAGGAACGCTGGGTGAATATTTCCCCAGTGATCTCCAGCTTTCCTTTCAGCTCAATGACAGGGGGGACTGACGGGGGAAGGTGGAGGGATGGAGGATGCCAGTCAGCTCAAACCAACGCCTGTCATCTACGGAGAGCTGTTGAACATCTCCACCAACTACACCCATGACAATTTCACGTCGAAAGCGGAGACGAAAGACGGTAACCTTGCTCTCCAGGCGGGACTCGCCGTGACCTTAGCCCTCATAACTTTCGCCACGACGCTTTCTAACGCTTTTGTCATCGCCACCATTTACCAGTCGCGGAAATTACACACGCCGGCGAACTTTCTGATCGCGTCTCTGGCCGTCACGGACCTCCTGGTGTCCATTTTGGTGATGCCCATCAGCGTGCAGTACACGGTCAGCCAGACGTGGACATTGGGCCAGGTGGTGTGTGACATCTGGCTGTCCTCGGATATAACGTGCTGCACCGCGTCCATCCTCCACCTGTGCGTAATTGCGCTGGACCGCTACTGGGCCATCACGGACGCGGTGGAATACTCCAAGAAGCGCACGCCGCGGCGCGCAGCCGGCATGATCGCCACCGCCTGGGTGATCGCCATCTCCATCTCCCTGCCGCCTTTCTTCTGGCGCCAGGTGAAAGCAGAGGAGGTGACGAGCTGCAACGTGAACACCGACCACATTTTCTACACCATCTACTCCACCTTTGGCGCCTTCTACATCCCCACGCTGCTCCTCATCGCCCTGTACGGGAGGATTTACGTGGAAGCTCGAAAGCGCATCCTGAAGCAGTCGCACAACAAGCCGGGGAAAAGACTCACCTCGGCGCACCTGATCAACAACTCCCCCGGCTCGGTGGCGTCCACAACCTCCCTGAACTACGGGACGAACGACACCTCCTCCTGTGACACTACCTCGTCCGCGAACGTGAGCCAAGTCAAAGTCACTGTGTCCGACGCGCTGCTGGAGAAGAAGCGCATCTCCGCCGCCCGGGAGAGAAAGGCGACCAAAACTTTGGGGATAATCCTGGGAGCCTACATCATCTGCTGGCTCCCGTTCTTCATCTACACTCTTCTAGTGCCTGTGTGTGAGGCCTGCTTCCACCCGGAGCTGTTTGACATTTTCACCTGGCTGGGTTACCTCAACTCCCTCATCAACCCCATCATTTACACCATGTCCAACGAGGACTTCAAACAGGCCTTCCACAAACTGATACGGTTTAAATGCTGCAGGGCATGAAGGACACCGCCCACCCCCCCACCCCCAAATCATCGGCCAGAATCCAATCAAACCCAGAATATTTCATCATACATCCAGACTGTTTAATGCAGCTGCAGGGTGATGATGATGATGGACTCTTCATCCTCCTGTTATCTGATGGCGCTGCAGCCTCTGAAAGCACTGGGATGTTTAGAGCAGACAGGAGCTGCTGTTGGTGCAGAGCATGTAGGAATGTGCCTGTTAGACTGAATGGAGGAAGCCCATAGCCCCCCCCCCCCTGTAGGTGCTGCACTGGACTGTAGCCTACAGACTCACTTTGCCATATGAGTTTGACAGTCAACATCAGTTGGCTCTTAAGCACAAACAGCCTAGGACTAAGCTATCATGAGCCCTAAGGGCAAAAAATCAGTTTGTGTTTCATTTTCCTGACTCAATAAGGGGAAATACTGGTGCCTACAAATTTAGTTAGTTCCTCAGACCCTCCTGGCCCAGATGGAAGGAAAGCATGAGTTTACGTTGAGAAAAGGTTTGGTTTCTTCTCGTGGCCAGTGTTCGTCTTCTCTTTCAGTTTCTTGCTGTGGCTTCTGTTCACTTTAAACAAGGCTCCAAAATGAGTGTAAATCTGTGATTTTTATCATCATTTCAAAACATTTCGGAGTTTTGCTCCGTCTGATGCTCATCACACTGTAAAATAGTGCAGAGTGAGGGAATGAGGAGCTGATTGTATTCACCAGACCTCTTGATGAAGATGCATTGTTAATATTAGCTTTGGTGTTCCATTTCGTGTCAGACCAAACAAACACAAATCCAGGGGAACAGGGCTGACGAAGGACAGGAAGGTTCCTGCTCTTACCTGTTTGGCTTCTAATGTAGAGGATGATTTTAAAACACTGGAAAATGTCACAGTTTTCTGATCAAAATCCACCCAAACCGTTACGTTAAATGTCAAAGCTGCAGCTGCTGCTGATCCCTGAGGAGGAGGACATCTCTGAAAAACAGAAACAGCAAAAGACCAGCAGAAAAAATCCCAAATCTGTTTGCATTTTGCACAAAAAAGATGCACAAATTGACGATTGGTGATAGAAAAACATGTTCAGGACTTTAGCAGCCATTGAAGATTCTTGGATTTTACAGATTTTAACCACCTGTGGAGGAGTTACACAAAAATGACACATGGTGAGTGTTTAAAAGAATTATTCTTTAATTTCCTACAGTCAGAATCCATAAATTATATTATCATTAGAATTAAAAAAAATCAAGTATACATAAAGGATTTTCAGTTGAAGCATATTTTTATCTACTGCAAATACACCTGGTATTGTGGAGTAATTGAAAACATAATTTAACAACAGAAAATGTGTTAAATATGGAGAGGGGATATTTTGGGGTGGGTATTGGAGCATTGTCCTCAGGATTTCTGAAATCCTAGCCTCAGCCCTGTTAATGTTATGCAATAATTTAGGAAATCTGATAATGTGATCTAAAAATGTGAAGAAACATTTTACTGAATTTATTTCTCTCCTGTTGAGTTAGAGCTGAAGATTGATGCCACTCTCATGTCTGCATGTTAAACACATCTCTCCACCAATCTAAGGTCACCTCTCTGAAACCCCATAATATTCATTCCAATTATTCATTTTCAGTCTTTAACCAACACTAACTAGAGTGACATCAGCTGAGCATAGTTATCATGTATCACATATTTGTCTATAGTCCTACCTGACACCTGGACACACATTTTAATATGTAAAGTCTGTGAAGACGATTATCCTAGCTTAGCATTAAGACTATCTTTGCTATCTCTAATGTAACTAGTCAGTAACTAGCAAAAAACAAAGAAATTGTGGTTAACAAGGGCGAGCTGGAACTATTTTTGGCCAACAATAGCAAATAATTGCACAATGTAACACTAATTAGCTTGTCAGTTAGCATACGACGTGAACAAATGGGTTATGAGTTAATTAGCGATGTTGGTAGGAGTATCAGTCTCTGGCTTTATCACAGCCCTTGTTGCCTGTCATCATTAGCGAGCAGCTAGCTGTCACCATTCAGTACTGACATGAAATATACCAGACTGAATGCTAACATAAACGCTGAGTGCTGGTAAAGACATACCAATCATATTTAGAATAATGTTACTATCTGTGAGGTTCTTATATTTTATTTGGATACATGAGACTAACTAGCGTGAAGCTTGAAAGTTACTCCTAGCTTATTTTACAGTCAGCTAGTTGGCCGTATACGTCTTACATTGATCTTAGCTTGTTATAACGATCATTAATTATTATACGCCATTGCTTTGTACAATTACATCATTTATTTTTGACAAAATCAACAAAATCTAAGGTAGCCAGCTAGCTGTAATTTAATTATGCTGCATGCATTTGATGCAGGCCATCCCACAGTGTTAGTTCATCAAGCAATTTGCTAATGGCAGGCTAGCTAATCTACTAGCCTCCTCAACCCAGGGGTCTGGATGAAGTCGCTGACGTTAACCACTCACGACACAATTGTGCTAAGTTAGCAATTTGTCTGCCTTAGCATACCAGCTATAAAGAATATTAGAATATATTTCAAATGCTTTGCAGTAACGTTGACTTTTTAAAAACTTTTTGGCAACATCAGCGGACTCCATTTCTAGGTTAACATTTGAAATGCTAGATAGTGTCATGTAGTAAAGCAATAACATCAGCAAGCAAGTAAGCTACTGTTAGCCAGTTAGCTGTAGCTTATCTACGTTGCATCCGGTGCTAGCCGCCCCACAATGACAGCTGATGAAGGAATTTGCCAATGGCAAGCTAGACAATCTACCCAGCATTATTCATTCAAAAAAGTATTTTGCTACGTTAGCCAGCTAGCAGTTTCTCCATGTTAACAAGGAAGCTGAAGTTAGGTTATATTTGCCAGCTAGAGCCACAAGATCACAATATATTTTCTGTTACTACATCATTTGTCGACGTTAGCTGACTCCATGTTTAAGTTAATGTTAGCTAGTGTTGCACAGTTTTAGTGCTGCAGGTACGACACAAGGAGAATCTTAACGTCACGTCCTTTAGATGTTTGCAGAAATCAGTCCTCAGTTTAACAGAGAAAAATAAGATTTCTTTACATTCCTATGTTTTACTTTTAACATACAGATGTGAGAGTTGTATGAACCTGTTCATTAACTCTCAGCATTAAAGCTAAAGTGGTTATTTACCAAAAATATCAAATTATTCCTTTTAGTCTCAGTTTCCCAAACTGAAAAAGAAAAAACGACTGATTGTCACTGAAGACCAGAAAGCTGAGTTTGTAAAAAACAACAAAAAATAGAATAAAGAAAACTTGTACAAGACAGAACGTCCTGCTGAATCACATCAAAGATGGCTGCCAGAGGTGACCACGCCGGCTCCCTGCCTGTCATGTGACCGAGCTGTTTCTGCAGCCATGTTGGATGTTTGAGCCAAATTCCAGTGTGGACTTCCTGTAGCCATCCTGCTCTGTCACAGCTCTGTGGTGAATCGCCTCTTTGTGTACAGCATTGATCAGCTCGGTGTGAAACTCATCTGGTGGTTCTGTCAATCCAATGGACGTATTTCATCCAGACCAGCTTCTGCTGTACAACGCTTCAGCACACATAGCGATGCACTGTGACTGCTCTGCTCTGGAGGATGAAATCCAACACATTTGGAGCACAAAAAAGCACTGCTGCTGTTGTGAAAACTGAAAAATATCAATAAAAAGGTCTCTGGCATCACGAGGTTCTAAGAGTCGGCCCACATTCTGGTTTTTTAATGAAACATCTGTTTCATTGTGATTCTGGAGCACAGAAGGTTTCTGAGGAGAGGGATGACATTAGTTCTATCAGTCAGATCTGCTGTGGTATTTGGTCTGTTTGGTGATGAAACAGCTCAGAAGCAGCTGATGGATGATGTGTGACAGCATTTACAGGTTGTGACTTAATTAACCATCAGGGGAAAAAATCTAGAAGTAAAATGTCACTTATGAACGTCTGATCCTTATATATTAATGCTCACATCTCAGTGTGCTTAAAGTATAATGAGGGTTTCTTCTCTCTACAGCAGTCAGTCTTTGTGTAGTTGTGTGTAGGTTTAGTGCAGTTTTTACATTTGGGACCTTATGTGATGTCATTAAATACTGCAGTCAGAAGCAAAATGATTCAACCCCCACTTTATATCAGGTTTACAGTTTAAAAAGATCAATACAACAGATATAAAGTCTCCTTTTCCTGAATCTCATCCTCATCATCCTCATCATCATCATTTACAGATCAGATGTATTGAAACACTGAGACCTTCATAGACTTACTTTATCAGTAGAGTCCAAAGGTTTTTCTGTTCAGGTCTAAATTGACATCAGGGCTCCATGAACTCCAAGACCTTCACCACTGCTGACCCAGAAGCTCCAGAAAAGTGGGCTCCAGTAGCTCAGAACCATCTAGATCAGACCCAGAAGTTCTGGATGCCGTTCTGTGGAGCCATGAAACCAAACTGGACCTTTTGGGGCCTCTGGATCAGCGGAATGTCTGGAGGAGGAAGAATGAAGCTGATGCTGAAAAGAACAGCCTACCTACAGTGAAGCATGGCGGTGGATCAGTGAGGCTCTGGGGCTGCTTTGCTTCCTGGACCACTGGAAACCT
Organism: Chaunax sp. Z400; assembly: GCA_037577475.1. NCBI lineage: Eukaryota > Metazoa > Chordata > Actinopteri > Lophiiformes > Chaunacidae > Chaunax > Chaunax sp. Z400. The sequence goes on from CM075202.1 coordinate 725,266, forward strand.
GCAGCCTGTAGAGGATCAGATGGATTCCATCAAGGATCAGGAAATCCTAGAAGAAAACGTCTCCATCTGTGAGGAAGATGAAGCTCGGCCCTCATTGGACGTTCCAGACGTTGACACTGAAGGTTCACATCCCTCTGTGATGGCAGCCGGTTCAACAACAGGGAATACAGCACTGCAGGCCTGAGCGGGTTTCTGGTGGGGTTCACCCTGGAGTGGCAAGAAAACCAATTTGATGTTGTTGGACTGAGGACAGACTGGATGCAACAGCGACTCACTATCACCTCTAGTGGTACAAAGTGGTATTACGAGACCGAATGGCCCGGGACTAGCTGGTTAGCATGCTAGCTTCAACACATGTATCTCTGCGAAAAAAACAACAGAAAAACAGGGAAATGAACTGACAAAATAAAACAGGAAATGAAAAACTAAACCCCGAACTTGACTGACCTTTTGTTAACATCAAACATCAAAAACAAATCTATACAAAAAGTAGCTGTACAGTAAGAAAAATAACATTCATAATTAATAAATGATTCATATTCATGAATATCAGTCAACTACAGATTATTTATTTATTGAGAAATTTAAAAGAAATGTCAAAATATCCCGTATCGAAAAAATCCTGGATCGGGATCTGTTCCTTCCACCAAATGTCATCAAAATTCCTTCAGAAGTTTTTAAAATATCTGGATTTATCACATAAAAGATGGCGGCGATCTTCGCCTTCAGTCGTCACCAGTCTGTCCAGCTCAGCCCACGGAGCCTCCATTAGAGAAGCTCCTCTCAGACACCAACAGTAAACCCGGAGCGTCATTCCCTCCTTTTGTCAGGATGAATCTTGTCTCCCTCTGAAATCAGACCTGTGGACCTGCTGATCACTGTCTCCATGGCTTGATGCTCAGATAAACCAGGGAAACACGGCTCCGCTGGAAACGTTCTGCTGCAGAAGCCAATTAAACACATTGAGTGGAATAAACATGGAGCCAGAGTGGAGCTGTCACATGGTTTTACCTGTTTCTAAATAATCAGCTTATTTATTTTAAAACCAGAAGCAGCGTCTTCTTCACAAAACGGATGTTCAGGCCAACGGAGGCCGACTGTGATCTGTGTGAATATTTATCTGCTGCTGAGGAGAATCTGTAAAAGACAGAGATGTCAGGAACAAACTGGTTTGAGTCCCTACATGGAGCTGACCTTCATCCTGACCTCGTCTTCCTCTGCTCTAGAGATGGAATCTGTCTGGTTTCCTGTTTGGCTCTGAAGGCGGCTGCAAACGTCCTGCATGGAGCTGAACATGAGGACAACGGCTGTAACTTTTGTTGGTAAGTTAAAATGAAAATTCAAGTTGCATTTAGTGGCTGTTCTGCAGCTTTCAACCAGCTGCTAGCTGCTAACTGCTACTAGCCGCTAACTGCTACTAGCTGCTTTTTGGATGTCCTGGTTGTGACACCCGTCCTGCCGTCCCGCCTACATTACAGTTTGGGTGTGTGAGTTCTTACTCTTTTAGCTCAGAGGCTACAGCGCAGATTATTTAAAGAAAGGGTGTAAATAACGTCATTTCAGCTGGACCAGGATTATTCTGTACGAGCTTTTCTGTTGTCTTCATGCTGATATGCCGTTTTGATGTTTTATGGATGTAGAAACTTCAACTGATTTTCCATTGATATGAAGACGAGTAGACGGTGAGTGATTTGTCATTTTTGGGTGGACTGTTTCTTTAAGCCGATGATCTGAGTAGGAGCTGAGGAGCCGATGATGGTTAAACACTAAATGGAAGAAGAGAAGAAGAGGAACATCCCACAAACAAACAAACAAACAACAAACAAACAAACACCACGTCTCTGAACAACACGACGTCGCAGAAGGAAGATTCTCCCACAGGCAGTGTCTGTTAGCCAGCAGGTGGCTGTGTGCTGCTCTTCATCATTGCTCCTCTTCACCACTAACATATGTCCTCCTCCTTCAATTTTACATGAGTTTTGTTATGAACGTGTGGTGAAAACACTCCAGTGATAAATAATTGACTGAGACAGTCAGTATCTGCCTTCTACAGTCACACTGAGCATCAGTGATATTTACACAAGATGAGCTGCTGCTGGTGTGAAATCAGTTCTGAAAGGCTCAGAGGAGGAAGAGGAGGAAGAGGAGGAAGCATTCAAATCATTTACTGAAGGAAAAATATGAGTGTGTCAGAAGAAACATGATCCAGTCCTGGAGTCACGTTTCTATGGAAGGAGGGATCAGCAGTCAAACTTTAAGGAACTCGTTTCTGTCTGAAGGCAGAACCGAGGCTCAGGTTCTGGCTGCATTTGATCTTCCTCACCTGCCATTCAGCATCCATTGAACCGGACCCTGCAGCCCACAGGGAGGGGGCTCCATCCAGTCTACCTCCACCAATGAGGTGAGGTCCTGTCCAGAATAGACCACCACAGGTCAGGAATAGACCACCACAGGTCCAGAATAGACCACCACAGGTCCAGAATAGACCACCACAGGTTCAGAATAGACCACCACAGGTCAGGAATAGACCACCACAGGTCCAGAATAGACCACCACAGGTCAGGAATAGACCACCACAGGTCAGGAATAGACCACCACAGGTCAGGAATAGACCACCACAGGTTCAGAATAGACCACCACAGGTCAGGAATAGACCACCACAGGTTCAGAATAGACCACCACAGGTCAGGAATAGACCACCACAGGTCAGGAATAGACCACCACAGGTTCAGAATAGACCACCACAGGTCAGGAATAGACCACCACAGGTCCAGAATAGACCACCACAGGTCAGGAATAGACCACCACAGGTCAGGAATAGACCATCACAGGTCAGGAATAGACCACCACAGGTCCAGAATAGACCACCACAGGTCAGGAATAGACCACCACAGGTTCAGAATAGACCACCACAGGTCAGGAATAGACCACCACAGGTCCAGAATAGACCACCACAGGTCAGGAATAGACCACCACAGGTCAGGAATAGACCATCACAGGTCCTCAGGTGGCACAGGCCACACATGGAATCTGATTGGCTGTCACAGGTGCCACCCCATTGAACATTAAGATATTGCTCATTGCTCATATGAACCGACCTCCAGCTCAGGAGTATGGTGGCCCTGAAGTTCAAATCTCAACAACAAATAACAAAACACAACAAAATCAAAATAACAAGACAAAAACTGAACTTTTAACAAAGGATGATTCTAATGAGACGTTTAGGTAATAGATAAATATTGTAATGAATGAAAACATTCCTTCCAGCTTCATTATAATGTGAATAACTGAGAATACTGACTGATACTATGATGAACAGTGAGGGTCATGTTCTCTGCTTCCAACATCTCTGACTCATATTTTATGTTTGTTGTTTAAAACATGCACAAAAATAAGTTTAAAAGTGACACTTTTAGAGCGTCAGGAAGACAAGGAAACAAACAGGAGTGACTTCATTACATTTTGTTCTGATGCGGAGCCTCTAAACCAGCCAGATTTCAGGCTTTCACCCCATTTCTCTTCCCCAGCTGGTCCTAAAGTTGGTCTGGCAGCGTGTCAGTCAGTCACAGCTCCAGGCCGACGCTCACAGCAGCTTCAGCTCTGATTGCCAGGAGGGCCGACATGTCCTGAGATGAGGGTATCATTACACCCACTCACCCGACCGCCGCCCCACTAAATTGGCGGACTGTCTCGGTCCTGTTCTCCTCTCCTGCTCTGGCTGCCATGAAGCAACACAGCAGAGACTGTTATGCAAACAGGTTGGGTTTTTGTTTGCCTCTGAATCATCCGATGGTCCCTGTTCTACACAATAATCCTGACATCACTGCTATACAGGAAGCTTTTTCTCAGCTGGGTTTCAGATGGAGTCTCAAGTTATTTTACTAGTATTCTTCATATTGTCTAATTGTGTCCCTCTAAAAACCCTCAAGATTAAAGTAAAATGTACTTAATTTAAGTACAAATACACGTTTTAATCTGTAAAGGTTCTTAGTTGTTAATCAGTGGTTTGTCCACTAATTTAGCAAATTTCAGTAAATGATTGTTCATAAATTCAGAGGTTTGCAGGACTGTTAGCAGGGGCGTGTCTAGACTTTATTGACTGGGGTGGCTCAGCCCACTGGGGCAGGCTAGCATGAAGTAGATGAAAAGAGTTTAAGAACAGCTATGATTTAGTATTTGTCATTTTTATTTACCTTCCAAAGTCTTTTAGTTTCTGTCTACAGTTTTTGTACATTAACCCTCCGAGGTCTGAGGTCATTTTCTCCATTTTTAAATTTCTTTTAAAATTACTTTTTAAGGTGTTTGCATGATGGTACAGTGGTTAGCGTTGTCACCTCACAGCTAGAAGTTTCTGGGTCTGAATCCAGATCAGGGTTCAGTCTTTGTGGGTTCCCTCTGGGTGCTTCGGCTTCCACCCACAGTCCAGAAACGTATGGTAGCCTATAGGCGACTAGATTGTAGTTGTGAATGTTTACATCGAGATGGTGTCACAAAGAAGACCCTTCTCTGCGCCGACCAAAACAAGGGCAGCCTAACACCACGTTAGTGTTTTTAAATAGTTAGCCAGCGCTCCACAGCCAAAAGAGGTGAAGAGACGATTAACACAGGGTCATCAGCGTCTAGTGTGATGTTTTATACAGGATGTGTTGAGTAGCACTTTGTAAACAACAATCATTTAGCATCCCTGCTACATTGCAGTTCATCTCCTCTGTTCTGAGGGTAAGGAGGTCCTGGGCCTGGTGCTGTCTCACTGTCAGCTGTCAGCTGATTTTCTTCTTCTTTGAGTTAGCTGCTAACTGCTAATAGCTGCTTTCAAATCTTCTGGTTGGAATAAAATGTCAAAACGGGACACCACCGTCCTGTCCTTCCACCTCGCCGGCTCGCTCCATCCATCAGCCGCCGCAGTCTCAGAGGCAGATCAGTGAGTCCAGTACATATTTGTAGCATTTATACAGGAAGGTGAGGTGCAGTAGTCTCTATGTGTTGGCCCTGTGATGAACTGGTAACCTCTCCAGGATGTAGGATGGTAGGGCCCCGCCCCCTGCAACCCGGGGATAAACGCTTATAAACAATAGATGGAAGATGCAAAGTAATATCAAAGTGTTTATATGTAAATATTCAGTATGATGTCATCCTTCTGGAAGATGAGGCTCCTATTTGTCCTACAGCAAAGTGGGAAGAAATGATCTGACCTAAAAAATTAAATTGTGATATTTTTTTTATTCTTCAAGTCTCTTGTGAAAACATGTTTGGTTTAAATGTGTTCATTAATGTCTGAGTTTGACAGTGGAATCATAGAAGCTAGTTTTTTGAATAGGTGTGTCTCAGCCTCCTGTAGGACCCTAAGGACCTGGTCTGACACTTTAACCCCTGCTTAAAGCTGCCTTAGAAACATAGGGGGTTACTCCTGAGTCTTAACAGCTGATTGGCTGATGCATATGTCCATCAGGAAGTAGGAGTATGAAACATAAGAAGCATGTGTAGAGCCTGACATGTTTCTCATTACCTGATTGGTCGTCAGTGTTTCAGTCCACTGTAAAGAATTTATCACAGTAATGGATTTACCATGTTCTCCATGACATATTCAGTATGAATAGACAACATTTGTTCTTGTTTGAAGAGGTTTGACTTCTCTTTTCTGATGTTTATACGTCTATAAAAGCTGAATAATCTCGTAGTCATGAGGGTTGGGTTTGGACTCCTCACCTGGAGTCCAGAATCTGAATGATCATTTTAATCAATGCTGTTCTCACCACCATAATGAGTCTGCTGTCATTCTTAAGTAATGACCTACAGTGAGTGCTGCTATTAAAGCCATTATAATGGCAGCACTGCTGCTTTCTTTAGCAGGCAGTTTACCTCTCAGTACCTGTGACATCTGGGATAAATACTCATAACGGGAGACGTTCTGACCTGCAGTCTTTAAAGAAGGTTTTAGTTTCATGGTTTCTTTTTAACTGGGTTTAGACTTCAGTAGACTTCAAGCTAATGAGGGGAGAACAAACACACAGCAGCTGAACTTCATCATGATTTAAATCTGCATCTGGATCTACAGTCACACATATCCAGGAATATATTTGACAAAATGCTTTTTTAAAAATTCACAGATAAAGTTTATTATTTATTTATTGAGGAATTCACGTCAAAATATTCCTCGTCTCACAACGTTAATAAAGAGAAGAATCGTGGATGAGGATCTGCCTCTAAATGTGACCCAGTCCTCCTCGGTCCCGGATCCATCCCTCCACTGGTGTCAGGATCTGTGGAGGGTTTTCAGACGTCAGGATGTCTACATGGATTAATCCATGAATTCAGATGTTGTCAGAGCTTCAGTAAATCTCTGAAACAGGATTTATATATGTGCATTTATCACTTCTCTGAATGATGAACAGCTCGGCTCGCAGCAAACCCTCAGATGTAAAACTACACGACTCCACCTTTGAGCTCAGCATCTGCTGTGAACCTGGCTGTGATGTTCAGCCACGGCGTTAATCATCCAGAGCAGAACGTTACGCTGACTCACACCTCCACCCTCAAACTCATCTGACGGAGGAGGGAAAATCTCTCAGCTCCAACCATCTCTGGTGAGAAGCTGCTTCAGAGAGCAGTTTGTCCGGGTCAGATAAGTCCTGGGTGACTCCACAAAGGCAGCAGCTCTCAGCCGGGGATAAAGACCAGAGCCTCTTATCTGTCTTGGTCCTCTGAGGAGCAGAGCTGCTGCTCAGACTCTGGACTGTAAATGTCACCTGGGAGAACGAGGCGAGATGGAGGAACCTTCATCTGCTGGTATTTGATGTGCTAAATGGCTGAATGAGATAAAGAAGCAACAGAGGAAGAATTACGAACGCTCAACGTTCCTGTTAGCTTCAGTTTCCACATTCATCACGTTAAGAAACGATCTGCTCAGTTTATTGATGTGTTTTTGCTGCGGTTGAGGAACGATCCAATCACAGCGCTGACATCATGAGTGGGGCTCCGGTGGCAGGAAAATCTAACCAATGAAATACCTCAACGTCTTCCTGAAGCCACCGAGGAATACATCTTATGAAAACAGCAAGTTAAAGGGTTTCCCACGTCCCATAAACACACCACAGTCAGACAGATGAAACATTCAGGAGACTAATGAAAACAGTTAATTCTGAAACTCTGATGCATGAATTTAATTCACAGGAACGTTTTATTGTGTTCTATGTAAAGAATAAATGACAGACAGCTGAGAGAGAACATATCCATCCATCTATACATCATCCATCCATCATCCATCTATACATCATCCATCCATCCATCATCCATCTATACATCATCCATCCATCCATCCATCATCCATCTATACATCATCCATCCATCATCCAGATTTCAAATCTGATAGAATAAATAAAGTCACATTTTATGAGAGAGCACGAAGTTTAGAGGACTGATAAAACCTTCATAAAAACCTGTTGATGTCTGAAGGCTGTAAACCTGCCCTGCAGTCCTCCATCATTTACTCCACCTTTGAGGATCTGATGGAGGTTCGACAGTCCGTTTAAAGGACGCCCCTCATCGCTGTTTGTGTAAAACTGAACACATGGAGGTTTTTATGAAGACAGAAAGAAGAGTTGGAGAGACGGAAGTTAGATTCCATAAAGATCTGAATGGGTTCATCATACAGGAAGTGACTCCCCGTTCTGGACCTTTCTATCCTGGAAGCATCACGTCTGTGGATCATGAAAAGTTTTAAAGTGGAGATGTTTCTGTAGTCGTGTTAATTTCTCATTAAAAAGAACCAAACCAAAAGATGGATGAACAGATGACAGAAAAGCTTTGACAGCTGCAGAGACAGAAAATGTGGTTTTACTCCTGCTTTGACTTTTGTTTTATGAGCCGCAGGATTAAACAGGATCTCTGCAGCGTGTTGGACGTCTGTATTCTGTTCTTCTGTTTTCCTCTTATCATCTCTGTAGAGTCACAGTAATGTCAGAATTTTCCTTCCTGAGGTTACTTTGTTTTTATTATTGAAACCATCTAGAGAACAGACGTCCTCCTGATACATCCTGAGGCATCGCTACAGGTGACGTCAAATGTCCATGAGGGCGGAGTCTCTAAATCAGAGACAATCATTGGTTCAGGTGGATGAAGGTGTGATGATGTCAGAGCTGATCTGTATACGTGACCCGAGGCGCACAGATGGACACGAGAACATGTGATTCTTGAACATCGTGGGCGCTGGGAGTTCCTCCTCTGTAATGCAGAATGGTAGAGACATCTGTGATTCAGTGTCCCTTAGTTTCTGTTGCTGCCTATCCTCTGGGGAAACCGCTGAGCTGCAGGTCAAAGCTTCTCTCTGTAGAGCCAGGAGTCACAGATCTGTGCTGCACCGGTGTAACGCACAATAACACATTAAATCTGACCTTTCAGACAGTTAAGTGAGTCACGTCTCCTCAGCGAGAAGCCTTCAGATCACTGATCAGAGAGATGAACAGGAGTCAGAGGAAGAAGTCCAGTATCCTCAGAGAAATGAATACGATCAACATGGAGTCGTTTTACAAAACTGTCTCTTCTTCTTCAGCTGTTTAGCAGAATGCTGCTGTTTGACTGTGACGTGATTTGAATCAGTTTGTTTGGAATCAAACTGGGTGACCTGTTCCTTTAAAGACCGTCATCATGTTCCCAGAGTTATAGTGAATTATTTTCTGATAGACCAGCGTCCACAGAGAACCTGAGGCTTTTAGGACAACATGCCTCATTTATCCAGCTTGTAATTAAGCCCCAGTCTGCCCATTAGATTTTAATATTTCTCCTGTATGACTGGAAATATTGGCCCACAGGTAGTACTGGAAGGAAAACCAGTCAGGGTCAACAAAACCATTAGAAGGGGATTTTAATACCAACGTCAGCCTGGCCAATAGAAATCTGTCGTTGGTGCAAAGATTTGAATGATGTTCCTCTCAATAAAGGTTTGATCATTTCTGGCCACTTAATCGTTTATTTGTTTATTCCTGGTTATAATTTGGCCACATGATCTGAGTCAGCAGCAGAACCAACAGGCTGGTTGGACTGATGTTTACCTGCTTCTGTTCAGTTCAACCTTTCAGTCCTGTGACTGGAGCAGCTGCTGATGTTCGTCCTGTGCAGAAACTCAGTAGATCTGATATTAGAGAACGTTTCACAGTCTAAAATTATCACCAGGTTTTGGTGTCAGCCCCTCTGGATCAGGGTTGGATCTGGAGCCTCCGTTTTGTCCAAGCCTTCAGGCGTCATACTGGGACAGATCTATCATGGACGGAACACAGAAACCAATTTCTGCTCCCACAGCAGCAGGAAATGGGACCGAAAGTAATTCAGCTACAAGATAATGTGAAAAATAAAGAAATTCTGGGAAACAGAAAGTCACTAAAAACAGAAAGATAAAACGAGGACAGAGAAACAGTAATGAAAACATTTCATCATAAAATGACCCTTAGTAATATTTATACTCCTGATATTAAAGTTCTGTGAAACTTTAACCTTAAACTGAGAAATAAAGGCTTTTAATTTTATATTCATTATTTAATGGTCAGTATTTTATTTAAAGTTGTTCCTGTTTCACATTAGAGCTTTTATTATTATTCAAACACTTACTTTATGTGCCTGTTTCTATGTCTTTATTATGGCAGCACTGAAGGCTTATTTTCATAATACATAACCTTTAAATTAAAATTTTAACATTTTAATAAACTACTTCATCGCTAAAATGTCAGAAAACTGTTTCCATCTATAGTAGCCAATAGCTTTAGTGCTGAATGTGTGTAAACATTAAAAGGCCTTTCAAACATGAACCCCCGACAGGTCAGTTTGAATCAGAGGTGGTTTATTTGGACCGTTTCACTTCTGGCTTCCCGGGTCTTGCATTAGCTTCATGGCTAACAGAGCTAGCAGAAACTGTTTAACAGCACCAGAACAAGTACTGTTGAAGCTACCAGTAAAGTACCTGGTAATGGATTACTCCTGATCCGCTACAGGAACTCTGCTGAGGGTCTGAGGTTTACAGAAGGATTCATATCAAACTGTGTTAGCAGGGATTTAGCTTTAGCAGATAATACTTCATTGACTTTACCAAACAAACACGGCTCGTTGTCTTGTTCAGCCTGTCTTCTATTCATTCTGCTGTTGGAAAGCTGATTCAGAATTTATACAATAAAAACCAAAGAAAAAGAAGGAGATGCCTTCTGTCATTTAATTTCCCCTGAGAATGAATAAAGTACTGAATTCTTACTGCTTTATAGATATTTATCTGTTTTTTAAAACATCAACATGTACATCAGGTGCCACTAGAATAATGTTCTTCACTATTCACTAAAGAAATTAAAATATTAAAACTAATAAGCAGAAAACATTAAAGTAACACATCACCTTCAGTTTGACATGTTTCTTGTTTACATCCTCTCTCAGTGGTGTTTTGTGTCACCTGATGACAGGTGTCTTTTTTCGCTCTGTTTGGTCTCCACCTCCTCCTGAAGGACATATTTCAGCTGCTAAATGCTCCTCTGTTCACCAGCTGCTCTCTATCCGAGGCTTTTAGAGCTTTGTCTCTGAAAATGACAGGCGGAACCTAAAAAGTTCTCTCTGGAACATATAGGAACACATTAGAGAGCACAGCTCTGTTCAGCCCCGCCCCTCAATAAAGTTTTCTTGAAATTGGCTCAGTGGTTTCTGCATAATTAGACAAAATGTCCACACACAAAAAAAACCTCCTACCTAGAATCTACACCAACATGTAAGTCTAGCGGTGCGAACGTGTTGGAGCTCAGACGGGTACATGCTAACGCTGTTAGCTGCAGGTCTAATGGGTCACACTGTACCAGCTGTGACTTTAATAAAACTGGTCTCCATCTTCTTCTTCTGTAAAGTTGTTTTCCTGTGAAGCTGCTTCACTCTTTCTCTCATCATGGAGCTGAAGAGACTGGATGTTCAGTTTGGATCTTTTTCCTTTAACATATGATCGTTCAGCTGAAATAAGGAACTGGACTATGAGGTGTTCAGCCAATCAGTGCCCAGCTTCTTCTCCTCTAATCAAACTCTTGGTGTCTCTGGTCCAACAGCAGCTGTTTGTCTCCAGACTAATGGTCTTTATGCACAGATTGTCTTTAAATCAGTTTTTAATTGGCCTCTGTTTTGTTGCTCCAGAGATGTTCCCTGTTCAGAGCAGCGCCTTCATCAGAACAGGACAGTCCTGTTAATGAGACGTCCATCTTTGTGTCATCTCACCGTCTCTACCTCCATCCACTGTCCTCAGGAAACCTTCCTCTGCCTGAAAACATGGAGCCTCCTCTGATCCGCATTACATATCTGTGATAGCAACAAATCCACTTATCGCCTGATGGTATTAATGTGAGAGCACCAACGAGCTGCTTCGTGTTATCACGGTGATTTATGTCCCGGGGCAGCAGGTCTGATCTGACTGTGATTATAACAGAGAGTTAACCCTTCAGGAATCAGTACTAAGGCCTGTTTACTGGTGTTTAAGTGAAGCTGCTGCCTGTTAATGAGTAAAACGTGGGCTGATGATTCCTCTGACGTCCCTTCAGATCCAGTTTTATGATGAGTTTTCAACTGGCAGGATGTTGGACTCATTTAGGTTTTTTTGTTTGTTTTTGAAGAGATTATTTTTCTGCTTTTGGAAGCATTTTTGAGACGCTCAGTCTTTAGAAACGTCAAAATGATTTAACAGCACCTCCTACAAAGTTTCAACAAAGGAGCCTCCATTTACTTACTCTGTTACACCAAAAAGCTGAGAATTATTCCTCCACGATAAGTTTCTTCATTTTATCCCCCTGATACAAGAATAACGGGTGAATACAGTCATTAAATAACAGGTGAATACAGTCATTAAATAACAGGTGAATACAGTCATTAAATAACAGGTGAATACAGTCATTAAATAACAGGTGAATACAGTCATTAAATAAGTGAATACAGTCATTAAATAAGTGAATACAGTCATTAAATAACAGGTGAATACAGTCATTAAATAAGTGAATACAGTCATTAAATAACAGGTGAATACAGTCATTAAATAACAGGTGAATACAGTCATTAAATAACAGGTGAATACAGTCATTAAATAAGTGAATACAGTCATTAAATAACAGGTGAATACAGTCATTAAATAACAGGTGAATACAGTCATTCAATAACAGGTGAATACAGTCATTAAATAACAGGTGAATACAGTCATTAAATAAGTGAATACAGTCATTAAATAAGTGAATACAGTCATTAAATAACAGGTGAATACAGTCATTAAATAACAGGTGAATACAGTCATTAAATAAGTGAATACAGTCATTAAATAACAGGTGAATACAGTCATTAAATAACAGGTGAATACAGTCATTAAATAAGTGAATACAGTCATTAAATAACAGGTGAATACAGTCATTAAATAACAGGTGAATACAGTCATTAAATAACAGGTGAATACAGTCATTAAATAAGTGAATACAGTCATTAAATAACAGGTGAATACAGTCATTAAATAACAGGTGAATACAGTCATTAAATAACAGGTGAATACAGTCATTAAATAAGTGAATACAGTCATTAAATAACAGGTGAATACAGTCGTTCATGTCTGTAGTGTGGTGCAGACCCAGACAACAATCAGGATCTGCTGGTCTAAATATGTTAGGGGGTGATCTTCATGCTGCTGTAGGACTGATCGATCATTCTATTCTAATTATCGATATTTATATTTTAGGACACAGTTGAGCTTATATGAGAGTGAGCCAAACTTTTTTCTTTCACAGAAAGTATCACAAATCATTTGTACAGTGAACCAGGTATAAATAAAGGCCGCGGTGGTTTTTGTCCTCTTAGGTCGGTGGTTCGATCCCGGCTGCTGCAGTCTGCATGTCAAAGTGTGGTGGGTAAGATACTGAACCCTGAGGTACTCCTCATGGCTGCTCCATCGGTGTTCCTGTGATTGGTTATCAGCCCTGATGAGCAGGTGTGTGAATGTGTGTGTGAATGGATGAATGTGTGTGTGAATGGATGAATGAATGGGGAGTTTGACAATGTCTCCATAAACAGTCTGTTTATGTTGCTCTGTTTTCTAAATACATGTTAGTGTTTACAGTTTGCTGTGCTGCCCCCCCCCCACCCCAAGTGGCCAAAAAATCCTTAATTTGATTCATTTACATCATGACTTCCACTAAATAAAGAAATCAAGTGGCTGTTGATGATTTTTCAGGATTCCTCGCTGCGTTTTTATAAAAAGCTTTAAGTGTAAATATTTTAAGGACAAGTCTAATGATTTTTCATATTGTCAACAATGCATGAGAAACATAAAGGTTGGGTTTATTTTGAGTCTTATATCATATCAACATTCAGCCGAGCACCAAATGTGGATTCATCACCGCTGAAAATAAAAACGTTCCTACGCTCAGAAAAAACATTTTAATGCTCAACATTCATGATTTTCTTTTCCTTCTGTTGTCAGATGTAGAAGTGAAGTTTCTATCAGGACTTAAAACTCCAAATACAGTTAAGAAATGTTGGTGTGTAAAAACTGTACTGATTTAAAGCATGAAAATGAGCAGAAACCTGACAGGTTTTTTTCACCTGCTGAAGGTCAAATCAGAGACTGAGGGAAGAAATCGTCACCTTCCTCCTGAGAAAACAGGCTCAGTTTTCAGTCCTTGAGAAGCCGTCATACAGCCCATAATGTGATAATGTGGTCCAGTGTTCAGATAGCAGGTCTTCTGAGGTCTTATCTGACATCAGCTTCAGTCCGACTTCGGTCAACGTGGATCAAAGCAACGAGACCATCGTTCACCTGATGTCGCTGAACCCGTCATGAACCACGCTGAGGCTAGAGAAAACAGAGAAATTGACCAACTTGACCAAACATTAGGTCGTTATGTTGCTTACAGATGGAATTCTTGACAAAATAAATTATCCCTCATTTTTCCTGGGGACCCTCTAGAACCCCGTCAAGGCCCCCTGGGGTCCCCGAACCCCACAGCATCTACAAAGCAGAAGGCAGAGTCACAAACCAAATGACTGTGGCTTCAGGTGACATAAGGAGAAGCTGAGCTGCTGTTTAGAAGATATCCTGAATAAAAGAATGCATCATGTTTGAGGAGATGTAATAATTCATATGAATTCTTTATTTCTTATGTTAGTATTTCATCCAACCTGATGAACTGAGACTTAAATGATGAAAGTGTGTTTTCAGGCTCCCACAGAGGGAGGAATTAAAATGATTTCTTATGTTTGGTGCATTTGTAGCAGGCAGCGCTAACACAACCAGACACAAGGATAATTACTTCCATTGGATTGTTTAGGGTGTGACTTGCATATAAATTGTCCCTTCCGTGCTGCCATCCTCTGCAGGCTCGAACAAACAGCCTCACCTCACACGACTGTGTCTGACCGTGTTTTCTGCCTTCATTAGTGATCACTTTGGTAATTGGACATCAGCGAGAGCTTAATGTTCCGCCGGTTAGAAGATCGACGGTGAAAACGGCGCTGAGAATAATGAACGTGTCGGTGGATAATGTGTGTTTGGCTGCTGCTCTGTAGAGGGAAGGAAGCCTGTGAGGTTCACACTGTCCTGTCTGATCACTGTGAGGCTCAGCAGAGGAGCTGAGGAGGAGGAGGAGGTCGTCCCACACATGAATCACACAACGCTCTGCTTTCTGTGGCACAAATTCAACAAAAAGCAAGACTCATCATCCAGCTGATAAATCAGGTGACTTTGTGTTGGTGTCGTCTCTCACTCTGCCTGCACAATAAAACAAACGGACGTTATTGATGCTGAGACCGTTGTGATGAATCTGGCTCAGCTCTGATGATGACATCACTTCGCTCTGAGTCGCTTTGCAGGAATTTGGTCATAAAATATGGGATAAACTGAAAACATCCTATAATGTACACATATAACGTCATGGTAACCCATCCCATAGTTATTGGGTTGTCAGTCTTGAACAAAGTGTTGCTGACGTCACAATCTGTGGAACGGACCGGTTCTCTTCTGACCCTGGTCTTCTGTCTGGACCCTCTGGTCTGTTTGTTACACTGAGGTTGGATGTGTCTGACTGTCTGTCTGACTGACTGTCTGACTGACTGACTGTCTGACTGTCTGTCTGACTGACTGTCTGTCTGACTGACTGTCTGTCTGTGTGTCTGACTGACTGTCTGTCTGACTGTCTGTCTGACTGTCTGTGTGTCTGACTGACTGTCTGTCTGACTGACTGTCTGTCTGTGTGTCTGACTGACTGACTGTCTGTGTGTCTGACTGACTGTCTGTCTGACTGTCTGTGTGTCTGACTGTCTGTGTGTCTGACTGTCTGTCTGACTGACTGTCTGTCTGTGTGTCTGTCTGACTGTCTGTCTGTCTGTGTGTCTGACTGACTGTCTGTCTGACTGACTGTCTGTCTGTGTGTCTGACTGACTGTCTGTCTGACTGACTGTCTGTCTGTGTGTCTGACTGACTGACTGTCTGTGTGTCTGACTGACTGTCTGTCTGACTGTCTGTGTGTCTGACTGTCTGTGTGTCTGACTGTCTGTCTGACTGACTGTCTGTCTGTGTGTCTGTCTGACTGTCTGTCTGTCTGTGTGTCTGACTGACTGTCTGTCTGACTGACTGTCTGTCTGTGTGTCTGACTGACTGACTGACTGTCTGTGTGTCTGACTGTCTGTCTGACTGACTGTGTCTGACTGACTGACTGTCTGTGTGTCTGACTGTCTGTCTGACTGTCTGTGTGTCTGTCTGACTGACTGTCTGTCTGTCTGTGTGTCTGACTGTCTGTGTGTCTGACTGTCTGTGTGTCTGACTGACTGTCTGTCTGACTGTCTGTGTGTCTGACTGACTGACTGTGTGTCTGACTGTCTGTCTGACTGTCTGTGTGTCTGACTGACTGACTGTCTGTGTGTCTGACTGTCTGTGTGTCTGACTGGCTGACTGTCTGTGTGTCTGACTGTCTGTCTGACTGTCTGTGTGTCTGTCTGTCTGACTGTCTGTCTGTGTGTCTGACTGTCTGTGTGTCTGACTGACTGACTGTCTGTGTGTCTGACTGTCTCTGTGTCTGACTGTCTGTCTGTCTGTGTGTCTGACTGACTGTCTGTCTGAGTGTCTATCTGACTGTCTGTCTGTGTGTCTGTCTGTCTGACTGTCTGTGTGTCTGTCTGACTGACTGTCTGTCTGACTGACTGTCTGTCTGTGTGTCTGGCTGACTGTCTGTCTGACTGTCTGTGTGTCTGACTGACTGTCTGTGTGTCTGACTGACTGTCTGTCTGACTGACTGTCTGTCCGTGTGTCTGACTGACTGACTGTCTGTGTGTCTGACTGACTGTCTGTCTGACTGACTGTCTGTCTGTGTGTCTGACTGACTGACTGTCTGTGTGTCTGACTGTCTGTCTGACTGACTGTCTGTCTGTGTGTCTGTCTGAATGTCTGTCTGTGTGTCTGACTGACTGTCTGTCTGACTGACTGTCTGTCTGTGTGTCTGACTGACTGACTGTCTGTGTGTCTGACTGTCTGTCTGACTGTCTGTGTGTCTGACTGTCTGTCTGACTGTCTGTGTGTCTGTCTGACTGACTGTCTGTCTGTCTGTGTGTCTGACTGTCTGTCTGTCTGTGTGTCTGACTGTCTGTGTGTCTGACTGACTGTCTGTCTGACTGTCTGTGTGTCTGACTGACTGACTGTGTGTCTGACTGTCTGTCTGACTGTCTGTGTGTCTGACTGACTGACTGTCTGTGTGTCTGACTGTCTGTGTGTCTGACTGACTGACTGTCTGTGTGTCTGACTGTCTGTCTGACTGTCTGTGTGTCTGTCTGACTGACTGTCTGTCTGACTGTCTGTCTGTGTGTCTGACTGTCTGTCTGTCTGACTGTCTGTCTGACTGTCTGTGTGTCTGACTGACTGACTGTCTGTGTGTCTGACTGTCTCTGTGTCTGACTGTCTGTCTGTCTGTGTGTCTGACTGACTGTCTGTCTGAGTGTCTATCTGACTGTCTGTCTGTGTGTCTGTCTGTCTGACTGTCTGTGTGTCTGTCTGACTGACTGTCTGTCTGACTGACTGTCTGTCTGTGTGTCTGACTGACTGTCTGTCTGTCTGTGTGTCTGACTGACTGTCTGTCTGACTGACTGTCTGTCCGTGTGTCTGACTGACTGACTGTCTGTGTGTCTGACTGACTGTCTGTCTGACTGACTGTCTGTCTGTGTGTCTGACTGACTGACTGTCTGTGTGTCTGACTGTCTGTCTGACTGACTGTCTGTCTGTGTGTCTGTCTGACTGTCTGTCTGTGTGTCTGACTGTCTGTCTGACTGTCTGTGTGTCTGACTGTCTGTCTGACTGTCTGTGTGTCTGACTGACTGACTGTCTGTGTGTCTGACTGTCTGTCTGACTGTCTGTGTGTCTGTCTGACTGACTGTCTGTGTGTCTGACTGTCTGTCTGTCTGTGTGTCTGACTGTCTGTGTGTCTGACTGACTGTCTGTCTGACTGTCTGACTGACTGACTGACTGTCTGTGTGTCTGACTGACTGACTGTCTGTGTGTCTGACTGTCTGTCTGACTGTCTGTGTGTCTGACTGACTGACTGTCTGTGTGTCTGACTGTCTGTCTGACTGTCTGTGTGTCTGTCTGACTGACTGTCTGTCTGACTGTCTGTCTGTGTGTCTGACTGTCTGTCTGTCTGACTGTCTGTCTGACTGTCTGTGTGTCTGACTGACTGACTGTCTGTGTGTCTGACTGTCTCTGTGTCTGACTGTCTGTCTGTCTGTGTGTCTGACTGACTGTCTGTCTGAGTGTCTATCTGACTGTCTGTCTGTGTGTCTGTCTGTCTGACTGTCTGTGTGTCTGTCTGACTGACTGTCTGTCTGACTGACTGTCTGTCTGACTGGGTCCTACTCCTCTGTTCTGCTCAGACATTATTACATTATTTATACATTTTAAATAGTCTTTATTTTTACATTTTGTTTCCTTATTGTAAATGTTTACATGTTATATTTATTCTCTATGTTGTTTCTTACTTCTACTAGTTTTTCATTCACTATATTTATTCATGTATTTGTTGGCTCCATGATTCTTTGTAGGTTTAAACTTATTTGACATTAAAGACTTTGTTCAGATGGAGTTTCCTCATTAGAGGATCTGTGAAAAAACATCCTACAATCTACACATCAGTCAGCTGTTATCATCAGTTTGAAGCTCCACAGAAGCTGGTTGGTGAACCATGAGTTAGGACGACTGTATGTAACCATGGTTGAGTTTAAGTAATGGTATGGATGTTAAATGACTAGTAATAAGGAGCTGATGAACGGTTTAATGGACCTTCATGTTTCCTGAGGAGGAGATTCTGGAAGGTTCTGACAATCAGCTCAGAGCAGACGTGGATTTACTGTAAAATCTTTAATGAACACAGAGAGGAAGAGACAAACTGTTTCACGGCCTTTTAAACGTCTGCTGAACTGAACAGAAGCATCTATTTCACATTCCTGTTAGCCTGTCATGACATTAGTCACGCTAACCTTTACATAATTGCCTGTCGCCCATGTCAGCAGGTTCTAAATGAAAACTTTGAAATGGAAACTAGCATGAAGGGAGACTGAGAGCGACATTCAGGAGACGCCACGGGAAACTCAGCCTCCGTCACGCCTCAGCATTCAGCAAGCAAACACTGATCTGTTTGGTCCGACTGCATAATTTACTGCATGGCCCCAAAGACATGAGCTCTGTCGATGAAATCTATTCTCTGAAGATAAAACTAATTCTGCCATTTTTCATACAAAATGTGAGTCATGTGCTGGAAGCAGACCTTCTGCTGACCCGACAAGATTAAAAGAAAACGCAGCAACAAAGCACCGTCACGCCTTTTCAATTCCAAACGCATCATTGTCATGCAACACGTTTCTCTGCTGGCCACCCGCTGCCCAGGGAATTTACTGCATAATCAGAGGAAAGCTTATTTCTCCACATCCCACAGCCTCTCATCACTCTGATAAAAACATCTCCATCCTTTCACATGACAAATACTGATCCTTCATTCTGGGGTTTCCGCTGCCGTCTCCTTGACGACAAACTGCAGAGGTTGTGATGCACACCTTTTCCTCTGCTGCATTATTCACCTGGAGATAAAACACTCTGCTGCTATGCCTGCCATACGGGCCAGCAGTGCTCTGAACTCAAGTCACATCCTGCAGCCTGTTGTCAGAGCGCTCAGCAGATACAGTCGTTCTCACAGAGAACAAAGGCTGTGATCAAACTCAGATGGAAATATGAGAGTCAACTTCACCACTGAAGGAGGAGCAGCAGGAGGTGGTTCAGAGCTCATCAGTCATCAGCACCATCCAGAGCCTCCACCTCAGACACCAAGGTCATGACGGCGAGGCTGTTTCTGGGACAACCTGAGAAGATGATCAGAGGAGACTTAGAGGGAAACAGGTTAAGACAACAAGACAGGTGAAACCAATGAGAGGCAACAAGGGACAGATAGAGAGAGAGAGAGAATACTGAGGACTGAACAGGGACAGGTGAAACAGGGACAGGTGAAACAGGGACAGGTGAAACAGGGACTGGTGAAACGGGGACTGGTGAAACGGGGACTGATGAAACGGGGACTGGTGAAACGGGGACTGGTGAAACGGGGACAGGTGAAACAGGGACAGGTGAAACAGGGACTGATGAAACGGGGACTGGTGAAACGGGGACTGGTGAAACAGGGACAGGTGAAACAGGGACAGGTGAAACAGGGACTGGTGAAAAGGGGACTGGTGAAACAGGGACAGGTGAAACAGGGACAGGTGAAACAGGGACAGGTGAAACAGGGACTGGTGAAACAGGGACTGGTGAAACAGGGACAGGTGAAACAGGGACAGGTGAAACAGGGACTGATGAAACAGGGACAGGTGAAACAGGGACTGATGAAACAGGGACAGGTGAAACACAGACAGGTGAAACAGGGACAGGTGAAACAGGGACAGGTGAAATGGACTGGTGAAACGGGGACTGGTGAAACGGGGACTGGTGAAACAGGGACAGGTGAAACAGGGACAGGTGAAACAGGGACAGGTGAAACAGGGACTGGTGAAACAGGGACTGGTGAAACGGACAGGTGAAACAGGGACTGGTGAAACAGGGACAGGTGAAACAGGGACAGGTGAAACAGGGACAGGTGAAACAGGGACTGATGAAACAGGGACAGGTGAAACACAGACAGGTGAAACAGGGACAGGTGAAACGGACTGGTGAAACAGGGACAGGTGAAACAGGGACAGGTGAAACAGGGACTGATGAAACGGGGACTGGTGAAACAGGGACAGGTGAAACGGGGACTGGTGAAACGGGGACTGGTGAAACGGGGACAGGTGAAACAGGGACTGGTGAAACAGGGACTGGTGAAACAGGGACAGGTGAAACAGGGACAGGTGAAACAGGGACTGATGAAACAGGGACAGGTGAAACAGGGACAGGTGAAACAGGGACTGATGAAACAGGGACTGGTGAAACGGACTGGTGAAACGGACAGGTGAAACAGGGACTGGTGAAACAGGGACAGGTGAAACAGGGACAGGTGAAACAGGGACTGATGAAACAGGGACAGGTGAAACACAGACAGGTGAAACAGGGACAGGTGAAACGGACTGGTGAAACAGGGACAGGTGAAACAGGGACAGGTGAAACAGGGACTGATGAAACAGGGACAGGTGAAATGGACTGGTGAAACAGGGACTGGTGAAACGGGGACTGGTGAAACGGGGACTGGTGAAACAGGGACAGGTGAAACAGGGACTGGTGAAACGGACTGGTGAAACAGGGACAGGTGAAACAGGGACAGGTGAAACAGGGACTGATGAAACAGGGACAGGTGAAACAGGGACAGGTGAAACAGGGACTGATGAAACAGGGACTGGTGAAACAGGGACTGGTGAAACAGGGACTGGTGAAACAGGGACAGGTGAAACAGGGACTGATGAAACAGGGACAGGTGAAACAGGAACTGTTGAAACAGGGACTGATGAAACAGGGACAGGTGAAACAGGGACAGGTGAAACAGGGACTGATGAAACAGGGACAGGTGAAACAGGGACTGATGAAACAGGGACAGGTGAAACAGGGACTGGTGAAACAGGGACTGGTGAAACAGGGACAGGTGAAACAGGGACTGGTGAAACAGGGACTGGTGAAACAGGGACAGGTGAAACAGGGACTGGTGAAACAGGGACTGGTGAAACAGGGACAGGTGAAACAGGGACAGGTGAAACAGGGACAGGTGAAACAGGGACAGGTGATGCAGCGCCACATGTGGGTGAAACTTGTAATGGTATGTTGCCGTGCCAACCAGCGGCCAGGGTACGTCACCTCAGCGTTTCTATTGGGGATGAGAATCCAAACAGTCAAAGGCTGTTGAAGGTCATCAGTTCTCAGAGGGACTCCCAGAACAGTTTGGTCCAAAAGCACCAAATGAAAACCAGGATGTGTTAAAAGTTCATGTACTTAAACAACAGCTCTGTCAGATGTCTCCTATCTCAGCTATGAACTACAAAGCTATCCAGTATCTGGACTTTATTACGCTAACCCAGTTTACAGAGCATCAGTCATCAGTGGACAGAGGAGGGCACCACAGAGGACCGGACCCAGAGACAGGATGACCCAGTTCAAAACTTAAAACCAGACTCCTTTCAAAGACTCCAGCATCCTCACAAGTTTCTTTTATCTCTTCTTATGGCTTGAAGAACAAGTTCCCAAAGCAGAGTCTGAGGCCCCCGGGGGTCCTTGATGGGGTTCTTCTGCTGCATAATGTGGAGGGTTTCAGGAGAGAGGGTTTCTCTCTCCTTTACTGGGGAATTATCTGCAGGATGATATCGTGTCAGAACAGCTTCTCTCTCGCTGCTGCAGTGAGCCTGGAGAGAGTCGTGAGTTTCTGCTCGACATAATTCTCAACAATCCAGATCCTGTTCAGCTGGGTCTCTGGTGGGGGTGGAGCTGATGGGGGCACACTGGTGTTAAACCGACTGTCAGGAGAGAGAAAGTAATGATGAACAATAATTAAACCTGCTGGTCCACCACTTTGTTCCTGATTGGAAGATAATGCATAGAAATGCTGTTCAGAGGACGACTGTAGCACCATCATCAGGACCAACTTTTAATTAGTTCAAGTCATCCTGGACTGTGGGAGGAGGCTGGAGAACCCGATCCCACGCAGACCCCGGGAGAAGAGGCCCCAGGTCCGGACTGGAACCCAGGACCTCCTTCCTGTGAGGCGATGGTTTGAACAACCATCGTACCGCCCTATGTTGGACTGCCTGTTTTTTGCTTTTCCAAATAAGCTCCTCTGTTTTTGATGGGAAAAATACAGAATGGACTAACAGATGTGTCTTCATATCTTCATATAACCTTGTGTGCCTGCATGTAGAACATAGTAAGACCTTTGTTGGTTGTTTAATTTGTATCTGCTGTCTCCTGAGAAGGAACTGTGAGAACAGGGTGGTGTGACTACACAGAACAGATAATCACCCTGGACACGAACCTCCTCATCCTACGTTGGGGGGGCGGCACACTCCCTTTTCAGAAAGCAGAAACTATATTATCTTGTGTTTCACTGTTTTCTGGGCTGTTCACATGTGAGTGTTGTGTCCTCACATTGAAACCTCCTTGTGAACAGCCCAAATGTGCATTTGTCTTTAGAATAAAGAAGTAACATAGACCTGATTTTGACAAAACATCCACGTGTTAGAGGCTTTTTACCTAACAGTTTTCATGATACATCCCTGGACCGGACCTCATCCTCATCCGGTCCTCATTTCTCCATCCACACTGGACACATCTTTGCGGTGAACTCCAATCTGGTTCAGTGACCAGGACAACACATACAGGACACTTGTTTTTTTCTGTAGTCCTGATTATAATGACCCACACTCAGTGTGAGGAGGCAGAACAAACAACATGTGTAACATGTCAGTGATTCTCTAAAAGGGACAAACAACAGAAAAGAGCTGCTAGCGACCAGGATTAGCTGCATATTGAATAGCACCGCTGTCAGAGAATCATCAGCATTCAATGGTATGATGGGTTAAAAATCCACAGTTATGTTGTCTTCTATTCTTTTCCCAGTCTAATGCATATTTATACTTTGGCAGGAATAATTAGACGAGGCAATTTACCCAGACCTACATGGCTCAGCGCATTTAATCCAAATTTGACATGGCAGCTAAATGGAAGAAGTGCTGTAAACTCCTGCATTCATTAATGCACCGCTCCCTCCATCGTTGAACACATAGTGACATTAGACATTTTTATTAAGAGCAGAGGAGAAGAGACAGTGCTAATGTTTCAGCCTCAAGCCTTTTTATGTCAGGGAACTAGTGTTAATTTAGTCATCTATTTTTTAAATGTAATCTCAGTCCTGAGTCAAAAATTCTTATCATTTTATATCATCCTTATATTTCATGTTGATTATGTCATAGTTGGTGTTTAATGAAGTCGTGTCTCGTCTCAGTCGAACCTTACTTTGTACCCCAATAAGTATTTTAATTACATATAAGATTTCCAAGTTCAATTTATTTATATATGTATATATATATATATATGTGTGTATATATATATACACGTATATATATATATAAATAAATTGAACTTGGAAATCTTACATGTAATTAAAATACTTGTTGCTTTAGGCAGAATTATTTCTGTTACTTCAGAAACCAAAGCTTTCACCTCTGTATAATAATATAATGTCAGGCTGAATATATGAAGCGAAACAAAATCCCTCTTCAGTCTAATTATCAGGCTTTAGTTTGTCAGTTGATTTTACCTTTTAAGTGATTTTCCATGCACCTGTTTTTTACACTGCAGTACAAATGGAAACACATTCAATGAATGAATCATGACCCACATAAAGCATGTGACTGAAGCTTCTGAGAGCTTTGTGTGGAGCGATGAGGAGACTGTGACCTTCCTCACATTCATACATGAATGCAGCAGTTTGTATCTGAACTGGTGATTAGCTGGCTGGACTGAAACCCAGCGGCTCCAGAACTGATCTGTGACAGCACGGCTGCACCTGAGGAACAATGACCATATTTATCCGCTGACAGGCTCGAAGTGAACCGCAGAACTGTATCAGTATATCATCTCATATACGCGCTCTATACCTTCACTGTAAATTATGCAGCATTGTTCCTGTGCAAGTTTAAACATCTGTTCCAGCAGCAGGACAGAAAATCCAATAAAGCCACAGTTGTTGAAGTGGCTGAGGTTCAGGCTTTGGGACCTCTGGCCTCGTGGAGCAGCATCGATAGCATCTGTACTCCAGCAGGGAACTTTTAATATCACTTCAGTGGACCAGAGAGAGGCTGTTATTCACCTTTATCCTCACATTACCTTCCATGTCATGGCTGGGCTGGAACACAAGTCACAGCTGACAGTTCAGGAGGAACTCGCGTCCTTTGTGAAATGAAACGATCCTCCAATGAATAAATAATTCAGACGACGAAACAAAAGCTCTGCGCATGAAAAATCAGTTTCGTGTTAATGGAGATTTAATTTGTGATGGAGCTACAAGTCTGCATATTTCACATTCATTCACTTAGGAAAATATCCTGACAACCAGATTACCATTACATTTAATATATATATATATATATATACACACACACATACAAACATATATATATATATATATATGTTTGTGTGTGTGTATATATATATATATATAATGTAATGGTAATTGTAAATTATTGTAAATAATTATTGCAGCAGTTCATATCAAGCCCTTTTTTACTTTGATATATTTTTCCCTGTGTTGAATTTAGGAGTTAGGTAAGCGGCTGTCTTTTTTTGCTCAGGTAATTTGCTCAGGTAAACTTGTTTTTGTTTTTTTTTGGCTCTATCCTGTCACAAAAAATAAATACAGGAATGAACTACTAAGTATTTTGACCTGTCGTTCTTTGGGCCCTTATTGGGAGTGGCTCAGCTCGAGGAGCAGAAAAAGGAGTTCAACACCCTTACAGCTGCTCTGAAGGAGGCTGAACAACAGGTGGAGACCAATCAGGTCCACTGGCAGGAGGACAGGTCGTCACACCTTCTGCTGAAGAATCAGCAGGAGTGGGAGGAGAAGGAGAGGGTCATGACATCCCAGCTGGTAGAGCTCGAGGCCCAGATCCAGAAGAAGAAGAAGAAGAAGAAGAAGAAGAAGTGGTACAGGAGATTTTTCTAGAGCCCAGACCTGCAAAGGAACAGAGAGTCATTGGTTTTTGTATCTTCGTCAGGATGGACAGCCTAAACCGGTGAAAAAAACCTGTTTGAGCGTCAAAACAAAGTGGTCTCACTTTTCAGGTGTAAACCTGAATCTGGTCTTCGTGAAGATACGAGAACAGATACTAACCTGGTCCTGATCTTGGTCTGTAGGACTGAACAAACCTCCAGCCACACAAATGTTCTGTTTTTAACTTCTGGACTTAAAATAAAAATATAAAAAATATTTTTTTTAAAGTCCTGTTTGTTGTTGGGTTGTTTTTTAGTATCTAAAGTTACATTACAGTCATGTGTTTTATTAAATATGTTTGATGGAGACATCAGGGGATCAGGACTGATCTCTGAACACATGTGACAACTTTCTGTTTCATGGCCAAACATCAAAAATTTGACGAAATGTGACGCACCCTTGGTGCTCGGGCCCTAAATATACTCAGCAGACAGCTCTGATTCATCTGCCACAGAGGATGAATCTCTCATATTCTGGATTCTTTATGACCTTTCCTCTAATGACAATATCATTAGCTATGATTACTCATGGCTTACAGGGGATGAATCATCAAAGATAATCAACTTACCTGTCTGTTAGTGCTGCCATTTGGCCAAAAATTGAAATATCCAAATATGAGGAGCCTGTTCTTATTGATGCTACCCAGAGGATGAACCCTCCTTATTTCAGATACCCTCCAGACAAAATGCTGAACTCTCTCTGAACACTAAATGACAAATTAACGGTGGGATTTCAATGGTATGAGTTATCACTAACATTCAAGGTCCTCAGAGGATGAGTCCAAATGTTTAAGTGATCTAATAATCTCAATCTGGAGCCACAACAAAGGCAAGTTTTCCACTTTTCACTGAAAAAGGTCAAAAAGGTTGCAATGAAAGTCTACTGAGCTTAATTACACTCCCCAGAGGTTGAACCCACATTTCCTTTGGCACCAACCTCAGGATAAATAAACACCATTTGTAGACAAGATAAATGATGGCATGATTTTAGCCTGTTTGCATCATTACTCTGTTGGAGATGAATGAAAACTATGAAATAAAAGCAGATCGTCTCCAGCTCACCTTAACGAGACTAGAGTTTCTAATTTACTCTGAAAACACTTTATCTGTGCTGTAAGTCACACTGTGTGGTTCAAGGTAATGGGGCTGAGGATCCAAAGGCACACTGAGCCGGAACTGGTCAAAGAAAATGGACTCTACTAAATTAATGTTCAAATGAAAAGTCAGTCTGAGTAGAGAAGAAACAGGAAAACAAATCCGGGGGGGTCATAAACAGACAGCAGGTAGAGACACAGGTAAAACACAGGGCTGATGGGAACATGAGCAGGTTGGTCAGGTGAGGGCGTCTGGTTCTTAGGTAATCAGTGACGATGAATATTCAGTCGTGACTCAAACATTTCATTTCCAAACTGAAACCCAAAGTGTTTTGTTAGTTTATCCTCTATTCAAATCAGTTTCTTGGAGACCCAAATCCTCGTCTTTGACTCAGTGCTGCGCTGCACTTGGTCGACTTCTGCAAGCCTTTCATTGAAGCCTGTTCTCTCCTGCAGATAATATCTTATTAAATTTCCTTCTCACAGCTTGACTTATTACTGTGGGCATACATTGACCTAAATTGTAGGCCCCTTCTGAGCAGGACAGCGTCTAACTGGGATATTGATCTTCCCCTTCTCAGTAATTCTTTGCCTTTTGAATGATGATGGCTGTGGTGGCTGCAGAGAATGACTGATTGTATTGTGTGAGCAGAAGCAAAGTGTAGTGGAAGCTTAATCCTGAATGTGGAGGATTATATATGAAATTAATGGTTAGTTCTCTTTAGACATGAGCGGAGCTGAAATTATAAATATCGTCCTGATGTTGAAGAAAAAGGAATGTGCTCAATATGTTTGGATCAGTTCACTCAAAGATGAATATTTAGTCATGATCTACTCATCACCAGTCTGATGTAAAGTCAGGTGAAGCTTCTTCATCCACCAAACATCTCTTAAGTCATTATGTTACTTAAATGAAAATAACCAGCAGCTATAAAGCCTCTGTTCAGCAGTAAGTCAGGGTAAGTCTGCGTTCACATCACCAGCCTCTGATCTCAGGTCAGATCTGGTCCTGCTGACGCTCCATAATACCAGTGACCTGTACCTGAACACATCTGTCCTCCAATCAGCAGACATGTGATCATGGTGGTCATCTGATCACCAACAACAACAAACATATCATATTATTATTATATTATTATTATCATAATCATATTAGTGAGATGACTCATGGTGTTCAAACCCAGATGGACGCTGGTAGTGAATGTATGATGACATCATCTCTGGAGGACGACAAACACCTGGTCTGACGTAGACGTAACAGAACAGCATCGACTGAAAGGTGTCTTCTCACATTCTAACAGTTGTATTGACTGGTGTCAAGTAACTGGAAAATTACCTCCACTGAATTTAAATCAAGGGATAAGGCTGGAGAGTGAAGTATACGTTTATCCTCTGGGGAGAGAGAGCCTCCACAAACACAAGCAGATGAACAAATGTGCTGCTTTATTTCTCTGTGCTATCAGCACAGAACGCAGGCTGACAGGAATATTTCTACTGAGGTTCTTACTCCATTCTGTTTCATTAAATCAGATTTCTGTAGACTTGTCACATGACTTCAGGCTGGTTATACTGGGAGAAAAAATCTCCATTTTAATGACAGTTTGGGGTTAACTGTTTATTTGTGTTACAGAGTTATTATCTCTGCTGGTATAAACCTAGAGAGGATTGTGTAAAATGATCTTCAAAGAACAAAAAATAAATATGATCTTTTTTTTCAATGGCTTGAACAAAGAGATTATATGTGTTATAGAGATAGAATTATAGGATGTTATAATCTTGTTTTATTAATAAGAAAGTTGTGGAGGACATTGAAGGGATATGCTTGGTTGTAGATGTTTCTTTAAATGCTTGTAAATTATTAAGTGTCTGATTTCTTAAATAAATGTAAATAGTGTGTTTGGTTACTTTAATTCAGGCGGCTGTTTGCAGGAGTGCATATCTGTCTTTTCTGCTGTAATTCTTGTTCAAGATTATATTTGATATCCGTATAATAAAAGTTACCTTGAACCAAGACACAACCCTGCTGTAGGTGTTTTCTTCTGGGACATTTTGTTACCAGAAAAGACCTATAGAGATTTTTGTAACGCTAAGAATGTTCTCTTCTAATAATAGAGTAAAATCTTGAGTTATGGTCTTAAAATGGAACATAAAGCTGAAATATGGCACATTGAATAAAATGCAAACACACGTCATGAAATCGTGCAGCTGTAGTTCAGCCGTCCAGCCGGCAGGTGGCGCCGTGTTGACCGACTTATTACCTGTTCTAGCGGCGTCATCGTGGACCTAATATAAATATAGATATGTCTAGTTTATCAGGTTCTGGACGTTCATCTTCTTTGTGGATGTAGCCGTTTGGCGAAGATTTGGAAGATTGATAACTTTTGATTGATAACTGACCGAGCAAAGTGGTGAGTTAGGTGTTAATTTAATTATCTTGCTGTTATGAGTTGCGGGGATGTTAAAAATGTAACGCTGATTGGCTAAAGGTTAATTAGCTAACACTAGCTAACTTTTCATGTTGGCCAATATGTCTACAGGAGCTGATTAATGTTAGACTGCTTTACTGAAACGGTAGAACTGCTTTTCCAACCATAATGTGATCAATACGCCGACAATATATTTTCTCATTCAGGTTTTTGAGTTGAAAGTATCGTTTTCGCTGATTAGCTAACTGTGTCGAGCACCTAGCTTCGGCACGGATAAGGCTAAACCTGAGCTTTGGCTCCGTCTAAACCTTGGAGTCAGGCTGAAATGTCATTCTCTGGCACTACTTCCTTACATACTACTTACTAATTTACGTTACGTAATGCAGTTTTCGTTATTATTATTATCTTTGTCGTCAAAGCCGCCAGACTTTGCTCAGTATTGTGAGTTAAATCAAGAGAGAAACAATACTTATGTGAAATGCCGTCAATGACACATTTTAATTATTTGGGACTTCTTGTAAAGTTGCCAAATATTCTAGTTACTTCCTAAAGAAATTGTGTCCGTTTGTCCTAGTCGTGTTTATTTGAGCAGAGAAGTGAGATCCCATCACAAGCCGTCACTGGAGACGTGATATAAGGCCAGGTGTGAACTGACGTAATGTCCAGAGGGCGGATGTTGATAGCAGCTGTGAAAAAGGCTCATTGCTTACTCAGTTGGCTCAGTTGTTACTGACAGGGTTGTTAGAGGACTTAGGTTTCTGTCAGAGCTCTGATGAGATGATGAAAGGATGACATAGAATTTTTATTAAACCCTCCAACACATAAGTTACCCAGAGGAAACAGTGTGATGCTGCAGGACAGACTGATCAGCAGCTTCTCATTGGTATGAATGTCGTCTCTTAGAAGTCAGTAAGAGTTCAGCGATATAACCTCATTACACAAGCAATCTCCAATGGTCGAGTCCATTTATCATAATTAAGAGACTGCTAAAACGCTCCAAATACTGAGAAGCGGAGCCATTAGCAGGCCTGCAGGGTCATTCGTTGCTTTAATCGTGCTCATTGATAAAGTGGCTGAGATGTAGATTTCTCTTTTAAATTGTTCTTCATTCAGGACAAAGTTTGCATATTATAAAAAATTACCTGACTTAAATTCTTGGAAATAGTATTACCCCAATGGACATCAAAGTTTTCCTGTACTAAAAGTGAGTAAAAGTACTTCTAGATTTGAAGTCACTGTGACGGGAACTTTAAAATATTTATGCAAAGTAAATTTTTACACATTAGCAATCAAAATGGATTCACCATATCAGACTCCGGGTCCTTTCTTGTTCTCAGTGGTGATGGACAGGCTGACAGATGAGGTCAGACAGGAGTCTCCATCTAACATGATGTTTGCCGATGACATCGTGATCTGTAGTGAGAGTAGGGAACCTGGAGGTACGCACTAGAGAGACGGGGAATGAAGGTTAGCTGGAAAAAGATGGGATACATGTGCATGAAGGAGAGGGAGGGTGGTGGAATGGTGCTGTTGCAAGGTGTAGAGGTGGATGAGTATAAATACCTGGGATCAGCTGTTCAAAGTAATGGAGATGGTGGTAGAGAGATGAAGAAGAGGGTGAAGAGTGACAGGAGTGATTTGTGATAGAAGGTTAAAGAGTAAAAGGTAAAGTTACAAAATGGTAGTGAGACCAGCTCTGTTGTTTGGCTTGGAGACAGACAAAAAGACGGGAGGCGGAGCTGGAGGTGATGGAGCTGAAGATGCTGCAGTTTTCATAGGGAGTGACAGGGATGGACAGGATTAGGAGTGATCATATTAGAGGGACAGCGCAGGTAGGACGGTTTGGAGACAAAGGGAGACACGAGACTGAGATGGTTTGGACATGTGCAGAGAAGGGATGAGGAGTATATCAGGAGAATGATGATGAGGATGCAGTTGCCAGGCAAGAGGAAAAGAGGAAGGCCAAGGAGGAGGTTTATGGATGTGGTGAGGAGGACATGCAGGTTGTTGGTGTGACAGAGGGAGACGTGGTGAGATGGAGACGGATGATCTGCTGTGGAGACCCCTAAAGAGAAAAACCGAAAGACGAGACCATCTTAGTATAATCTTAATTATAGTTTTCATGTCACCACAAAGGTCATTAAAATAACATTGGTCTAGATGTACAGTCCATTAGTATTTGTGATTTGCTTGTTTTTTTTCTTCCTTTGTTATCATGTATATTATTATTATTGGATTCCTTGTGATGCTCCTGCAACATAGGATGATGCCTATCATAGCAAAGGAAACGTAGGCGTGTCCTGTAACAAACCCAGAGGCATCAGCGCTCTGGGACTTGGTAAACACGATTTTGATTTATAGAAATTCTTTCAACATTGTCTTAGGAGGAAGGAGGAGCTTTCTGATTCTCCTCACCCAAGGTCGGGGAGCCTGAAAAGGGATTTGTCAAACCTCGTCCTCGGAAGTTGATTCTTGTTTTTGTTGATAGACAGTAAAGCAGCAGATAAAACAGAATATAGTGACTCATATGTGTCTGACAGCAGAGCTCAACATACCTGTGTGATGCAACAGGCCATTCAACCCCTCTGTTTATTCTATGGGGGCAGTGAGTAGAGCTGTTGCCTCACAGCAAGAAGGTCGTGGGTTCAAATCCACCTGAGGACCTGGGACTGTTCTGTGGTTAGTCTCCATGTTCTCCCCCTGCCTGTGTGGGTTCCCTCCTGGTTCTCCGTCTTCCTCCCACCGCCAAAAACATGTAATATTGGTGATTTGTCCAGGGTGAACCCCGCCTCCCACCCAAAGTCAGCTGGGATGGGCTCCAACCCCCTCATGACCCTACAGGATAAGAGGTTACAGAAAATGAATGAATGTTTATTCTTTGTGTTGTTATGTCCTACAGGGTTCAGTTCCATAAAGCAGGGACTGAAGTCCAACACCTGACTTTAATGAACCCAACATTTCAGTGGTGGTTCCATTAAGGTCAGTTCAAGGCAGTATGAGACGCTCTATCCTCAGAGCAGCCATCCGTCCATCCATCCATGTGTCTG
Organism: Chaunax sp. Z400; assembly: GCA_037577475.1. Lineage (NCBI taxonomy): Eukaryota > Metazoa > Chordata > Actinopteri > Lophiiformes > Chaunacidae > Chaunax > Chaunax sp. Z400. The sequence goes on from CM075202.1 coordinate 757,058, forward strand.
TTCATCCATCCATGTGTCTGTTCATCCATCCATTTGTTGAACGATGATTCAGATCAAGAAAAAACCCTCAAAAGGCTTTTAATAGAGCAAAAAGGAGGATCCCTCCTCCTGATTGGTTTTAACTTCCCCCTAATAAACTCCATGAAGAACAGATCTGTGAGGAGGTTGAGCAGCTTCCAGGTGTCACCAGACAGACATGAGTCATGTGACCTCCTCTCCACCATGGAGACCTTAAACAGGAAGGACACAGCAGGCAAAAGTCGAGCACACCATCCACACAGATTGGTTTTTGTGGTGGGATCAGCTGTTACATTGACCAGCTCGTCACGTATTACTGCTACACTGAATGTTTCAGTCCGGACCCGTTTGTTTCCCAGTAAAGAGCTGAGCTCACCTTGAACTGAGATGGTCTGAAATGTGTTGGAATCTGTCTCGTTGCCGTGTTTCTGTTGGGGGAGACGTCTGCGGGGGAGTCAGGAGGATTATTTGTAGTGGTGAAAGGTTAAATGCAAAGCCTTGACAGACTAAATTAAATGGATTATCTGACATTCTCCTCTGGATTTCATCATAGTAGCATCTCTGGGAGAAAAGCCCTCATTGTGGTCTCACCTGTATGCAGGGTTACCCTGAGCCATGAAGTCCTGATTTTACACTGGGAAAAGGTCAAACTGGGAATAATTTCTCTGGGTTTCTCTGGTCTACATGTTGAGATACACAGCAGACGCTTGTTTGAGGACAGATCAACTGTCATTGTCCTGCGAATCACTTCCTCTCTGTCAGACGTCTCTGTGACCTTTAACCATTTAATCAAACATCTAAGCTTTTAGTTTGAGCTCAGATAATGTGCATTTTTAAATACTCTCTTAAATGCATTATTTTGATGACTGATGCTTGGTTGTAGTCTGTAAAGTTTTATTTGCATCTCCCTGAAAGTTTTTCTGTCTTTTTTTAGACCAACCAGCTGAGAGAAAGAGGAGTGGAAAGTAAGCTGTGTGAAACCACAACTCATAGTACTACTAGTAGTACTAGTAGTACTATGAGTTGTGGTTTCAAACAGGAGGAGGGAGTAAAAACAGTCAAACAGCCACCGGATTAGAGATTAAAAGCATTTTCTAATCTTCTTTTCTCAGCTCCTCAGTTATGTCCAAACTGATGTCTGAGCTTCAGCTGACCCACAATAAGTTAATACCTTCAACTTTCCTCCACTTGGTAACAACAGAAACACAACTCCATCATCTCTCTGCCACACCCCAGAACAACAACACAACAACACAGAGGCCATGATCATGAAGTAAATCCTAGTGTCACTGACCCCTCAGTGCTCAGATTCCATCAGTTATTGTTCTCCTTTATGATATTAAAGTGATATTGTGTGTATGATATTAACTATGAAATAATTAAAAAGGATCATTACATTTAATTACTAGAACACAACTATCATTTAAATTCAACCAATCACATCCCTGTCTCCTGGAAAAAACATCATCCATCGGTATCACATTACTTAATAAACGTTTGCTGTTGCAAATGAATTCATAGCAGACAATCAGGAAAAAGTCTGTATTCATCATTTTTTTTCTTTATATTTTTATCACTAAACCGTTTCCATTTTTTGCAGCAATGGTTTTCTTTCCAATTACAGTTGACTATGATTTTCTTTCTTATGTGTGCCAGCAGAGTTGTGTGTTTGTTTGTTTGTGTTCGAACGTTTGTTTGTGTGCGAACGTTTGTGTGCGAACGTTTGTTTGTTTGTGTGCGAACGTTTGTTTGTTTGTGTGCGAACGTTTGTTTGTTTGTGTGCGAACGTTTGTTTGTGTGCGAACGTTTGTTTGTTTGTGTGCGAACGTTTGTTTGTTTGTGTGTGAACGTTTGTTTTTGTGTGTGAACGTTTGTTTGTTTGTGTGTGAACGTTTGTTTGTTTGTGTCCGAACGTTTGTTTGTTTGTGTGTGAACGTTTGTTTGTGTGCGAACGTTTGTTTGTTTGTGTGCGAACGTTTGTTTGTGTGCGAACGTTTGTTTGTTTGTGTGCGAACGTTTGTTTGTTTGTGTGTGAACGTTTGTTTGTTTGTGTGCGAACGTTTGTTTGTTTGTGTGCGAACGTTTGTTTGTTTGTGTGTGAATGTTTGTTTGTTTGTGTGTGTCTGAATGTTTGTTTGTTTGTGTGTGAACGTTTGTTTGTTTGTGTGTGAACGTTTGTTTGTTTGTGTGTGAACGTTTGTTTGTTTGTGTGTGAACGTTTGTTTGTTTGTTTGTGTCTGAACGTTTGTTTGTTTGTGTGTGAACGTTAGTGGACGGATGGCTCTGGGGTCCAGGAACCATTTGAAGCAGATCTAAATGTGAAATCTAGTTTTTCTAGAATAACTATCAGACTAATAATGAGACCAATGTGATCCAGATTCTAGGGGCAGGTTTTCAGGGTCCAGGATCACATGATGAGGGTCAACCTATCAGGGTGTTGGTTCTTGATTATGGTGATATTTTATATATGCCTGTCCCTCTACATTAAATCACAGGTGATTTACATACAGGTACCCAGTATGAATATCTAGGATGATCTCCTTTTGACAGGAGGAGCAGCAGTACAACTTATCTCTGCTCTGTGGTCGACACCATGTCAGCTCACAGGACATTCAACACCAGGTGTTCCTGCTGTTCACAGGAGGTTCAGATGCTGCGCTGCATACAGATGGAATGAGCTTCACAGACAAACAGGTCGCTTCTCTTGTTTCATTTGAACAAGTTAAAACCTTTTCTCATCTCAGTGAGATTTAAATGTTTAAATAAAGGACTACTAAAGGACTAAAATAAAGAACTAGACTAAACTAAATTAAACTAAAGGACTAAATTAAACTAAAGGACTAAATTAAACTAAAGGACTAAACTAAATGAAGGACTAAATTAAACCAAACTAAAGGACTAAATTAAACTAAAGGACTAAACTAAATGAAGGACTAAATTAACTGTCTCTTTGTAATCTCTGACTGTCTGTAGTTCTTATATTACGACTTCCATCCAATCTAAAATAAAGAATCCTGAAACAAAACAAGCAACTTTACACGTTTTATAAGAGCCAGATTCTCTTAATAAGGTAAAATAACAGACATCATTAGTCTTAAAGCCTGAGATGACATAAGCTTTTAGACTTATAGGATTTGAAACAAAAGCAAGAAAACAGAGTCAACAGAGGAAGTTATTCCTTTATTCCTCAGAGGAACAAAATACAACAGGATCATAAACATGATCTTTACATTTTAAAACCATTAAAACCAGAGACATCAGACTGAGGAGAAGTTGAGGATCCAGCAGAATTCCTGGAGTTTCCTGGCTTAGTCCCCTTTAGTCTGAACTGCTGCTGAGGACCACTGGGACCAGTAACAGCTGTCAAACCGGTGCTGAGGTGAAGATGTTACTTTACTGGATAGGTTTACAGGAGCTGTCAAGTAATGTGAGTTTAATTGGTTCCAATGGTTCATACCCCCCCCCCCCCCCCCCCCCTGTTCTGCTGAGAATAAAAACACAGTGTTCAGTGTCCTGGTGGGGCAGGAGGGGGTGTGCTGAACAAACCGGCCGCCGTGGTGACAGATGCCCCCAGAAAGCCACTAACAGGATGACAGCGCTGCGAGGGCCGCGGGGTAAAGACGGATTATGTCTGAGCAGTAGATAAACAGATTATTCCAGAAACAGTGCCTTTGTTTTTAACCTTGTCACTCTTACCACACTCTCAGCTCCCAGTTTCCACAATTCCTGTGGGGAGGAGGAAGACCGTCCTCCATCGGAGGAACATCCTGGGACTCATTAGGACTGTTGCAGCTGCAGCTCAGGGGCCTTAAATGATCTCCATGAACTCAGACAGCCTGCACACCAAAACGACTGCACCCATGAGCTCCACCTGAGCAGGAGGACACCGCCGACCCTCCCCTCCCACCTCCCCTCACCCTGCTGGATTGACCTTCATATTTTGGGAATTCCACAATGCTGCGTAAATTTGGACTGGTGCTGCTGTTGGTCTTCACTCAGCAAGCTGCTGGATCTAAAGGTAAGCCTTGATTTGTTCCCAAACACACAGTGCTAGAGTTGACACTCGAGGTCACATGTTTTTACAATTTTATTCTTTGCCAAGCGAATAAAGTTGCTATTTCTTAAGAGATAAGAGCAGTTAAATATAAGGATTTAAAGAGTAAGACAATCTGTGCACGCCTGAAAGCAAAGCCTATTAGGATTGCATAAGAAGTGTGAAATCACAAAGGTGTTGATGCTGAGCATACAGAGAGGCTGTTTATAAGCACAATAACAGCAACAAGCAGTGAATCTGAATCAGTATTTATGACAGGCTGTTTGAATGACATTACTCTCCACTCTTATTTGTTGTAAATATGATAAAAGAGAAGAGGATTATCAGTTTCCTGTATCACACAGTCTGAAACGTCAAATAAAACATCACATGTGACGTCAGAAATGAAGCTCCTGAGGTTCAGCCTCTCTAACACGTTTCTCCTATTTCTAGTAAAGGCATCAGTAAGCAGGCTGCCTGCTGAATATAACACCCACATCTTTGGCTAACAGCCTGAATATATGTGCTAGACTGTACAGAACACTGGGTAGAGGCTTGTGTTCTGGATGTGAGTTAATGTTATGTTGATGTGATGAAAAAGGAGGAATAAATCTGTGACAGCAGTGTGAAACCTCCACAGCACAAACACACCAGGGTTGTCTAATAATTATAATTATTCACCTACAAAAAGCTGTTGTGAGCCTGTTTTCATTTAATGACTTATTAAGAGACAAACCAGCAGTGCATCCTGAACTTTGTGCTCCTGTTCAGCTAACGGTGCAGCAGAGAGGCTGCTGCCTCTGGAGACGTCCTGTCAACACAGCAGAGCCTCCACCTCCCTCTCATTTCATTCATTTATTCATTCATGCCGTTAACATAGTGGACCTTTATCTGACACTTCTGCTTCCTATTGTATTATAGTGGATTAAGACTGTTAGTGGTCTCTATATAGGAGCAAAACACTGAAAAGAGTTCCACATATTCCATCAAGAATCGGGTCTGAATTAGCATCCAGCTAACAGCTATCAGCTAACATGATAGTACTGAATGTTTTATAAACTACAGTTATACTGGGACGACTCATTATGGGTGGAAATCTCTCCAGCAACTACTGAGGAGTCCCATCTAAAGATGCTGAACACTGGAGAAAGATCAGGAATTCCACCAGAGTCCAGGAAAGGCTGGGAATGTGTTCATAGATAAACAACCAGTAGAAAATAATTATATATATATATATATATATATATATATATATATATATATATATATATAGAGAGAGAGAGAGAGAGAGAGAGAGAGAAAATAACCCCCTGAATCACTATGTGAATATAAATGTAATGAAAAGCCAGAGAGCTACTGCAAACACATAGTTACACTATTTCCATTACACTTTTCCACAACACTTCTATTTTCAGATCTTAAATCCTGAAATATCTATAAACTGTTACTTAAATGAAACATTTGTCATATTAGCAGGAGAACCTGCTGGAATAAGCACAGCTGGAACAGCTGCCTGGAAATGTACCTTTGACCTCTATTTGACCTCTTTATCTTTCTTTCATTCATGCTTTCAAAAAGGATTTTAGAGTCAAATACTGCTCCTGTTTCTTTTAACCTGCTGCCTGTGCCAGATGGGTGGAGTTAACAGCAGTCATTTCTGTTGTCAGTGACAGTCAAGGAGACTTAATCCAATTTTCTTGAAATGTTCCCTAAGACTTGTGACATGACTGTCATCCTTTTGTAGTAAACACAACCCATCTGTTGCTCTGAACAAATGCCAGGGATGCAGATCCTACGAGGATCTGGTCTGCAGCCAGTCTGACCGTTTTCTGTCTGCTTCCTGTTCAGAGAGCGGCGTCCGGCCGGGCTCTGCGGTCCAGGCCGAGGTTGTTGGCTCTGGACGTCTGGTGGAGCTGCTGAAGACCTCCACCCAAAGCGAAGGATCAGGGTTTGAAGTGAGCCCACGTCGCTCCAAGAGGTCGGTGTTTCTGCACCCTGGAGTGAAAATCTGCCCCCAAGAAACGGTCCCTGAGGTGCTCGCCAACCACCGGGCTTACTACCAGCTCAGAGGTACTTTGACCAGGCCATGCCTGTTCACTGTGAGACTCTGCTGCAGGGTGTCAGCAGAGAGAGTGTCGGGGTTTCCTGCACATGTTTTTCTGGTCATAAACTTCGACAGACACCTCAGAATTTACACAGGATTACAGAACAGTTTTCCAAACCAGACATGATGTTTTCACTTCTTAAATGATAGACTTTCACTGCTTCAGTCTGGTAGGATTTAATCCACCTGGAGGCAGGAACCTCCGAGGACATCCTGACATCCAGAAGGAAAGTGTTCCAGCTGTGTAAGACATGGTTTTTACTCATTCACTCTCTGAAGAGAAAAACAGCTGCATGAAATATTAAACATGGAAAATAGTTTGAACTTTTGACTTTGACTATCAGTTCTAATAAAGCCCAGGGAGGAAAGCTTCTCTGTCAGCCTGGTATTTACTGGTCTGTTTTACGAGCTTAAACTGGTTTGATGTCATGTCTTTGTCAGCTTTATGTGGGAAGCCCTGGGATAGCTGGTTAGCACCACAGGTTGGTGCTTCCTGTGATGTACAGAGTTCAGATCAACGTTTACTCTGATCTGGAACCAGTTGGTCCAGGTCATGATGTCTAACGTAAGGATACACCCTGAAGCCTTGTTTTGATCCAGACATACTCTGTTCACACAAACTTCGACCTAACTGTATCCGTACACCAGATGGGGGATGTGGGGGATCCAGATCCGGTGGATGTAGACGTGACCTTCTGTCTGACCTCTGCTCTCTGACCCTCGACTCAAGGCTGACACCTGTTGGTAAAAGTGGGTCTACTGGTCTGGTGTTTGACTCAATGTAAAAAAACAAGACGTTTAAAACCAACCCAACCCTAAAGAGGACTTCATTAAATGTTTAGATATCCATTCATGCTTCTGACATTAACTATGTGAATTCTGCTGTTTGCACAAAACCCAGACTGTTGTCAGTTTGCATCTCCAGTAAATGAAGTGTTGAAACACATGGATCAGAGTCAGACCTGTGAATGTGTCACAGGCTCATTTACTGTAGTTTACAGGGCAGATCGTAGCTCCTGCAGCAGCCTGTTTAAGGCGCTGGTTGTGTCTTTGTTTCAGTTTGTCAGGAGGCCGTCTGGGAGGCGTTCAGGATCTTCTTGGACAGGATCCCCGGGACGGCTGAGTACCAGAGATGGGTTCACACGTGTCAACAGGAGTCGCTCTGCATCTCCGACTTCGCCAGAAACTTCAGCAGCTCCGACGAGCACATCAGCCTCATCCACAGGGTGAGAAGATCTTCATGTTCAACACAGATACGTTCATATACAACATGTCTCATTAAGAATCATTAAGAATTTTAGGACTTAAAAACTGAATAATGAAAACATCTGTCATCTGTTTTCTGCACATCCGCTTTTTTATCCAGTAGTGTTTTATTAGTTCATTAGTTTTTATTTGTAAATCAAAAGACTTTTGGTGTGTGCAGAAGGTCAAGGCCAAAACAAAAAAGAAAGAAACAACCCTCACCCCCCATTCCCTCCCTCCCTCCATAGATTTCCTATTACATAGAGGAATGTGTGCTAGCATAAGGTGTCACATAGACATTACATGTATTTTTGTATTATGCTTTCCTCCTTAGCACCATGCATCCTAACTCCGGAAGTAATCTAAGGTCTTTAAACACTTAGTGAAGGTTATTGATCTCATGCAGTCGTTATCTACTCACCACCAATCGTCTCTGGAGCCTCACAGTAAATCAGTATTTGTCTAAACAACTGAAGAGGATGGAGCCTAGTTTTTAAAAAAGCTAACATAACACAGCTCACACAGTGTAATCCAGCACTCCAGAAGATCCTATATTGATTTAGAATTTTATTAATCTGAAATCTTAACTGTAGCTTATCAGCTAACTGTTAGTGGGCCCCTGTATGAGGAAGGGACATGACTGTAAACCAACCACAACTTCTGATCTCTGTTCACCTGCTGCCTGGATGTTGGCTCTAATGCTACATTCTCTGGGTTTTACCCTGTTGCACCGCCGTCAGACAGGGGCTAGCAGGCTAGCATTTATAACTCCACAGCTACAGGGAAGATCTCAGATTAAAGAGGTGGAAATAACATCCTTCAAATCACTCGAGGATCTTTTGGTTTCTGTAGACTTGGTTTATGCCTTATGAGCTGCAAGGATTCATTTTATGTTTGTGAAGATATAGTCAGTTAGACTATATCATATTTTATTTGTTGATTATGTAATAATAATAACATACTAAAAGTAATAATTATTCCCATCTGGAGAACAACTACATTTATCAGTAAGTGTTGAGGAGTAAAGGCTCATTTCTGCTCAGTGTTAAAATGGACAGAGTCTCTCTCTGCCTTCACTTCCTCCATATTTGTTCATGTTTTCTGAAAGCTTACAGATATGGAGGAAACTGACTAAATGGATCAGTACCACCGGAAACTGTTGGCTGCTGTGTGGCCATAATTCAAACTAGACACGACAAATCAAATCTCTGAACACACAAGATGAGGAGGAAGATTTAAAGCATCATCTGGTCTGCTTAGTCTGCAGCCACAGACCGTCGGGTCAGAATGTGGAGAAAACAGGACTTTATGGATGTCAACACGTCAGCTGATGGTGTGGGAATGTTTTATTTTCCACCATCAGCTGGGCAGTCACTTTTCAATTTTAATGTAATCAAACAGTCATGTCGTCTGAAGCTGCTTTCACCAGTATGATGATGAACACCAGTGGCCTCCACAGTCCAATAGAGCCCCTTTATTCTGCCGGCGGGTCTGCAGCGACTGTGATGCTGTGAAGTCTCCAGCAGATTGTTGAATACATGACATCAAGAAATCAGGCTGTTCTGGGGCCAAAGAGGTGTCAGTAATGGAAATAAAGTGCAAAGTTTTCTTTGCCCATTAATGGTCAAAGTTATTTTTAAAATTACATTGTGGAGATTTAATGGGTTTTATGACCCGAAGGTTTGTTAAAGTCCCTCAAGGCTTCTGAGGAGGCTGCAGCAAAACTATTTGAAACCACTGCACACAACAGGTAATTGGAATATAATTCATTTACACAAACTCAAGTCGTTGATGAACAAATCAGTTTCATCAGTCGTCTATATAAGAACTGCCAGCAAGAGCAGCAACATCACTGATGTATGACATCATCACCATCAGCTCATCATGTGACTCGTTAGTGCTGACATGACAGTATTTGTGTCTGACATGCTTGTTTATTGATTGTTTACAGAGGATGAACCGGAGGAGAGGTGGGGGGGCTTCAACACGGTGGGTGTGACACCTAACTAACCCAGACCAAAGGTTCATAACGACACAATCATTTCCTCCTCTGCTCCCTTTAAATCATGTTTCCTGTTTTTTCTTCCTCTTTCTTCAGTCTCATCATCTTTCTATGACTTTATTTCTATCCAATGATTTCAGAAATTGAAATGTGACTCTGGAAATGTGAGGATTATAATGAATGTGAGGACTTATGGCGACACACACTGGATCAGAGAAATGATCAGACTCATTACTTTACACAGTCAGATTCTTTACTTGTAATCTCTTCAATAAAGAATTAGAGGCTTTTTAATAACCAGGATACACACAAAGCTGTTTCCACAGACTGAGCACAGTTACTGTCCTGTTCTGTACGACACACCGGTGAATGATCTCATTCTCTAAAGGCCATTTAAACTGTCAAACCTAAGAAGACACAGTTCTACACACAGGCTAACAGAAGGAAGGACAAAACTGTAGACACCAGAGGCAGAGCTGAAGCAGCTCAGCGAATTTATTAACGCACAAAAGCCCAAAAGGGTTATGGGGTAGGGAGCAACAAACAAATACAAATAGCAGGAAAACAAATACAAACATGGAGCAACAAACAAATACAAACAGGGAGCAACAAACAAATACAAACAGGGTGCAGGTAAACAAATACAAACAGGAAGCAGATAAACAAATAAAAACAGGGAGCAACAAACAAATACAAACGGGGCAACAAACAAATACAAACAGGAAGCAGATAAACAAATACAAACAGGGTGCAGGTAAACAAATACAAACAGGAAGCAGATAAACAAATAAAAACAGGGAGCAACAAACAAATACAAACGGGGCAACAAACAAATACAAACAGGAAGCAGATAAACAAATAAAAACAGGGAGCAACAAACAAATACAAACGGGGCAACAAACAAATACAAACAGGAAGCAGATAAACAAATAAAAACAGGGAGCAACAAACAAATACAAACGGGGCAACAAACAAATACAAACAGGAAGCAGATAAACAAATACAAACAGGGTGCAGGTAAACAAATACAAACAGGAAGCAGATAAACAAATAAAAACAGGGAGCAACAAACAAATACAAACAGGGAGCAACAAACAAATACAAACGGGGCAACAAACAAATACAAATGTTAGCAGGAAAACAAATACAAAGAATCAACGTCCAGATAAATGAAAAAAGACACTGGGATGAGGCACACTAGACACACAAGGTACAAAAAAAGCGAAAGGTGTTTTCAAAGCGGAGGAATCTTTTCATAGTTCTAAACCTGAGGAACCTCCTTTTTATTGGATCGGTTCCTCAGGAACAGGGAAGGATTGTAGGTCTTAGAACTTCTTCACAGTTTTGTTTGCTTTAACGTGTTTCATTTTTATCCAATGTAAAAAGTCTTATAAAGGCTGAAATAATGAGATTTTATACGTTTTGTTTCCTTGTTGTGCAGAGACGTGACCCCTGCACAGACACACAACATCCCTGAGATAACAGGTAGAACATTAATGCTGTTATTATATTATTATGGTGGTTGTTGAATCCTCACTGGATAATGGATGGATAATGTAATGATCTTCTTGTTCCTGCACTGTGGACTTTGTATTTCCTGTACTATATGACTGTAATTTATATATAAAGTGTAGACTGGTCTACAGTTGTTACTGCATGTGTTGTCCTTGTATTGTCTTTATAGCTGTGAACTGAGAGACTTTAAGTGGGATTATATCTTTATTTACACCCTTCCTGTTCATCCTCTGTGATTAACGTCACTCTGATGTTACTGTAGGTGCAGAGGTTCAGCCCGTCGTCACGTCAGCGGCCCCCCCGACCACCACCGTCCTCCTCAGCCCTGTGAGCGCCTCTCCGAGCCCCGGCCTCCATCACAGCCAGCCAGCTGAGGAGGTACAGAAAGGCACTGATTCTTATATTTCAGTCAACGCTCTTATCTCCAGCAACAAGTCAAAGGAGGCAGAAATGTCACAATCAAGTACCTATTGTCTGAAAATGATACATGAGGAGGTGTTACATAAATCTGAGTAAAGGTCATTAACGTATGTCTTGTGTCCGTGTGTCATCTTTCAAATTAAAAATACAGAGAAATGAATATTTCATCCCACAAATGAATGATATTCTGACTGCTGACTGTTTCCTGTCCAGCACTGAGCAGCTCCACTGGACTCTGAGGTGGATCATGTCATAGAACTACAGACCAGACACAGATTCATCCTCTCATCTGTTGTCATTATCAATAAAAATGATTTCAGCTCAGAAATCTGCTGTCTTAAAACTGGAACCTTAGGGTTTAGTTTCTTTACCGTCATGATTGTTCGACATGTTTTAGACCCAAAATTCTTCTTATTAGTATGGTAATTAGTGGAGACTGACACAACCAAACTGAGACTGACACAGATACATTTGAAAACACAGCTCTTATACTGAAGGACCAGAAAAACAAACCTTTTTCATCTCTTTTCATTTGGAAGGGTTTTGTATTTTTGTTGCTTAAAAAATGTGCTCGTTTTCTTGTAAATTCTCACATTCTGAGTTTTTACCAGGAGAAGTAGCACCGTTATTTTATGTATTCATTCATTCTTTATCTACACTGGTCCTAACATGTTGTCATACTTTTCTTCTTTTTGTCTTTCCTTCCCTTGGTTTTATTCCTTCATTCATTCTTCTATTATCCTACGTGAGTTTCAATGAGAGCAGCATCATTTCAGTTTCAATCATCTACATACGACAGGTTTTTAACAAGCTTTGCCTGTTTTTGATCAGTTGTTACTAAAGAAATGAGCGACAGGCTGAATGTGTGTCACTGAGCCTCGGTGACTGACGGATGTTGTGGACAGCTGGCCAGACTGTGACATCATTAAGACTCACACTGACTCATGTTTGTTCGGTCCTGAAGGACTCGGAGCTTCCTAACGTGGTCCCTGAGACTCCGGTGGAGCAGATAGTGGAGTTCAGGATCGACCTGGTGGATCCAGGCTACAGAGAGCTGCTGGACGACCCAGACTCTCCTCAGTACATCGACCTGGCTCAACACCTGCAGGACCAGGTGGGCTGGACAAAGGTCCTCTGTCTCCAACATGTCAGATAATTGTGAGCCAGTTGTGTTGTTTCTGGAAATGAAAACATAATGATGTGAAATCACAGCTGATTGAATGAAAACGATGAAACAGAAAGACTGGAAAACTCAGAAATATTCTATTTAAAAAGATATTAATAACAGGTGGGTTTCCTATTCATGCAGTCCAGTTTTATAGTGACACGATCGTCCTCCTAGTTACTCACAAGCTCAGAGTTAACAGCATAAAGTGATAAAAACACCTTGTCTTTTCCAGATGCAGCATGTTTTTGACAAGCTTCCAGAGTTTAAAGCCATCCATGTGCTGGGAATCAGGTAAGTCCTGAGCATGAAATACAAATCAGAGTATTAAAGGCTCTGAGCGAGGACGTTAAAAGAGTAATCAAATCTTCACCGTGGCCACGGCGGCGGCGAGACATTCCACCGAGCCTCGATAATGTCATTCAATCTGGAATGAGCAGATCGTTTGTCGTGGACAGCCATTCTGAAAGATAAGAGGCCGGTTGTCATTGAGATTAGTGTCAGATGCTGCTGCAGGCCAATGTTTCATTCCACGACAGAATAGAGAAGCAGGCAGAATGGATGGCATTGTATAAAACCAACGAAGAAGAAAATGTTCACAGATAAATAGTCTTTTTTTAGAATGAAAGCTGCATTTCCTGTTTATTCAGAAATGTTTACTGAACCCTCTGAAGGTTTTTACATCTCTTCTTAAATTCACCTTTTTAAGGTGTAAAGAGATCATTTGACTCAAAACCCTGAAAAGCTGAGATGTTTTATTTTTTAAGTCTCACCTTTCCTCCTGTGGACCAATAGTTCTGGTTCTTACATGGGTTTAAAGTCCAGTTTAAAAACAGAAGCACTGGAATATTAGAATAAAATATAGATAAACGTAGAATAAATGTCTAAAATGACGTTTTATAACATGTTTTCTGAGTGTTGTCTGTCACTAGTACTACTGTTAGAACTGAATAATGACTTCATACATAGGAAGCTTCATTTGGATTTGTGTGAATGAAAAATGTGCACAAATATTAAAGCTCAGCCCAAATATTAAATATAAATAATCCCACAGAAAAACACACATGAATCCACCAATCCACACACGCTTCCAGCTCTATTCTTGGCGTCCCATTGGTCGATGTGAGTCACGTATGACCTGGTGAGAGTAAGGATGAGGAAGAGGAGGGTCTACAGATTCCAGTAACATTCGAGTTTTATCAGAGTTATGTCACAAAATATTTGTCCACATGTAACCACTTCAATATATTACAGTAGTACATGAACTGTGTACTATTTACTGGGAAATATTAAAGTATTCAGTCACTGGTAGAGACAACAACAACAACAACAACAACAACATGAAGTTTCAGATTTAAATGACTGTATTCCTTACAGTCCTGATTAACAGAGGTGTTACACCTTAAAGTGATTTAAAACTAATGAATGTTTTTTATTCTAACTTTAACTGTTTTTCTTCCTGGTCCAGTTTTCATTTCCTGCTCTTACACCTTCTTTTCTTCTTCCCAATGCAAGCGAGGCTCAGGACACTGACGGGTAAATACTGTGTGTTAGTGACGCTTTCTCTTTGTTTTGGGGGATTATTTGCCCACAGACTGTCCTGGTAGGAATGAACCTGCTCAGACCAGATAACTGCTGAGACAAGAGGACATTTTCTCCGTGAATCTCTCCTCTGCTAAAGGTTAACAACAGTTCTGTGGTGCTGCAGTTTTCCCAAAGTTGGTTAGCTGGTCCTTTTCTCTGCTCATCAGACGACAGGTGAGCAGAGAAACAGGGAGACTTGTGGATCCAGTCATTGTCGAGCTGCTCCCCTCGTTAATTTGTCTTCTCCTGTGGTGTCTGGCGCTGTCACGGCCAATCACGTGGAGGCGAGGCCTCAGCGGGAGCTCGTCCTCTAATCTTATGAAGGATTCACACCTCCTCCTGCTTCTGTCTGTCCCACTCCAAATAATGAAAGAGTCACATTCTGTGTCAACTTCTGAGGATTCATTTCAGTCAAAACTCATGACAGGAATCACAAGTCGGTTTCTATTGACTCTAAACATCAGCATCAGAGTCAGGAGGTGTTGAACCTCCTCTCTGACCGTCTCATAGCAGAAAGTTGTAAACATGGAGGGAGAATCCTCACCTTAAAGGAACATGAAAATTCAGTCATCTACTCGCCTCCATGCCAGTGAAGAGGCAGGTGAAGTCCATAAAATGACTCCACACAGCTCAGACATCTCCACAAGACCCCCAGTTGATTTAAAACGATGTTATTTACACCCTTCTTAAACTTCTTTTCAGGGTAGCCTCTAAGCTATATGTGCTGCTAGCTTCAGCTTCAGCTTCAGCTTCAGCAGAGCCCTCTGTTTAATGACAGAAGCTTCCAGGTAAACTCTGACGTAAGCAGATGTTTGGTGCTTTCGTAGCTTCCTCAGACGGGGCGTGATTAACACTATCTTAAAATAGGATTTGAATAACGTCTTTTCAAATAAATGTGGAATCTCCTGACGTACGAGCTTGTATGGAGTCATTTGAGTTGTTTTTGTTCTTTAGGAGAAAACTGCACTTTAAAGTCTGTTGTGTTCTGTCTGCCCTTCTGGTACCTATTTGAGTTGGTATGATAAATAGACTGAATAGCGGAGCGTTAAGGCATTGATCATCGAGGGAAAGGAAATAGTCTGAGATGTTCTGAAACAAAGAGGAAAACATCTCAGTAATGCCTCTTTGTACATCACATAAATGAAAAAGGTGCACATAAAAGAACAAAAGGACAGAATAAAGCTGTTTGTTTGTATTCAGGAAGGTTGATCTTCACACAAGAAAAGTTCAAGGCACATTTCTCTACTTGGAAAGTTGAGAAGCCTTTAATATATGAGCTGCACCAGGAAATATCCAGGAAATATCCCATGAAGGAAGCCTGACTGGATAAGAGGTCAGTGACTGCAGCCGCCAGCAGAGGAGTGAAGGTGTGTGTTTGTAGATATGTGACTCAGAGAGTTGTCTGAGCTCAGACTCCAATCATGCAGAGGATGTTTGACATGCAGAACCACCACTGCAACATGATGAATGAGCCTAATGAAGGACTTTTGTTTGGAAAATTCACATCATCGCCATTCTAATCAGTCACATCTCACAAAATCAGCTTATTCTCTCCTGATGACGACGGTCAGGTAGAATATTGATGAAGCGTTGATGCAGTCTCTTTTTTTCTCTCACCTGGTTCTCTGAACATGTGTGTCCTTACTGCAGCATCACATGACCTCTGGTTACCTTCACCGTGTTCAGCTGTTCCCTCTGCAGCATCACATGACCTCTGGTTACCTTCACCGTGTTCAGCTGTTCCCTCTGCAGCATCACATGACCTCTGGTTACCTTCACCGTGGTCAGCTGTTCCCTCTGCAGCATCACAACCTCTTTAATCCACACAACATTAATGTTTTCAGGACTGTGATTAACAGCTGTAATTAGTGAATGTCACACAATTACAGGGACAGTAGGTGAGTTTTTATTGGCCAGAAGCTCCAAAGTATCAAAACAATACACTGCAAAAACTAACTCATCTGTGCAGGATACGCTGTGTGTGCCGGGCATTGACCAATCAGTGGTCTGTAATGTTTCACATGACCTTTTAGTACCTGCTCGGCTCGCTTGGAACCACAACGGAGGAGATACTAAAAAAGTAGTACCAGGTACTTTTTACCTAATGAGGCACAAAAAGGCGAGTAGAGCCAGTACTATGCAGTGGAGATGAAGCTTTAGCATAAACCCAGCTGAAGGTGAATGAGATGTAGGATACACCATAGTCACCATTTATGTCCTCATACTGGTTCCATCATCAACCCTCGACCTGACTGCTGATGCTGTACATGTACGAATGTACAATAAAGATTGGTTTAAAAGCTCCTTCAATGCAAGTGAAATCCTGTCAGTCATTCACAAGCAAATATTGTCATGATATTTGATCTTACTTCGATTTTAGTAATTGCATTGTAAGCCTGTATCTACAGCGGACTGATATAGATTAGATGATAATACATTTATTGAGAGCATCTCCTTTACAGGCCCAGAGGGATTTCGGTGCACTACTCTCTCATCTTTGAGATCAACTCTGAGGATTCAGAGACTGGCAGGCCGGAGTCTTCATCCAGCTCCAGACTCTCAGATATGGTGACAGAGGCTTTACATGAGGAGGCCTCACTGCCCATCGATCTGGACTCTCTTACCTTTGAACCAGGTACGATGATAACATCAATGTTACTGTCACTGTTCATCTTTTTTCACTTTGCCTTATATCACAATGATTTATAGCATTTGATCCTAAACGTCGGTATGAAAATGCTTGTTTTTTTTTTCTTTTTGACAGAAGCCATCCTTCTACCAGGCCTGATGTCGGCCTCTTCAGCAGACGTAGTGAATGAGGTCAGACCTTCTCACAGCGTAGACTCAGGACAGGAGGACCTTTAGAAAAGTGTAGCAGTAGATGTTATTAAAGACACAGTGTGTAGAAGTAGCCTGTAGCATCTTATGCATGCAATACTATATTGACTCTGAACCATTAGGGGCAATGAGACTCCAACACAAACATACAATAAATACACTCTCTAAACCACAGCTGTAAAAACTAACAAATACTCTTTTATTATTGGACACATTCAGCTGACATGTGGTTCACTGACTAAACCACAACTTGTTATAGGAGAAGTTAATTAGTCCTAATTGACTGGAAGTGTACCAATTATACTATTGTGTACATTTTCCCTGTAATTAGTAAAAATAAAATAATTATTTTTAGAAATCTTGCTAAGAATGTTTGAATACTTTGTTCTGTGGAACGTCAAATGCAAAGTCACAAACAAATTTTCATTGCAATAATTACACCTTAAATCCCCACAGCCAACTGAACCGGATTCACACAACGAGTTCAAAGTGTTTACTGATGAGCCAGAGGTTGATAAACCTCGAGTCGTGGTTCCCCTCACCCCCAGGGAGAAGGACAATGCCCTTGTGACCCTGCTAGACCCCACAGCTGTCCCAGATGTGGAGATGACAGCGGTGACTGCTGGGGCTGCAGAGAGCAGCGAACGTTCCCCTGCCTCAGAGGATATTACGGATGAGTCTGAGGCTACGCCTGTGAATGAGCACGAGCCATCAAATGAAAAAGGGGAGGAAGAACGACTACCAATCATTACATATGAGATTGAAACCATTCATCACGATGAAACCGGTGAACTTGTGAGAGATTACATCCCAACCCCGATGATTCCTGACCTTGAGACTGATGCTCCATATGGCAGTCTGTCTCCAAATCTGATATTGGACAAAGACTTGAATCCTATTGAAGAGGACAGAGAGAATCCTAGTTTGGATGTTGTCACCCCCTTTACACAGATTTTATTAAGTGCAGCTCCCACAGGAGAGGAGCTGTCTGATCTGGAACTCCCTATCACAACAGCGTCCGGCGTCACAGGCCAGCCTCCCACTGAGAGAACAGCAACCCTTCAAGAGGACAGAGACGGTAATGCTCTTCCAGATGAGGAAGAAACTGAACGGGTTGTTCCTGCACCTCCCGACCCTAGTGAAGTTTCAGAGTTGGAAACTGGTGTCGTATTACAAGAACCAGAGGGAGAGTTGGTGGTGAAACCTAATGAAGAACCGCTCGAGGTTTTACAACCCACACCTGAACAACTAGAACTTTCTGTCCCTGCAGAGGGGAATTTAGACGTTTCAGAACCTGAGCTGGAAATAACTGAAGTATTAGAGCCAGAAGAAAAAGTCAATGATGAGGAAGAAGCAGCAGACGTTTTAGAGACACAGGAAGAAGTTACTGAAGTTTCAGAGTCACAGGAAGAAGTTACTGAAGTTTCAGAGTCACAGGAAGAAGTTACTGAAGTTTCAGAGTCACAGGAAGAAGTTACTGAAGTTTCAGAGTCACAGGAAGAAGTTACTGAAGTTTCAGAGTCACAGGAAGAAGTTACTGAAGTTTCAGAGTCACAGGAAGAAGTTACTGAAGTTTCAGAGTCACAGGAAGAAGTTACTGAAGTTTCAGAGTCACAGGAAGAAGTTACTGAGGAGGAGGAAGTAGCCAAAATTTCAGAACCAGAGGAAGAGTTGGTCGCAGAAAATCTAGAAGAGGCATCTTCAGAACCAGACGAATTGGAGGAGCTTGATGGAGTTTCAGAGGCAACAGAATACAAACCAGAGACAGAACCAGATGATGGCACAGTTGAGATTTTGAATGTGGAAGAAAGAGTGGACATTCTGCAACCAGAAAAGGAAATTGTTGAAGTTACAGAAAGGGAACCAGAAGAAGGTATATCTGAAGTTTCACATCAAGAACCCAAGAAAGATGATGGGGTTTCAGGTACAGCTACAGAAGCATTGGGAGATTCAGAACTCAGAGAGGATGTAGATGGAGTTTCACAACTAGTGGAAGAGGTCGACCCTGCAGGACCTGAAGAAACACTACATGAAGTTTCTGATGAGACAACAATTGAAGATTCTGTACTGGAAGTAAAGGCAGTGGAGGAGGAAACAGCTGATGTTGTCAAACCTGTAGATGAAGAGGATCTCACTGATTTTCCAGAACCAGAGGATGAGATGGTAGAATCAGAGGTGGTGGTTAGTGAAGCTCCAGTTAAAGGGGTAGTTGATGTAATGGAACCATCGTCCGATCCAGAATCAATGCCAGAACTGGAGGGGTATGCAACTGAAGGGACAGAAACAAGAGATGAGGTAGTTGAGGCTGCAGAATCAGAGGAGGAGTCGGAGAAGGTTTCAGAACCAAGTGAAGAAGACGCAGATGGAGGGAAAGGGCCAGAAGAAGTAACCAGTGTACTGCAACCAAAGGAGAATATAAAACTAGAGGAAGATGTGGTCACTGCCCCGGCAGAGAAGGACAATTCTGAACCAAAACTTCTACTAGAAACTGGAGAAGAGGCAGCTAACATTTTAGAGGAAGATCAAGTGGAGGCAGTTGAGAGTACAGAGGAAACCTCCAAACTAGGAAGAGGTGTAGATCATATTTTACATCCTACAGAAGAGTTGACTGGACTTCCAGAGCCCAAATCAGAAGACAGAGGAGTAGTTGATGTCCCAGAACCTCAAGGGGAAGGAGTTGATGTCGGAGAACCAGAGGAGGGGATAGTTGAGGTTTTAGAATCAGAACCTGGTGAAGATGCTACGGAGCCACCAGCCGAGTCAATTAAAATTCTTCACCCATTGGAAGACAGGGAAAATCCTCACTTTGGAGGAGATACTGTTCAGGTTGTTGAAGACAGTGAGTTCCTTCAACCAGTCAGGCCTGACTTCCATCAGCCTCATGAGGAAGACATCTTACCCATCATACCAGTAAGGATCCAGCCTTCTGAAGAAGATGAGGTTTACGTGGAGGAGGATGTTGGCAGTGTCACGAACACTGGAGCTGTAGCACCGACAGAAACGTCAAAGAGTGATCTACAGTTTGAAACAGGTGAGGAACAGGCTTTAGCAGGGATTGTTGTTGATGAAGCAGTATTTCTGGAACCTTTCAGATATTAAGAAATAACACATCAACCCATAAGTGGAGATTCAGACTGAAAATTAAGCACCTTATAACTAATTCAGCAGACATTTGACATAGTAATTTGTGGAAATCCTTCATAAATGTCAGCTTTTTTCATGACATTTCAGGCGAGGAAGACGCATCAGAGGAAACTAAAGTGACAGAAGACTTATTGGAGGAGACACAAGAAAGTGATTCAACCCCAGACATCAGAGGAACGGCAGCACCGGTTTCAGATTCCGTCCCTACACCTCCGGCAACTTCTGCTGATGTGTCTGCACCCAGCTGGACTGTAGACTCTGGACTCTTTGAGGTAGCAGAGGAGTCTTCAGAGGATGATGACACAGAACCAGGAGCAGATTTGGACCAAAGTGAGCCAGCTGTTGTCGTTATGGATGAAGATTTGGAAGAATCAGTGCAGAGAGGAGGCGAAAGCCAAACCGGTCCACCAGCAGCTACTGAAGACGACGTTGACCAGGTTGTAAAGGACCTGGTGGTGGAGCTGGATCAAACTGACATCACAGCCACCGAGGAAAATCAGCTGCTGGACGAGGCTAGTGGTTTCCTGCCTGCTGGAGAGGAACACACCACTGTAGGCGTCACAGCCCCGCCTCCTCTGCGATATTTGACCACACCCACCATGACCACAGCCAGCCAGGGCAGGGAGCTGGTGGTGTTCTTCAGCCTGCGCGTCACCAACATGAACTTCTCCGAAGACCTCTTCAACAAGACGTCTCCGGAGTACAGATCCCTGGAGAACACCTTCTTAGACGTGGTGAGTAGAACAAGAACAACACAAGAGAACGTCTGATGTGTGAGAACAAAATGAGAACATCCACACTACCCAAGCATTTCAAAGAAGATTTGAATGATTTGGTAACTACATTTTAACCTACACCATCATAGTTACATATTTACATACAAAACTTTTTTTTCCAGAGCTTTGATTCTAACAGTAGTTGAAATAAATCTTCATCCAGACCATGAATGAATAAAAGCGTACTTGTTGTTGAGCCTTGGTGAAGGTCTGCGCTCTACTGAGTGAAGTACAGGAGTCTGAAGCCAACCTGCGCTAACATTTCTAATCAATATACTTCTAGCTGTTTTCACGTTGGTATAGAGTCTTATGTAACGGGTCTCAGGTGTGAGACTCTCCTCTTTCACTTTCATTATGACGTCATGGCTCAACAGAGATAATTACTGAACAGGAGCAGCTGATCTGTTCTGTCTGACCTGCTGCTCTTTGTGCTGTGAACAGATATGTTTCAATAGTTTCAATGAGGACTCATTTGAAGCTCAGGTAGGTACAGTCCATCATTAATGTCACTGCAGACTGTGATTCAGCTCAGTGAATGAGGCCGGAGGCGGTTGTGTTCTCATATGGAGGTGAGAACGCTGCAGGGAACAAAGGGTACCTCCTACAATGTGTTTCAACAGGTATGATGTAAATACCTGGGAGGTTAAACACAAGTTTCATTTTCAGTTCATCAGCAGCATCAACATCCTCTGGTTGGTCATTTGGGGCTCAGCTGATCTCATTTTATCGTCCTTAATACTCTTTTTATTCATGTTTGTATTTTTGCTCTGATTGGATTGTGGCTCAGGGTAGCAGTCATTCTAAACAACAACAGCCAGAGAGCAGTTCAGTAAAACATGCCTGGTTTTAGTCCTTGGGCTTAAAAATGACGATTTAAAAAATCATGACTACATCTGTCTTCCAGGATGAATAAAATAGGACTAATAGGAATACAATGAATGAATGCTGCTACAGTTTCCACATGTTTGTGATGCTGTCTGGGTTTTTTATCCGTCTGCAGTTACTTCACAGAGGAATTAGTTTTATAGTAGTATGTTATGGAATGACTGTAAGAACTCCTTCAACCTTGAATATGACATCCAACTATTATTTAATTGATTGTTTAGTGGATAAACTTCACTTAACTGTTTTATACAGCTGAGAACGTTTCCTATTTTAGACTTTATGTAAAATGTTATTTATCATCGTTTTCTCTGTGTTGGCATCAAATGACCAGTTTGAGTTCACTTTCATTCATTTCACTCCTTTTCAGGCACTAACATATATTTCTATTGATCGTTTTCTCTGTAGTGGATATTTTTCCAATCGACCTTCTCAAACAGCCATAATTCATCAGGAAACCATTCATACTGGGACGTTCCCAGTGGCCACTTTTAGAAGTGTTGGGCTCTACCAGGAAGATCCCAGGTGTAAATACTAATCAGGCTGAGGATGATGCACAGTCAGCATAGATCCACTCAGTAAATGAAGAAACAAATCTTTATCCTCAGCACAAAACAATCAAACCAAATAAAAATCAATCAGTTTGTGTCGCCTTAATCCATCCTCATATTTATCCTGCTGTCAGGCCGTTAATGAGGAGAAAACATGGAGGCAAACGTCCAATCAAAATGTTTGTTTCTCGTCTTAAAACTCGATTTGATAAAGAATGAAGACCACATCTGTAGTTTGTTCATCTGTAGTCTTTACTCCAGTTTATTATCCAGGTGAGCATCAGCAGTCATCATGTTTATAAGTCCCATCATCACTACAGCTCATCTAGACGTCACTCAGACCACAGACCTCCACCAAAGCAGCTCAGTTTCCTCATGATGTCATAGCAACAGTCGCCTGATAGGCTGACCCTCATCATGTGACTCCTGGACCAGGAAAACCTGCCTCTAGAATCTGGATCACATTGGTATCATTATTAGTTTCTAAATGTAAACATCCTGGATCACCAGATCCAGAATATGACTTGGATCCAGATCAGACTCTGATGTGTTCTAGCATAAGTAGTTTATGTAAAATCTGTTTTTTTCTGACCAATTCTTCTCATACCTCCAAGACTGAACAGTTCTACATATCGATTAGTCTGCCTGACCCTCCACAAAATCTCATGCAGATCAGTTCATCAGTTTTGCGTAATTAGGGAAAATGTAACAAAAAAAACACTTATTGGTGTTTATTGGGGGAATCGTGCTCCTCGTTCCCTCAACCTACACCTAAATGCTGGTTCAGTCACTCTCATTAAATCAAACCAGGTTAGTTCATAAACCAGAGAAAAACTGGAAACCCTCCCTGCCCAAGTCACAAAAGTCAATGTCCTTCTCCACAGACCTCTGCTAGACCTGAGCAATCGAACCAGCATCATGTCTGCAGCTGTTTAATGGTGAAACATGCAGTGATTATCACATGAATAGTGTGTTTGGCTAAGGCCTATGTATTAAGAAACCCTCTACGTTCCCTGAATAGAACATGTTGTTCATTTAGCTCAGCAGTGTTGTTAACTGCATCAATAGAGGGAATTATGTCTGACCATGTGGGAATAGGAGAACAAAACTGTTGAACATTCCTGTTGTTACACTTTAAGTGTGTGCTGTGTGGAAATGTAGCCTCAGGGTGGGTAGCAGTTCAACTGGGTTTTAGAAGATACTAATTTGTTGAAGTGGTGTCTGATTTAAGGTGAGTGATTGTCCTAGAAACAATATTGATTACAGAAGAAATGAGTGAAGGAAGCTGATAAAGCAGCTGAGCAGAGCGCTGCTAAGCTGCATCTCTCCTGTAAAGAACACAATCACATCAACAGCAGTCAGTTCATCATTAAAACAGCAGCTACTAAATACATGACCAGAAACATTATGAAACGCATCCTACAGAAAATAGAATGTAATATAACCCCCTGATATGCAGCTACCTGACTAGAAGCTAGCATGTGGTTCACAAACATAGGTACTTATAGAAGTAATGATATTAATACTAATAATTTATTTTTTAAGACATTTACTATATTTAATCTAGCTATATTTGGAGAACTTTTTAAGATATTCTGGTAACAAGCAAACAAACAAACAAATAGTGGTGGAAAACATATACAGTAAATAATTTGGAGCTAGACTGGTTGAATTAAGGCTTATCTGACATTGTGTCCTAAAAAATATTTGGAACCATTGACTTGGACTAATAATATTATTTAGAATATTTTGTACCACTAAAATCTGAATGTCCATAGAAACCTTTAATAATTATGTGGAGAAAAACCAGAGTTACTTAGACAAAGAGGAAAACTAATAAATCTGTTAATGCAACGACATAATTCACAGGAAATCCAGACAGAATCCGTTTGTATCAGTTTATAGAATCAGTTTGAATCAGTTTATAGAATCAGTTTGAATCAGTTTATAGAATCAGTTTGAATCAGTTTATAGAATCAGTTTGAATCAGTTTATAGAATCAGTTTGAATCAGTTAATAGAATCAGTTTGAATCAGTTTATAGAATCAGTTTGAATCAGTTTATAGAATCAGTTTGAATCAGTTTATAGAATCAGTTTGAATCAGTTTATAGAATCAGTTTGAATCAGTTTATAGAATCCGTCTGTATCAGTTTATAGAATCAGTTTGAATCAGTTAATAGAATCAGTTTGAATCAGTTTATAGAATCAGTTTGAATCAGTTTATAGAATCAGTTTGAATCAGTTTATAGAATCAGTTTGAATCAGTTTATAGAATCCGTCTGTATCAGTTTATAGAATCCGTCTGTATCAGTTAATAGAATCAGTTTGTATCAGTTTATAGAATCAGTTTGAATCAGTTTATAGAATCAGTTTGTATCAGTTTATAGAATCAGTTTGAATCAGTTTATAGAATCAGTTTGAATCAGTTTATAGAATCAGTTTGAATCAGTTTATAGAATCCGTCTGTATCAGTTAATAGAATCAGTTTGTATCAGTTTATAGAATCTGTTTGAATCAGTTTATAGAATCCGTCTGTATCAGTTAATAGAATCAGTTTGTATCAGTTTATAGAATCCGTCTGTATCAGTTAATAGAATCAGTTTGTATCAGTTTATAGAATCTGTTTGAATCAGTTTATAGAATCCGTCTGTATCAGTTAATAGAATCAGTTTGTATCAGTTTATAGAATCCGTCTGTATCAGTTAATAGAATCAGTTTGTATCAGTTTATAGAATCCGTCTGTATCAGTTAATAGAATCAGTTTGTATCAGTTTATAGAATCAGTTTGTATCAGTTTATAGAATCAGTTTGTATCAGTTAATAGAATCTGTTTGAATCAGTTTATAGAATCCGTCTGTATCAGTTAATAGAATCTGTTTGAATCAGTTTATAGAATCCGTCTGTATCAGTTAATAGAATCAGTTTGTATCAGTTTATAGAATCCGTCTGTATCAGTTAATAGAATCAGTTTGTATCAGTTTATAGAATCCGTCTGTATCAGTTAATAGAATCAGTTTGTATCAGTTTATAGAATCAGTTTGTATCAGTTTATAGAATCCGTCTGTACCAGTTAATAGAATCTGTTTGAATCAGTTTATAGAATCCGTCTGTATCAGTTAATAGAATCAGTTTGTATCAGTTTATAGAATCCGTCTGTATCAGTTAATAGAATCTGTTTGAATCAGTTTATAGAATCCGTCTGTATCAGTTAATAGAATCAGTTTGTATCAGTTTATAGAATCCGTCTGTATCAGTTAATAGAATCAGTTTGTATCAGTTTATAGAATCCGTCTGTATCAGTTAATAGAATCAGTTTGTATCAGTTTATAGAATCAGTTTGTATCAGTTTATAGAATCCGTCTGTACCAGTTAATAGAATCTGTTTGAATCAGTTTATAGAATCCGTCTGTATCAGTTAATAGAATCTGTTTGAATCAGTTTATAGAATCAGTTTGTATCAGTTTATAGAATCAGTTTGTATCAGTTAATAGAATCAGTTTGTATCAGTTTATGACATGAAGGCTTTGATATACTGACCTTTTGATGGTGACCTAACAGGGCAGCATCAACCTATTTCTGACGTTCGTTGTTTTAGACAGAAGAGGTAAAATTAAATTTATCCTAAGACAATTTCATCACATCCAAACTGCAGTTATTTATTTTCTTCCATTTTTTTCTTTTTAGTCTCGGTACTTGAATTTTATTTTGTTCATTTAGTTCATGGTGAAAGTTTCACTATGTCTGAGAAATTCATTCAGGATGGAGGAATCTGTCGTTTAATTTTCTACTCATATCTTCTCAGTGTGAACAAGCTCTTGTTTAACAGATGAGACGATTTGATAAATGAAACCAGACACTTGGTCTTTAATATCTGATTACCTGCCAAATGCTTAACGGCTTCTTTCCTCTGAGAGATTCTCACTAAGTGGTTTGACTCTGCCGTCTCCAGCTGCTGCCGTTCCTGCAGGCGAACCTGACCGGCTTTAAAAACCTGGAGATTCTCAACTTCAGGAAGGGCAGCGTGGTCGTCAACAGCAAGATGAAGTTCACCAAGTCGGTGCCGTACAACATCACTGAGGCCGTCCACTGCGTCCTGGAGGAGTTCTGCTCCACGGCCGCCAAGCAGCTGCACATCCAGATCGACAGCCACTCTCTGGACGTTGAACCAGGTACCAGTCTGAACCGCATCAACACATTCAGTTTGTTCAAGAGTTGGGAATTTGTCTTTAAGTAGACACTGATCTGTCCCGCCACAAGTTATCACAGATTCTAAGGATGAGCCAATTTATTAGACAAAAACATCAACCCTGTTGATGATTGATCGGTTGATAAGATGATATTCACTGATAGAACGGAGCGATGTTTGTCAACTGAGTCACATCAATTTTGTGCTGAAACCTTCATGAGCTCCTGGCTTTAGCATCCCTGCTGTCAGGTTTTAAGTACTGAGGCTAAAAGATTATTATACTTTAAATGTAGTCATTATGTATTCAACCCCACAAAGTTAGGTGAAGGTAAGTCAGTTTTTATTTCAGTAGCACCAAATCAGAACAGAAACGACCTCCGGACTCTTTACAAAACAGCAGATTTAGAGCAGCTGAAGTTTCTGAGTCCTCCAATCATTTCTGGAGCTTCACAATAAAACAGCAGAGCAGAAGAAGAAGATGAAGACGATGATAACCCCCGACAGCTCGTATGGTGAAATCCAATCCAAATCTTCTTCAGGTGTTTTTAAACTAGTCTCCATCTTCTTCAGGTGTTTTAAACTAGTCTCCATCTTCTTCAGGTGTTTTAATCTAGTCTCCATCTTCTTCAGGTGTTTTAATCTAGTCTCCATCTTCTTCAGGTGTTTTTAAACTAGTCTCCATCTTCTTCAGGTGTTTTTAAACTAGTCTCCATCTTCTTCAGGTGTTTTAAACTAGTCTCCATCTTCTTCAGGTGTTTTAAACTAGTCTCCATCTTCTTCAGGTGTTTTAATCTAGTCTCCATCTTCTTCAGGTGTTTTAATCTAGTCTCCATCTTCTTCAGGTGTTTTTAAACTAGTCTCCATCTTCTTCAGGTGTTTTAAACTAGTCTCCATCTTCTTCAGGTGTTTTAAACTAGTCTCCATCTTCTTCAGGTGTTTTAATCTAGTCTCCATCTTCTTCAGGTGTTTTAATCTAGTCTCCATCTTCTTCAGGTGTTTTAAACTAGTCTCCATCTTCTTCAGGTGTTTTAAACTAGTCTCCATCTTCTTCAGGTGTTTTAAACTAGTCTCCATCTTCTTCAGGTGTTTTAAACTAGTCTCCATCTTCTTCAGGTGTTTTAATCTAGTCTCCATCTTCTTCAGGTGTTTTAATCTAGTCTCCATCTTCTTCAGGTGTTTTAAACTAGTCTCCATCTTCTTCAGGTGTTTTAATCTAGTCTCCATCTTCTTCAGGTGTTTTTAAACTAGTCTCCATCTTCTTCAGGTGTTTTTAAACTAGTCTCCATCTTCTTCAGGTGTTTAATCTAGTCTCCTTCTTCTTCAGTTGTTTTAATCTAGTCTCCATCTTCTTCAGGTGTTTTAATCTAGTCTCCATCTTCTTCAGGTGTTTTAATCTAGTCTCCATCTTCTTCAGGTGTTTTAATCTAGTCTCCATCTTCTTCAGGTGTTTTAATCTAGTCTCCATCTTCTTCAGTTGTTTTAATCTAGTCTCCATCTTCTTCAGTTGTTTTAATCTAGTCTCCATCTTCTTCAGGTGTTTTAAACTAGTCTCCATCTTCTTCAGGTGTTTTTAAACTAGTCTCCTTCTTCTTCAGGTGTTTTTAAACTAGTCTCCATCTTCTTCAGGTGTTTTTAAACTAGTCTCCATCTTCTTCAGGTGTTTTAAACTAGTCTCCATCTTCTTCAGGTGTTTTAAACTAGTCTCCATCTTCAGGTGTTTTTAAACTAGTCTCCTTCTTCTTCAGGTGTTTTTAAACTAGTCTCCATCTTCTTCAGGTGTTTTTAAACTAGTCTCCATCTTCTTCAGGTGTTTTTAAACTAGTCTCCATCTTCTTCAGGTGTTTTAAACTAGTCTCCTTCTTCTTCAGGTGTTTTTAAACTAGTCTCCATCTTCAGGTGTTTTTAACTAGTCTCCTTCTTCTTCAGGTGTTTTTAAACTAGTCTCCATCTTCTTCAGGTGTTTTTAAACTAGTCTCCATCTTCTTCAGGTGTTTTTAAACTAGTCTCCATCTTCTTCAGGTGTTTTAAACTAGTCTCCTTCTTCTTCAGGTGTTTTTAAACTAGTCTCCTTCTTCTTCAGGTGTTTTAAACTAGTCTCCTTCTTCTTCAGGTGTTTTTAAACTAGTCTCCATCTTCTTCAGGTGTTTTTAAACTAGTCTCCTTCTTCTTCAGGTGTTTTTAAACTAGTCTCCTTCTTCTTCAGGTGTTTTTAAACTAGTCTCCTTCTTCTTCAGGTGTTTTTAAACTAGTCTCCTTCTTCTTCAGGTGTTTTAAACTAGTCTCCTTCTTCTTCAGGTGTTTTTAAACTAGTCTCCATCTTCAGGTGTTTTTAACTAGTCTCCATCTTCTTCAGGTGTTTTTAAACTAGTCTCCATCTTCTTCAGGTGTTTTAAACTAGTCTCCATCTTCTTCAGGTGTTTTTAAACTAGTCTCCATCTTCAGGTGTTTTAAACTAGTCTCCATCTTCTTCAGGTGTTTTTAAACTAGTCTCCATCTTCTTCAGGTGTTTTTAAACTAGTCTCCATCTTCTTCAGGTGTTTTTAAACTAGTCTCCTTCTTCTTCAGGTGTTTTTAAACTAGTCTCCATCTTCAGGTGTTTTTAACTAGTCTCCTTCTTCTTCAGGTGTTTTTAAACTAGTCTCCATCTTCTTCAGGTGTTTTAAACTAGTCTCCATCTTCTTCAGGTGTTTTTAAACTAGTCTCCATCTTCAGGTGTTTTAAACTAGTCTCCATCTTCAGGTGTTTTTAAACTAGTCTCCATCTTCTTCAGGTGTTTTTAAACTAGTCTCCTTCTTCTTCAGGTGTTTGACTGAGAAGCTCCAGAAACGTTTGGTGATTTTCACTTTTGGGTGAATTGTTCCATTAAAATATCTGTTTAACTACATGTAGATGATACAAATTAATATAACAACCTGTAATTTAACGTTTTCACATGAAAAAGAGATTTTATCCAGAATATTGATTTTTGGCTGAACTTGTCTT
Organism: Chaunax sp. Z400; assembly: GCA_037577475.1. Lineage (NCBI taxonomy): Eukaryota > Metazoa > Chordata > Actinopteri > Lophiiformes > Chaunacidae > Chaunax > Chaunax sp. Z400. Next base: position 786,504 of record CM075202.1, read on the forward strand.
TGAATCATTCTTCATCGTTTATCACTTGATTCGCAATCAGCACTGTTATATACAGAATAATCAAAGTCAAACTTCTGTGGGAGGAGATTCACTAATCAGGAACCTTTAATGATCGCGTCTCTAGATGAAGTCTCGGCTCACTGAATCATCCAGATCTCTGAATTTATTCTCCACAGTGTTAACATCTAACATCTAGAGTTCTGTCTTCATCCTCATTCCACACAGCTGCATTGTTCTAACGTCGTGCTAACCTTTGAAAGCCTTAAAGCCCCTCATTCATTTTACATCAGCAGTACAGAGAGTCTGTATGATATCTTCTCATGTATGCAGTCCTATAATAATAAGTCCCACGGTTGTATCAGCGGTGCTCCTTTGTATGCCATTGTGAGCTTTGTGCTGTAATATTCTGCACAGATGAGAAGCACGCAGAGTGCAGAGATCACAAACACATTCAAATAGACTCTGTAATTAGGTCTATATGTCAAATCCACCAATGCACAGTGGGATTGTGCAGCACGTTGCAGGGCTGCAGTTGTAGTAATAAAGAGGAGAGGTGTGCAGCGCTGAGAGGAGCTGCTGCAACATCCTTTTCCTCGGAGGCGGCTGATTGTGTTTCAGCTAAAACCTTGTATGAGGGTCAAAGTTTGGTAGGAAATAATGTCACACTCATTAAATACATTCAAATCAGGACGCTTTAAATACGGCACAGCGTCAGAGAGGGGCTGATGGGTAATCACACATGCCCATCAGAGGGGTTAGGCTTTTCAACACAGGACATGGATCAATAATCACTGAAGACATTCAGGGTCGGATTTAGAATCAGGGATTTATTTACTACAAACGCTGTTGTGTTAATAATGATTATTACTGAAAAAACATATGATGAAACTCTTCAGTTTGTGTTTCCAGATCTATATTTCCAATGAAGCTCAAACATATCCAGACAACCTGTTCACTTCACTTGGCTCCTACTGGAGACTTTGTTCTTTATTCATTAGCTGCTAACAAGACATGAAACACAAACAAAAGTCAAACAAAACCATCTTAATTACATGTAAAGAAATAAAAACATTTCATTCTTTCACAGCTACAGAGACGGGTCTTTCATAGTTAGTTTCTCTTCTCCTCCCACTTCGCTGTGATGCATCCTTGTCGTCTTTTACAGTCAGCTGACCTTCAGCTGGAGCCCAAATCACCACACAACATAGACAAACCATGACACGTGAACTCTGATGGTGATCTAACACACGTGATCGAATTATCTGACCGAATGATGGACGTTATCTTCTGTAACCTGACATCTACGTTTACTGATTTCATTCTCCTCATGTAGAATAATGTCAACACTGTAGTCCTCCTTTAGCGGCACCACGGTTAGCCTCTGGACCACAAACAGGAAGTCTTTACATGCAGCGTTCACAGATATTTAACGTTAGTAACGTGATGTCATGTCAGACTGCCGCTAACGTTAGCTTAGCTTGTTTATCTAAGAACTTCAGATCCAGATGGCAGATGATTAAAATCCTTCATCCATTGAGAAGATACATCGTTAGTTTAAAGAAGTAAAAAGGGATGTGACTCTAACAGAAAGTAGTCGTCTGGAAGTGTGTTAAGGTTTGAAACCCTAAAGAGAAGAAGGTCCAGTTGCTTCTGATTCGACCTTCAGGGAGTATTTACTTAATGTACTCAGTTACGCTGGAGCTAAACTGGTGCTGCTTGTTATTTGAGAGAATAAAACAAATCTTTCTGATGTGTCAGCTGATAATAATTATATGTAAAGGAAGAACTCACCCAAATCTGAAACTTCATGTCTGGTTAGGTCGTCCTCTGTCCTTCACTGTGGACCTCAGCTGAAACAAGCACTCGTATGTGTGGTTTGATGATGTGTCATCCATCAAACCCTCCAAATGTGCTAATTTCCCGGGAGTGAATGTGACGTTTAGTCCCAGAAGCCGTCCATGCCAGAGGCTGAATCTTACATTTCAATGCAGACCAGAAGCTGAGGATCTCATTAAAATCAAACAGTCCTCATGGGGAGAGGAGGGTGCTTATAGGGAGGTGCAGACGCTCTCTTCATGAATACTAATGTCACTTCCTCCTCACAGCTGATCGGGCCGACGCCTGTAAGTTCCTGGCCTGTGATGAGTTTTCCCGCTGCGTGGTGAACGGCCGGACCAAGGAGGCCCAGTGTCTGTGTGAGCCGGGCTTCGTGTCGGTGGACGGCCTGCCCTGTCAGAGTGTGTGTGTCCTGCAGCCGGACTACTGCCGAGGAGGGCAGTGTCACATAGTCCCTGGGCACGGAGCCCTGTGCAGGTACAGCCCGGGGCTGGTGGGATGATTTCAGATAGAAAAGAGTCTGAATGCAACCAGGGCCAGTTAGAGAAATCAATATTAATGAAAATAATAACCCCCCCCATAAGCTTTCCTTATGGATTAAACTGAGGCTCATGATGATTTCATGCTAATAATTCATGCTATGTTTTATAATGTTATTGTTCTAATTAAAAAAGTTGAACAGCTGTTTTTAGCCAGATGAATGGATTCAGGTAGATTTGATGTCGTTAGCCTGAAGCTAACACACACATATCCTAAAGTTGTCCTGATAAACAGCTGAAACATGTAAGTGTTGAGGTGTAGACTTGAAAACTAGCTTTAAATGTCTGTTTAAAAATATCAGCACATTCATCAAAGCCTTAATTAGCGCTGAGGTTCATTAAGAGTCCATCAGCTCACATGTTCAGCCTTTCTGTCCTACAGAGATTTTATTCAATTAAGAAACTTAAACTGAATTAAAAGTTATTTCAGGGACTGTTTCATTAACTCCGTTGTGGGGAGTCGGTCGTGTTTCTCTGGGTTCATACCTTCAGGTTTGATCCAGTCTGACGTTGGTGGTGTTCAGGATAAACTGCTCTGTGTGGTCTGTCTTCATTCTGCAGGTCTGAACCTCCATCCATCCCATCTGCAGCCCTCACCCTGTAGATTGATGTGATCAGATAGAAATGGTTTCTGTTATTAACTGCCGGCTCACAGCCGCTGCCTCTCTGCTGACACCTGTTAGAACTCATCACCTCCTGACTCCTGACTCAGAGCCCTTCAGAGATGCTTCATTTGGACCTCTGTAAAGATATTTTTAGATGACGTTCCTCATGTCTCAGACAGATTTCCATGAAGCTTCTAGAAGAGAAGTTTGCTGTATCATAACATCCAGTAGTGGAGGAAGTACTTCTACTTAAGTAATAATACCACAGGGTAGAAATACTTTAACCCAAATATACTCAAGGTTCTAAAAGTAAAAATTACTCATTATTCAGAATGAACTATTTCAGTATAACAAGGAGATTATGTTTACGCCTGAGTTGTTTGTTTGTTTGTTTGTTTGTCAGCAGGATTTCATAAAACCTACTGAACCAGGTTCCTCTAAAAAAAGAAGCCAGTAGACTTTGGTGCAGATCTGGACAAAGGGACACATCCGTTTCTTTAATATGAAGCTGATTGGAGGAGGCGTGGTCATTTTACATCATTTTACATCATTCAAACATCATTTTACATCATTTTAACATCATTTTAACATCATTTACATCTTTTTACATCATTTTAACATCATTTTAACATCATTTACATCTTTTTAACATCGTTTTACATCATTTTACATCATTTAAACATCATTTTTTTAACATCATTTACATCTTTTTACATCATTTCGACATCATTTTTACATCATTTTAACATTTTAACATCATTTCAACATCATTTGAACATCATTTTACATCATTTTTTACATCATTTACATCTTTTAACATCGTTTTACATCATTTCAACATCATTTGAACATCATTTGAACATCATTTGAACATCATTTAACATCATTTAACATCACTTTAACATCATTTGAACATCATTTAACATCATTTGAACATCATTTAACATCATTTGAACATCATTTAACATCATTTAACATCATTTTAACATCATTTGAACATCATTTAACATCATTTAACATCATTTTAACATCATTTGAACATCATTTTACATCATTTTTTACATCATTTACATCTTTTAACATCGTTTTACATCATTTCAACATCATTTGAACATCATTTGAACATCATTTAACATCATTTAACATCACTTTAACATCATTTAAACATCATTTGAACATCATTTGAACATCATTTAACATCATTTAACATCATTTTACATCATTTGAACATCATTTTTAACAGTAATGGGAACATTAGTCCTTTTGAACTGAAGGCTTTCATGTTTGTGGAGCTGAAATGATTAGAAATCACATTTAACACACTGATCCTCTGAACGAACAAACAGCAGAAAAGCTGAAGTTAGTCTTCTCTCTCAAACTGAAGGCTCTGGGAGCTTTTCTGTCTCGTCTAGGGATTGAGGGGGGGTCACCGGGGGGGCAGTCGTCTTGGATTTGCCAACTGTCATTAACACTGAACCCTGTTTGGTGTAATCCTGCATCCAGACCAGCCGAGCAGAAAACAGCAGTAAACACTGAACACAACCAGGAAGTTAATGCTGCAGAGCTGCACCTGCTTTAAATCCTTATTGGCTGCTGGACAAACTCAGAAGTAGAAGAAACACTTTATCTTTTCATTAACCAGCTTCTATCTCTCCACAGAGGTTACACAGATCACAGATCCTGTCATAAAGGATGATTAATAGGCCTCATCTTTAATCATGAAAATACCATAATGACCACATTATGTGCTGTAGATGTTAGAAGTGTGAGAATCTGTACTTATTATTGAACAAGGCTCAGCAGTTTAGGATCAGTCCAGGTTCCACAGTCCAGGTTCACACAGTCCAGGTTCCACAGTCCAGGTTCACACAGTCCAGGTTCCACAGTCCAGGTTCCACAGTCCAGGTTCCACAGTCCAGGTTCACACAGTCCAGGTTCACACAGTCCAGGTTCCACAGTCCAGGTTCACACAGTCCAGGTTCCACAGTCCAGGTTCACACAGTCCAGGTTCCACAGTCCAGGTTCCACAGTCCAGGTTCACACAGTCCAGGTTCACACAGCCCAGGTTCCACAGTCCAGGTTCACACAGTCCAGGTTCACACAGTCCAGGTTCCACAGTCCAGGTTCCACAGTCCAGGTTCCACAGTCCAGGTTCCACAGTCCAGGTTCCACAGTCCAGGTTCCACAGTCCAGGTTCCACAGTCCAGCTACAGCTAATGTCTACAACCCAGACTGTCCTTGACCTCTGACTCAAACACACTGATCTACACTGACATCCAGGCTGGATTCCTTCCTGCCTCCAGAGGTTCTGATGTTTGACACAAACTTTCTGCTGGTTTCTTGCTGATAGAACTCATTCATGCATAAAGTCAGAGGAGATCAGGAGATACAGTTTAATTTGGTGATATTTTAATAAAGGAGGTTAAATGAAAGGTCCACCACAAACATTTAACATTAAAATAATGCTGAGTGGAAGATGTGGATTTAGTTCAGTAATAACTCATTTTCATTCAATGGTTGCTGGGAGACCGGTGATATTCTCTGAGCGCTATGAAGTCAAAATGTCTGACATGAAAACCTCACCTGGTTCCATCCAGTAAGGAAGTCAAAAAAAGTTCTAAAAATGTTAAATGAACATCGGCTGGTTTGAATCCCAGAGATTCACAAGAGGCTGTTTGTTCATTTCCCGATAAATAAAGTGATCTGATAGCATCACGTCTGTGTTCCAATGATCAGCTGCAGGCCTCTTCTTCTCTCCCTGCAGGTTTTTCTACATCCTTCTCACTTGTTCTGTGGTATCCTGGGTGTCAGGGCAGAGTCTCTCTGCATGTGTAGAGTTGCTGTAGCTGCACTTTCCTTTTTACACCTGCTTCATTTTTCTCTTTTTATAGGTACAAAGACAGTTACTCCCTCCCAGGCCTGGCCAGTTAAGAAAATATATCGGATTGGACGCCACCTGAGATACAACGAAAGGTAAGAGGCGCTTTGCTCTGGTTTAGTCCCACATGTGCAGTCATGTGTTTCACACTCTCAGCAAGGTTTCAGTGTGTAAATTAGAGCTGAATAAGGCAACAATCTGACTACGCAGACAAAACCTGACAACCGTGCTCCGATATCCTCCTGTCATCACTTTATTTAGACTCCCATCCTTCCTGGCGGTCTGTACCCAAAGTTGCTTAAAGCTGCTGTGTGTTTAACAGCTGAAGGGTGAGTAATTAAACCTCCCAAAAGACGGAGGGGGGAGGACTGAATGTCACGACTGTTTGGGAGGAGAAACCGCCACTGATGGGTAAACACCAGGGTCGATCAGTGTGATCAGCTCATTAGAGTTTGGTACTTTACTCTCTAACAAACACATCATTTCATTTGTTACATCACCAAATCTGTTCTGATCAGAGATCAGCTGAACAAACCGTTTTACTCTGAACTCTAAAATAAACTGAAGAATATCAGCTCAGTGAAGGAGAGACAGATTCTCCTGGACACATCTGAAAAGTGTAGCTAGAGTCTCTCCCTCTCTCTCTCCTCTCTCTCTCTTTCCTCTCTCTCTCTTTCCTCTCTCTCTCTTTCCTCTCTCTCTCTCTCCTCTCTCTCTCTCTCCTCTCTCTCTCTCTCCTCTCTCTCTCTTTCCTCTCTCTCTCTCTCCTCTCTCTCTCTTTCCTCTCTCTCTCTCCTCTCTCTCTCTTTCCTCTCTCTCTTTCCTCTCTCTCTCTCCTCTCTCTCTCTCTCCTCTCTCTCTCTCCTCTCTCTCCCTCCTCTCTCTCTCTTTCCTCTCTCTCTTTCCTCTCTCTCTCTTTCCTCTCTCTCTCTCCTCTCTCTCTCTTTCCTCTCTCTCTCTCTCTCTCTCCTCTCTCTCTCTCTCTCTCCTCTTTCTCTCTCTCCTCTCTCTCTTTCCTCTCTCTCTCTCTCCTCTCTCTCTCTTTCCTCTCTCTCTCTCCTCTCTCTCTCTTTCCTCTCTCTCTCTTTCCTCTCTCTCTCTCCTCTCTCTCTCTTTCCTCTCTCTCTCTCCTCTCTCTCTCTCCTCTCTCTCTCTCTCCTCTTTCTCTCTCCTCTCTCCTCTCTCTCCCTCCTCTCTCTCTCTCCTCTCTCTCTCTTTCCTCTCTCTCTCTCCTCTCTCTCCTCTTTCTCTCTCTCCTCTCTCTCTCTCTCTCCTCTCTCTCTCTCCCTCCCTCCCTGTACTTTACATTACTCTCTTTCCTCTCTCCTCTCTCTCTCTCCCTCCCTCCCTGTACTTTACGTTACTCTCTCTCTTTCCTCTCTCTTCTCTCTCTCTCCTCTCTCTCTCCCTCCCTCCCTGTACTTTACGTTACTCTCTCTCCTCTCTTCTCTCTCTCTCCTCTCTCTCTCCCTCCCTCCCTGTACTTTACGTTACTCTCTTTCCTCTCTCTCTCTCCCTCCCTCCCTGTACTTTACGTTACTCTCTCACCCAGTTTGTTTCTCCTGCAGACTTGATGAAACTGGACTCAGGACCTCTGGACTCTTGGTGTCCTCAGTTAAAAATGAAAGATGAGCTGAAGAGACTTGAGGATGAACTGAGCTCTGAGCTCTGGATCAAACCACTAAGTCCCTTCAAGGCAAACATTTAGGCCACTTTGAAAAGTGAGGGTCAGCCATCGTCTGATGAAGAGACGACTGCAGCATCGATGGGGTAGATATGGATCCAAACGGACTGTTTCTGTAGGGACTGAAGATAAGCATCACTTTGGTGGATGGTAGTGATAAATAGACCAGTTTTATGGTGGTCTCTGTTAGTGGTTCCCAGTTGTAGTGATATGTACCAGAGGCCCCTCATGGTCTCCACGTTATAACCGGGGAGCTTTGTTAGCAGTTATTGTTCTCTGTTCTGTTTTGTCTGATAGACTCTTCTGTTGTTTGTTATAATGCTGCGTTCAAGACGGCGCTTAGTTCGGTAAGAACAGTTTCAAATCATTATGTCAGAGTTGGAGCTTGTATCTCCAATGTGTCATGAACGCAGCATAGAATTAGAATCGTTGGTGGTTCTAATAGTTCTGAGGTTCCTCTGGTCCAAAAATGCCTGAATGTGAAACAGAATATATATTTTCTTTTATTGAAACAGGTTTGAACTGTGATGTTTCTCCTGTTGTTGTTGTTGTTGTTGTTTCCTGTACAACTGATGGAAATAGAAAATCTCTTAGTCAACAGATCGACTGTTTGTTGCTGCTTTGGTGGGAAAAAAAACATGTAATGTGAATTTTTCTTATTTAAAATGTTTGATTAGCTGAAAATACAAACTGCTGAATGAGTTTGTTGAGGTGTTTTTCAGATTTGGTTCATGATACTGCAGAGAAGGAGGAGAAGAGACGTGAACATGGAATGTTTTTATTCATCTGTTAGAGATCAGAGGATAAAATGACAGGCAGTGCTTCCAGAGGAATGATTGTAATGTAGGCAGAAACACGAGGAGATGTTTCATCACTCAGGTCTGAAAGCTTCACACTCGGCATTAACGTGTTTTAAAACAGACTGAAGACTCTTATATTAATCTGGTTGAGCTGATCTGATTTTGAGCATTCAGGATGTATCATATGCAGAGACCTCATGTCACATGAACACGTTCTAGCAGGAGCACCTTTCTCAGACAGGGTATATGCTAACGCTAAATAATGCTAACGATTTTAGCTTAGCTGCTACAGTGAAAATCTGTTTGGGATATTCTTAGACTCACATCGTTCGAGCTTGTAAGGATTCAATTAATGTTTGTTTTAAACTAGTCTCCATCTTCTTCAGGTGCTTAGCAGAACGCTGCTCAGCTGTTTTACTGTGAAGCTCCAGAGATGTTTCAGAAACGTCAGCTGACTCCATCATTGTTGGGGTGAGTCAATGACTGGGTTTTAATTTTTGGCCCAGCTCTTCTGTCACTGTTAGGCTTTCAGTGTATCTGATGCATTCATGCATCGTTGGATTTCAGGGCTGTTTTCCTTCACGTTAATGCCGTTTGTAAAGAGAATCCATGACAGACCATCTCTGTCACCTTTTAGTCATAAGAGGACTGCAACCAAAAGAAAAAGAAATCTGAGGAACAAACTTGGCAACAGGTGAACAGAGAAGATGTAACGTCACAACAGATTGTCTGGAAAGTGTTTGTGTTCCCGTCAAGAGGCCTGTTTCATCTTAGTTTGTGTCTTTATTGCTTCTCTTGACAATCCTGAGCAGCTCAGGTAGAAACTGTTCTTTCAAAAATAAACTTTTATGTTCCAGTTGGAATATAAGTACAGTACAGAAAATAGTCACTGTTCCAGTTGACGAGTTAATGATCTGATGTGAGATTTTAACTTTTTATGGACTAAAAAAGCCACATGGAGCGAAGTGGATCGTTTCAGAGAAAAATGGAAAACAGCCTTGGAAGTCACTGCGTTGGCAAAAAGTGTTTTTAACCTGTGTACAAAGATCAACTTACAGACTATGAGGCTGATCTAGCCTCAGGAGACTTCGCTTCTCAGCTTTTGCATAATTATTTCATGTTTTCTGCTTTTCATGACAAAAAAACGAAATCACAGCTGAATCACTGACAAACACCCGACGAGGGCGAAGTTTGGTCTGAAAGTGAAACATTTTTGGACCTTTAATTAGATAAAACAAGGAGGAATCATTACATGAATAAATCATTGAGGTCTCCAGTTACATTCGGTTGGAAAGACAAAGTATCAGCGAGTGTTTGACTTAAGAGGACTGACGGATCCCTGTAGGAACCACCAGGTTTTAGGTGGGCTCCCCAGCTAGCTGTTAGGATGGAGGCGACACACCAGCGAGTGAAATCATCAGGAATGTATAATTACAAAAGAATTAAGTTTGGGCTCTGAACTAAGAAAAAAGCGACTACACCCTGTTAAAGTAGCGTTAAGGCCTCGTAGTTAGACTTGCTGAGCAGAGCTCCGTGGATAATTTAGCATGATTTTTCTGCATAGGGTTCACCGCAAAACTTCCCTGCCCCGCCCCGTCTTCAGGAAACTAAGAAAAAAATACCACAAGAAAAACAAAAGGACAGCAGAGAAACATGGCTGCCTGGTGCCGTACGCTCAGACGCCGTCTGTTAGGTAGCTGGTGCTTTTGTCCCTTTGTTTGCAGTGAGAAGTCCGGAGCTCCGTCACTTGAACATGCTCTGCAGCATGAACGTGGCGTAGGTGGGTCGCGCCTGCCGGCTCTCGATGGCGCTACGGAGGTACTGGGTGCCGCCGCAGCGCTCCCAGATCTCCTCGAACTGCCGCGGGAGGATCTCGGCTCCTCTCTTCCTCGATAGACCCGTCTCCTCCAGACTCAGCTCACACATCTCCATGTCGTCCTTTCCTGCAACAACAACACAGGATGATTTACTGCGAGTCCAGAAACTGGAAAGAAGAATCGACTGAGAGGCAGCTGGAGGTCGGATCAATAAGTCAAATATCGGAGTAGATTACATCTAACAATTATTTGGATTTCTTCATTCAGACGACCTGCAGAAGTTTAACTAAAAGAGAAATTAACACGTTTCCAGTGGTGGCGTAGACCCGACCCCAGTTTACAGATGGTTTTTGTTAGTCCATAGTGCTCTGAATAAGGCATGAAGTGGGGCTGTGTCATTGTTTCTCTCTCCTCTCCTCTCCTCTCCTCCTCCTCCTCCTCATGTTTCCGTGCTGTACTAACCTGCCACCAGCAGGATGGGGTGTTTATCGGGATGCAGCTCCATCTGCCTGGCGATCCACGGCCCGTCGAAGTGAGCGTACCACCAGCCCTTCTTCTTGTTCTGGGGGTCTTTGTACTGGTCGCTCGGCCTGATGAACGGGATGCGGAAGTAGCGCTGCTGTCGGTTCATGGCCCCCTCGTACTGCCGGGCCGGGATGGGCGGGGCTGGATTCTGCTGGGCTGTTGATTGGATGACAAAAGTTAGATTTCTTTTACAGATGATTGAAGCTGACCAGCAGTCAGTGACCATGTTTACATGCAGATACTGGGAATGGTGGTTAAACTTTACTGGTCAACAGTATTCCTGTTTATCATCATCCTACAGGAGGCCAGAGAAGAATATTATAAAAGTATTTTACATCATAATATCTACAGGATCTTTGGATGACAACCAGAGTAACTTTTCTCTGTTCTGTCCTCAAATTTAAAGTTATTTCAGATTTTTTGGTATCAGTGTTTCAGTGTCTCCTGATGTGACATATTAAAATACATAACTTAAAAAATTAACACATGTAAAGCTGAGATGCTCAAAATGTTTGTTTGGTGGTTTTATAGTTGTAAATAAAACCTTCACTGAACGGAGAAACCGGCTCCTCCAGAAATCTGATTTGTCAAATGCCACTTTATTATCCTGCAGTCTGATTGGTAGTCTGCCCAGTGATCAACTATTGAACATGGTGGATCTGGTTTGAGTGTAAAAACAACTTTCTGTATTTACAGTATTACTTCCTTCACTAGACTTGTTGCCTGGCAACTGTACAAATCAGACAAAATACCTGTCTAAATTCAGGGGCCACATCGAAGGCATCGATCCTTCGCAGCCACCATATCCCAGGAATCATTGCAGCGGCGTTAAATCTACAGTGATTAATATGTCACTGAATCAGTGGCCGTTCTTCTTCTCTGCATGTAAACATGAAGCCCTGCTGTTGGAGGACCAGTGGTGATGATGTCAGAGCGAAGGAATCAGCCAATCAGTGAAACATTATTTCCATCTTTCTACAGCGTAAACCGATGATCTACAGACGCAGGAAGCTTCTCTACAGGATAAAGCTTATCGAATCAGACGCTGCAAAGATCACTTTAATATATCTGTTTAAAATCCAGATGTTTCCACTTTTAGCTTCTTAAAGAACTTTATTGATTTAAGTTACCTGTAAATCAATGGAAACTGGAATAATTATTTCACTGGTTAAAAACTGATTCCAAGATTTAACCGTCTTATTAAAATGAAGCTTTGCAGCGTCTGAGAACAGGAAACACCATCACCAGCAAAATGGCGCCCTCACAGCACCTCCCAAAGAATCTCAAAAACACCACCTCCTCCTGTCAGAGGAACCTTAAATTAAATATGAAATAGCAGAAAACTCCTTCCTCTTCAAGTGTTTCTGGACTTGAAGGGTCAGTTCACATAAATAAGGAAAAGAAATCTGCTGGTATTGAACGGTCATGTTTTCACTGCTGTTAGCAGGATTCTATAAAAACTACCTGATCGATTTTCCTGAAGCCTGGTGGGAGCGTTGGGTATAAGACAGGGAAGAACCCGTTACATTTTGAAGTTGATCTGGATCAAGGGGCGGTTTCAGGAGGGTTTAGGGGTGAGTTTAGAGGTCCTTCATGACGACAGGTTTGGGTCTAAGCCGGTCTAGACTTTTATGAGGCTTTTCTAAATGGATGTTAATGGAAAAGTGTTTTAGAAACAAAATGATTATATTTGACTCAGACCTCTACCAGATCTCATCCTCAGCTGTTATCATTAAGTCAGGAGTGAACGGACTGAAGCGTCTCCTTGCTGTTCAAGCATCTTTTACAACCTTCTACCTCCTCCTCCTGTCACGCTCCTGTTGATATGATGCTATCATGTGCTGCCAAACACAACCCAGGCTAACCAGCTTGAGAGCCTTCCGTCTCTTGTTTTCCTTCCATGTGGGAGCATCAGTAACAGGAATTACCTGGACTCTTTATCAAACCCTTATAGCTGTCTCTCCAAATGAGCGAGAGCAGGCGCCACTCGTAAAGACAAAACGACATCTCCTCGCCTCAGAATCGTTCAAATAATCTTCCACACACGTCTCAATAGAGGCAGCTGTTGCCATGGAAACCTCCCCCATCCTCCTTGTCTATCAAACAGAGCAGCACAACAAACCCAGAGGCCAGCAGTGATCCCAGTTAACAGCAGACCGCTAGCGTGTTGGGGGGGGCGGGGTTAATGGGTTAGTAGCGCTACACGCTGGAGGAGCACTTACATGCTTTTTTCACAGGAGGCACATGACCTGAAAGTAAATACGGCAGGAAGTGATGCAACAGAGCAGCAATAGATAAACAGATGAGATGCAAACAATCAGACATGAAAATAGAAAAACTGCTGACATGAATGATCCTGATGAGATTTATCATCATGTGATGAGATGAATGAAGAGAGGAAGAGAAGTAACGCTTCATATCAAAATGATTCTTCAGAGCAGAAAAAACATGACAATGACATCACAGATGTAAACAATGACACAAAGTTTTACCTCCGCCAACGAGTCACATTTTTACGTTTTCACGTTTGTAAAAACGTTTACATTTTTGTTTTTACATTTTTATACTTATTTTTATGTTTTTACATTTTTTCACTTTTTTATGTTTTCACATGTTCACGTTTTTATGTTTGCACATTTTTATATTTTCACATTTTTAGTTTTTCACGTTTTTATGTTCACATTTTTATGTTTTCACGTTTTTATGTTTTCACATTTTTATGTTTTCACATTTTTAGTTTTTCACGTTTTTATGTTCACATTTTTATGTTTTCACATTTTTGTGTTTTAACATTTTTATGTTTTCACATTGTTACGTTTTCATGTTTTCACATTTTTATGTTTTCACATTTTTATGTTTTCACATTTTTATGTTTTCACATTTTTAGTTTTTCACGTTTTCACATTTTTAGTTTTTCATGTTTTTATGTTCACATTTTTATGTTTTCACGTTTTTATGTTTTCACATTTTTATGTTTTCACATTTTTACATTTTTCACATTCTTATGTTTTCACATTTTTACATTTAAATCTATTAAAATTTGGTTAAGACTCGGATCCAGATTTTTTTTTTGTTTCTTCCACAGTTTTTACATTTACATAAATATGTTAAAAGTAATATTCCAATCATAACTAGACAGACAATAAACCTCCCCGTTATCAATCACTTAGTGATGAGCAGACATCTGATGACTGAATGTCTGCAGCAGAAATGGGACTGGAAGACGAGGAGGACGACAGGAGGTTTGTGGGGCTCCTGGTCCAATCAGTATTCACAGCAGAGCTCTCTGTCGTCATGACAACTCAACGAAGGCGATGAGGCGACGGCGAGAGAGGTGAGAGTCCAATTGTTCCTCGTGTAGGAGGAGCGTCTGGACTCAGAATGACACCGTCAGAGACCCTGAATGCACCGCAGAGTTCAGCATTATTAAGTTTTAAGGGGGAGGCATTCAGGGGTCAGCGGTCAGTTTTAAATATGAAGTCGGCTTTAGTCTGGAGGTTTCATCCACGTTTAAAGGCTTCATACGTGCGATTAATGAGCACATCAGAATTTGAACAGTTGTTTTTGTTCAATGGCTTTGAAACAGGAAGTGAATGTTACACGGTGAAAAGGCATTATTATTATTAATTATTAACATTATCAATTTTAAAAAGCTGTTTAACTGGTAAAATGAACTTCAGAGCCTCTCTAATATTAGACCTGTAAATGAAGCTTAAACTCACTGTTGGAGAAGCTGTTAAATAAAAATAACGCCTTTTAAAATATGCCGGTAAAAACAGGGCTGTGGTGTGTTGGTGTTCATACCGTAGTCTGTGACAGATTTCGGCGCTCGCTGCTCTGTCTCCGTGTTCCTCTTCTTGTTCTTTGACTTCCAGGCGTGGTAAACTTTGAGCCGGCGGTGGAACTCCTCTCTGCAGGCGGCCAGCAGCTCGATGTCTGGAGGAGACGCATCAGAGACGCATCAGAGACGCATCAGAGACGCATCAACACAGAGAACCTTCTAGAACTTCTCTTTTGGACACATTGATGAGATGTTTGTTGTGTTTTGGTTCTATAGAAATAAAAACTGAATAACCTCCAGACTAGAATCACATACTGATGGAGACACCACAGACATAAAGATCACACGATGACTGCAGATGTGTTCATTATCTTCACTCAGATCAGCCTGCAGATGTTTACAGGAGGATTCAGAGAACTGAATCTCTGACGCTGTGGGATCAGATGCTCCACTGAACCAAACACTTATCAGCAGACAGATAGTGAGGAGAACAGCGTCCATTACTGCGACGGCTGCAGAACAAACGACAGTGTGGCAGGTGTCAACAAGCCGTTATCCCGCCGCTGAGTGGCAGACGTGATTCCATCAGTATTCATTCTCCCCTCCGTCTGTTAACGGCTAACTGACTCATCTCTGTTAACGTGAGCCCGGCGGCGGCTCCTGCTCAGCACACATTCATCTGAGCCTGTCCTCGTACTTCCTGCCGCTGAGATTTATCGGATTATTTTCACATTCAGTTGTTCATTAAGTGTAAAAATCCTTCATCTGCTGTCATAAATAAGAGAAACAGCCAGTCTTTACAGTTAAGAAGCTAAAATCAGCAAATGTTACAATTTATCAGTTATTGGAAACTAATTTTGCTCTAATCTAAAGGATCAATCACAGCGATTTATGTTATGTTAAAGGAACATTCAGTCATTATCCAGAAGTTCTAAAGGGATCTGAAAAGACATTTTATACGAGGACGGATCATTAAAAAAACATATTACTATAAATATCAGGAGCTCTACGCCAAAAACAACAACATTTATTATTTTGCTTAAGAATAAGCTGCTCCAGCTAGCAGCTGATTAGCTTAGCTTAGCATAAAAACTGGGAACAGTTTTTATGCTAAGCTAAGCAGAATTTTGCTAAGCAGAATTTTGACCTGATTAACATAAACATGTTATGAAGAAATTTCAGTCATAGAACTGAAATAATATTTATCTGATGGATCACTCATTTTTCAACACTGAACATTTATGTGACCTTTGAATAATAATTGTACTAAGTTAAGATGTTCCAGGACAACAAACACTGAAACCTTTAAACTGGTGTCTGCTGTTAAATCTATGTGACAGGATGTATCATTAAAGACTGTTCTCTGCTCTGATCCACCAAGAAGTCACTCCCACATCAGCAAAGGGGTCAGAAAATGAGTTCATATAAATTAAAAGTGAGGCTAAAGTGTCCAAACAGTGCTACTAAAATAAGTCATTAAAATCGAATGGATTCATCCTCTGTGGAGCTGGAATGTGATCAATACTGGACACAGGATCAGTATGTTTCACAGAAGTCTTCATTTTTGACGGTTGGTTCCATGAGAAAGTTTATGAGTTCAAATCAGAGTGGTTCATCCTCTGGGATTTCCTTAGTAAAATTAATGTCAATCTGCCCATTAGATGCTAATATTTCAAGTATAAACTGTGGCCTAAAGGTGACGCTAGAGGAGCCACTGAAGACATTAGGATTCATCAGCAGAGGATCAAGAACATACTGAGAAGATTTCCTAAGAATTTAGACATAAATCATCTTGAACCGATGGTGGAGACGGACATGAGGGTTGTGTTAAAGAGTCCAAAATGGGCAGCATTCATCTACTGAGGAGCATGATTATTTAGAAGCACATTGACATCAAGTCCACCACAAGATACAGGATTAAGAATCATCATGTTGCCCAGGGAACATTTTGAGCTGATTAAACACTGGTGGATAGACCATGAGGTCATTAAATGTTCATCCTCTGGGGAGAAACAATGTGCTTCAAAATGTTCATGTAAAATTTGCAGATAAAATATAGATATTAAATATACAGCGTGTTATGTTTAAATTTTTACTGAAGGTTGAGGCTACAACAAAGGTAGAGGATATTACCAAAACAATACGAATTCAGCCTCTGAGGACCATGAACATTTACAAGAAACTGAACTAAATTTATGGTTATTTTGTTGTCATAGACTGAAGTATTTATCAAGGAGACATTTTTGTTAAGATTTCTACAAAAATATTTGAGATCCTCCTCTGGGGACCATGAATATTTCCTAGAAATTGAAAAAAATATGACTACTGGTTGAGAAACTTAAGAATTTGACAAATAAACATAGCTACAACAAAAATCAGGATTTCTGAAAAATATTTGAAATCCTCTGGGGTCCATGAATATTCACTAGAAACTGAAAAAAATAGTTTTAGATACTTTGACTGAAGGACTGAAGTATTTGTGAAAGGGACATTTTTGCTAGAACAGAAGTAAAGATGTCTGTTAATTACTTGAAATCCTCCTCAGGGGACCATGAACAGTAGTTGTTGAGAGTTTTAAGTGACTCTCTATAGGCCCCATTCTGGACTGTGATGTAATAAATCCCATGTACGCCTTGCTGTCCAGGGTTAAGGTTGTGTTTACGTGTCATCGTGTCACATGACACTCACCACATGAGGTGTTGATGGCGTCCCGCAGCTCAGCGTACTTCCACTTGCTCAGCTCGTACTTCTTGGCTCCGGCGGCGGCCTTGGAGGCCTGGACCTGCGGACCTCTGAAACAGGAAACAGACAAGAGGGATGCAGGAAGTCATCGACAAAGAGCCACAGCAGTGAATTGTGGGATACCAGGAGGGCGGGGTTATTCACTTCAGTCTGAACGCAGGTCAGAAAAAATGTTGGACAGAAGATGATGGGTGGAGTTTACAGAGTAAATAATAGTAATAATGAGGGGGGGGCAGGAAAAGCTAAACCTGATTGTTCGGCCTTCAGGAGGTTTGTGCTCTAGTTTTATCTAAAATGGACAGGAAGTCCAAGAAGAGCTTTTAATGAAAGATGAATCCAGATTATCAAAACCAGTTTATGTTCTGGTAAAACTGAAAGTAGGCACATCTGAAAAGTTGGTGATAAACCATTACTGAAGAAAATGTTTGAACCCTTTTGGACAGATTTCAACGATGGGTCACGGGTCAGACAGGAACCTGTTCAATTTGGGTGCAGATCCAGATAATAATCTGGATTTGTAGATGCTGGTCTTGATCAGACGTATGAGTTCTACTGAGTGACATTCTAGTTTTAGTGATGTCAGAAACTCAAATGGCAGCTTTGGCGAAAACATCAGGACATCTGAGATGACGAAAATCTGCATCTTAACTTTGTCTAAACTCAGGCTAACAGGAAGTCCTGGCTGAATCACTCCACCCACCTGGTGACAGGAAGAACATTTAGTACAGCAGATACAGGTTCAGAGAAGGTGAGGAGGAGGAGGAGGGGAGCAGCATTGTTAGAATGACATCATTAAATGCATGCTGTATCAGTCACCAGGAGTCCGAAGCGTCTCAGGTAGGACTCTGACATCATGGATGTCCGCTCTGATCCAGCTGTGGGCCAAGAGGCTGACAGGTCTGATTAATCCCTGACCAGGATTTGCCCTTTTTAAAACACCAGGAAGTTGGAGACTGACTGTGCTGCTTCTCTAATCCTATTGGGTGGCTCTATGTTGAATGATTAGCAGACAGCTGCTCCCTGTTCCCAGTTTGGCAGCGAGCTGAGCGCTACCGTCACCTTTTGCTCCTGCTTCCTGTTTGTGGCACAGCGAGAGGTGACCTGAGCCAATTAACCTCAGACAGACGAACCGCGAGGAGAGACTGGCATCACTCATTCACCCCCGCACACAAACGCACATGGGAAAACCATTTAGCCACAGTAATCTGATGAGTCACTCTCACAGGTGATGCTAACGGTTAGCTTTTACCTGCTGAGGTCACGAGCTGTGAAAACAGTTTCTCATAGCTGCACTAAATGAACCACAACTACTAAAAACAGGCAGGAAAAACTCATTTCTACAACAAAAATCCCTCAAAGAACACAAAAGGCACCGCTTCATGACTGGGTTGTTGTCTATAAGAAGTTTGCTGTGGGGAGAGATAAACATGGATGAAACGGAGCAGGACCCTGAGAAATCAGGGGGCAGCGAAGACATCGTTCAAGCAAGACCCGACAAATGTTTACGGACTCGACGGAGAAAACATTTCATTAAAAAATCTACGTGGAGAAATATTTAACAGCCTGACAGACCATTATCACAACCCTCTGCAGCCACCATTGTTGTTGTTGTTGAAATATTTGACTCTTCACTGCCCTCTAGTGGACGAATCACTGACAACGTAAAGAACAGGAAGTATGTGGGCGGCGACAAAAATAGACGGAATTATTTTCATACATATGTATGACAAACAGCATCTGTGCTGAAACTAAATGTTTATAAATCAGAAGCAAATCAAACTATATCACAAAAGTTCTGAAGTTTCCTCAATTGTGTAAAAAACAAAAACAGTTTTGCTTAAAACTGTGAGCTGAGGCCTGAAAATGGGGCAGCATCCAGAGCTTGAACACACTTATCAGGCTTTAT
The DNA here is from genome assembly GCA_037577475.1 of Chaunax sp. Z400. Classification (NCBI taxonomy): domain Eukaryota; kingdom Metazoa; phylum Chordata; class Actinopteri; order Lophiiformes; family Chaunacidae; genus Chaunax; species Chaunax sp. Z400. The sequence continues at coordinate 805,617 of CM075202.1, forward strand.
AAGTGCTAACAGTCAAACAGTGTTGAGCTCCATCCTTTAGTTCACATTCAATGTGGAGCTGATTGTGTTTTTACTGCATACATAGAAACACTGTAAAACAACTGCAGGAATAAATCATCTTTACTGCTCCTATAAAACAGACTTTAAACCAGATGCTGTTTAGACTGAAAAGCTCAAACATTATTTAACCAGCAGGTTCGTCATCCTGAGACAACGAATTACAGGAAAAGGTTCAAAATAAACAGGAAATAATCAGTGACGTTCCTCAGATATGAATTACTATTATTAAAGGAATTAACCTGTTGATCAGAATTCTTCAATCAGATCATGATTGTACAAAAAAAAACATTTTAGGAGGATTTCTGCATCACATTATCTTATTTTAATTAAATCATAATCAATCTCGAGGAAAACGAGGCGACTGATTGAGAAGAGATATTTTCTGAGGACAGACGAACGATTTCTACCCACCGAGACAGAAGTTCCGTCATTTCCTTCGCCATTTCCTCCCTAAAGAGTACAGCGAGTTTTTAGTGCAGTTTACTGACAACATAGAAATATAGAAATATTCACAGCAGAAAAAAATACGACGAACAAGAACGTTTAAGGTTTTAGGGAAAAAAACAGGAAAACAAACTTTAGACTCAGAGAAATTTAAATATGTTTAGACGGAAATGTGTTTGTTTTCATGAAATATGTGAAAAGTCAAAAATGATGCAAAAAGTTTTTACAAATATTTTACCAAAAACATCTTTTAGTGAACAGAAGATGGTTTAATAATAATAATCAGAATTAGACCGAGCTCTTTTATGTTATCTATAGATAGTAATAAAAACAATAATATGTTATGTTGCAACATGTTGCTATCAGCTGTTAGCTGGTTAGCCCCGTTAGCTGACTGGAGCCGACTCATCATTTATTTCTAATAAAAATGGGAATGGGAAGTTTTTAGTTTGAAACACTCAGGATTTGGTGAAAACGGATTTAGACTTTTTGTTCTCACCACAGTCTTTAACATCTAAGACTTTCAGTCAGTTTGGAAGGAAACCATGAAAAATACTGCAGTAATATTTGTAGAGAAGACACACGGCTGCATTGTGAAGTGAAGCCTTTTAGAGAGGAAGACTCTGGAACCACCTGGTGTGTAAAGACCTACGATGAAGCTCTCAGTGTTATGAGGCCACTACTGCCGCTGACTCACGGCGTGAAGCATCCATTTGTGACTCTGTATGTGGGTCGCCTCGGGGTAAGTACACAGAGAAGTAGGAGGGAGGCTGCGGCGCCGAGGCCTACGAACCGAAGCCAATGATGCAGCCAGAAAACACAGCGGTTCTTTACCAGAATGCATCAGTGAACTGAGAGCGTCTGATTCACGCTGAAAACAAACCTACGAGCAGCAAACAGACAGCTGAGGAGAACCTACATGGTCAGACTCTTGAACGTTGTGGCTCCAGCGCTGCTGTGAAGAGAAGATCAGAGGATGATGAGGATGATGAGGATGAACAGAGCGAAGCAATCAAGAGAACAAGAGGTGATTCATTCATCTTCAGATCAGAGGATTCATCAAACTCCTCAGACACAGAAAACAGTCACAGGATTTTTGATTCATTATGGATGAAATTTAAAAACATTTCAGGTTCGTGCTGCTAAAGAAAGTAATCTGATTACTTTTATATTCAATGAGTCATTGTTGGATTGTTTTCTTCAACCAAACACTAAATGTTCGGTTCTGGAGTCAGACATGAGATAAAACTACAGGAAACTATTTTATATCAAAATAAAAGTTCATCAAAACTCGTCTTATATAAATAAAGCCTTTTATCATCAGTCTGTTAATGTAAATCTATTTTTAAATCTCTGACGGTGAGTCCTGATTGGACGTAGTTCAGAGACTTCGTCATTAGCTCCGCCCCCCAGGTTATGTTTGATAGTCTGTCTAAAACAGGAGTCCTGATGGACAAAAACAACGATGGAGCTAAAAGACAGCCAGAGGTGATTCCCAGGTATTAGACGGTACCATCCAGGTCCATCCTCAGACTTCTGTCACATGGAGGTGAGTAAATGTTAAAGTGGACCTTTGAATAGACGATATGATGGATCGTCTTCATTAATAGAACAAAGTCAACCTTTGTACTAAAGCTCCAGAGACGACGTGAACATCCTGAGATGTTCTCCTTTAACAACCGTTATTAGAATCTGCTTCCTGATTGGTCCAGTTGTGATGACGATGGCGAAGGTTTGATCTCTCTGATTGATTTACTATCAGTTCCATTTATTTCCTGCTGTGTTTTAAGGACAGTTGTATTAAATCAAACTTGAATAAAATTCAGGAGGATGGTCTGAGAGACCAGCTGAGACCAGGACAGATGAAGGTTTTGTCATCGTTGCTTTCTGTGACAAAATCATCAGACGTTTGATCAATACGATCATGTTTCTGGATGACAATCAACGGAATTTAAACTGGTGATAAAATTAAAGGTGCTGGTTAAACTGGTGCCTCTGTTACTGGCTTCTCATTGGTCGAGGCTGGCAGATTGTTACAGCATGCAGGGGTTGGTTATGTTAGCGGTCAGAGGCAGGTCGGGGGATAAAGTAAAGGGTTAAATCGCCGGGGTCTTACGCTGCTCTCTCTGGAGACGATGGAACTGAAGAGTCGTAGCTGGGAGGAAGGAAAGAAGAGAAGAAGAGTTAAAGACAGGATGGAATGGAGACGGGGGTCCAGACGGAGTCTGAGACACATTTAAACCTCTCCAAACAGTAAAACCCACAAACAGGAAGTGTGACTGTTCTGGACCTTTGCTGCTGTTGGAGGACTTGATGTGTTTCCACTGGTTTGTTTGGGCGTCGGCTTCATGAACACAGTTTGACTAAAGAATCAGATGTGAGTGTCAGCATCCTGTCAGACTGGAGACCTGGTCTGAACAGGACAGAACTGGACTGTTAGAGAAAACCGGAGCAGAAAGATGCTTTCCAACCTTAAAAAGAGGCGGGATTTATTAGATACCTGAGGGGTGTGACGATTATAAAGGGGGGGGAGACAAATGGCCGCGAGTCGGAATTGAACCCGTGTCGACCGCTAGAGGACTATAGCCTCGGTACATGGGGGCGCACTAAGCACTGCACTATCTGCACCCCCACAAGGTGTTTTTAATAAGGTTTACTGACTAACTGACGTCTCTAACATAGTGTTTAATAATCTGAACTGGTACCAGGCTCATTTCATCAGAACTCCCAGCAGCACCAGGGGAACCCGGACATTGGATTTAGTTCCTGAGCAGAGCCACAATTAAGTTCCAGGATGTGATTCAGAGAAATAACGTCTTTAGGAGCCGAGACCATCGTCGTGTTTCTTACTTCCTCTGACGTCATTGGTTGTTGGGTGTAAAATGTCTCCTCCCTTTTAAATCACATTTTGCCATTAAACGTCCTCCAAACCTTCAGCTTGAGGAAACTTTGATGAAATGATCTTCCTGCTACGCCTCCATGATGATGCTATAGCAGCCGTGGGTGAGACAGTGATGATGTCACAGGGAGGATTACCTGCGTAGGCCCGAGTCGTTCAGCGTCTCCTCAGGGATGAGCTCCGCCTCGCTCTGAGCGATCCTCAGCGCCAGCTCGCGGTCCCTCCTCTCCTGCTCCAGGACGGCCTGCCGAGCCGCATCCTCCTCCCGCTCCATCATCAGCTGCAGCTCCAGCTCCTCCTGAACACACAGGTAAAGCCTTTAGACCAACAGCTGATCAACAGCTGATCAACAGCTGTACCTCTGGAGGGTCAGAGTCACCAGCTAATTCAGCTTCATTCAAACAAACGGCATGAAACTTCTGTCAGGGTCTGATGTCACCAGGTTAAATGGTGAGCTGTGATTGGCTGGTCACACTGGAGCTTCAGTGAAAAACATTTTGATTCAGTGTGACACGAAATAAAACCAGAAGGAAGAAAACTTAATTTTTATGTTTGAAACAACATTAAAAACTAAAAATCCAGCCTCATAAAACAATCTGATAATAATCTCAGTTTATCATGTTTTTAATATTTAAGTTTAGCTGAATTCATCTCTGACACTGTAAAACTTCTCGTCACTAAAGTCTGAACTCAGATATGATTCACATATTGTAAAAATGTCTGATATCTGATTCACACGCCTGCAGAATTTACCTGAGGACGTTTTTACAGTATTAAAATAATCCAGAGATAAACATCTATAGATTTATGAAAACACTGTAAAAATTAACTGATAATAAATGATTGTGTACATTTAAAGTAAACATTCTAAAATCCTCAATTCTTCCATATTTCATGATTCTCTCACATTAAATACATTTTAGAAGTAAACTTCCAGTGACCCACCTGAATCCTCCTCTCCTCCTCCTCCCTCCTCTTCCTCTCCTCCTCTTCCTGCTTCCTCTTTATCTCCATCTCTGCTTTCCTGATGGAGGCAAAAAGAATCAGACGAGTGAAACACGGAAAAACGTAAAGATAAACATGAGAAATGAGACAAACATGAAGAAAGAAGAACAGATGAGAGGATGATGAAGAGGTGACGGAGGACAAAGACCAGAGACAGATCAGAAGGAGAGAGAAGAACCAGTTAGATACTGGTTCCTCTCTAGAACCAGTTCCTCTCTAGAACCAGTTAGATACTGGTTCCTCTCTAGAACCAGTTCCTCTCTAGAACCAGTTAGATACTGGTTCCTCTCTAACTGGAGAAGTTTAAGACGTTTCTCCATTAAAAGAATTTATTTTAGCAAAATGAACAACTCATAGAGAGGTGAAGTCCCGCCCCTTCTGCTGTCCGTCACAAACAACAACATGGCCGTCAGCTTGGTACCAAAAGAGAATTAAATCAGGTAAAAATAGGTATTATTGGACTAAATATTTCTCTAAAAAACAAGAAATATTGACTGAATATGAGGAGAAAATGGTTTCATACCAGTGAAATTATCTGTTCATGAAGGCAGATCCTTTATTTAATAAGTTAGCTCTAGAAATACCCCCCCCCCCCCCCCCCCCCACACACACACACACTTACAGTCGCCTCTCCTCGACCTCCTGCTTCCGGCGTTGCTCCTCCTCCTCCCTCCTCTTCCTCTCCCTCTCCATCTCCTCCTGGATGCATCGCAGCCGCTCCCTCTCCTCCTCCTCCTTCTTCTTGTTCTGCATGTCGGTCAGCAGCCGCTCTGACTGCGTCACCAGGGCCTTGTAACCGTGATCGATGTCGATCCGGCTCATGTTGGTGTTCTAGATAGAGACGGATCAATATATAAATCAATATAATAATAAATATAAATGTATTCTGACAGAAACCAAATCAGATTCTCATGTTTCTGGATGGAAGAGGTTCATTCAAATGTTACAAATGTAATAATTCAAATGTTACAAATGTAATAAAGTAATGTTTTAAACTAGTCTCCGTCTTCTTCTTCATGTGTTTTTAAACTAGTCTCCGTCTTCTTCTTCATGTGTTTTTAAACTAGTCTCCGTCTTCTTCTTCAGGTGTTTTTAAACTAGTCTCCATCTTCTCTTCTTCAGGTGTTTTTAACTAGTCTCCGTCTTCTTCTTCATGTGTTTTTAAACTAGTCTCCGTCTTCTTCTTCATGTGTTTTTAACTAGTCTCCGTCTTCTTCTTCATGTGTTTTTAAACTAGTCTCCGTCTTCTTCTTCATGTGTTTTTAAACTAGTCTCCGTCTTCTTCTTCATGTGTTTTTAAACTAGTCTAAAAACTAAAACGCTGCAGTGCTGTTTAAATGTGAAGCTGGTTTTGTGGACGAGGAAACTTCAGCTGACTTTACATCACTAATAATGTCCATTCTGTAGAAATGACAGGTTAAACTATCTTCTTCCATGTTCAGGTGTCCTTACACTTTTGGCTTTGTGTCTTTAGTCAGCACCTAAAATGCAAACACTTGGAGGCTGTGATCATGAGCTGCAGACAGATACTAACATTTCAGTTGGTCTGCTGTCAGATGATCTGACACTTACACAGAGGGCGCCATGTAAACCTGGAGGATGATGATGATGATGATGATGATGAATATTCATAAGCATCTGCTGTCACTGCAACCTTGGACTGCAGGTTACTGCACATCAGAGCTGCAGGGTGGGCTGAGTTTATCCCTCTAATACCGACGGTTACTCCTCTGGAAAACAGAATCTACTGTAGGATCATGGAATCCATCGCTACGGATGAAGGCTGCCTTAAAGTCACACAGTCCACAGGTTGAATCCCGTTTTATGATAATGAGAAGCCTCCATCATCGGTTTGGGTAAATGTCTCTGAACCGAAGGCTCAAAAATCTCCTCGTCTACCCAGGAAATATATGCTTAAAATTCAGTTGTTGAAAAAAACAGGGATCCAATCTGTTCTCATTTAATCAAGCAGGACGTTCAGGCAGCACCTGTCTGTCAAACGGCACCAGACTGTGGTCTCATTTCACGCTGTCCATCATTCAGGTGGAACTTTAGTCCTGTTTTTAAATAAAACTCCACACGTGTCCCTCAGGACAACAAATGGATGATTTACTGCCTCGTCTGGTAAACGTCCAGCTGTCCAGGTCACTCACCTTGATTTTGACCATCAGCGTGTCGATGGCAGCCTCCAGGTCCTGGACCTGCTTGCTCATCTCCTGTTTGCCCTCCTTCAGCCCGGTGACCACCTCGTTGAAGCGATCCATCCTGTTCTTCAGGTTTCTCACCTTGACCAACCCGTCGATCCTAAAATCCACACAGCAGTCAGTAAAAACACAGAGTTCACATCATATGGGATCAAATATTGATACATAGCAGAGATGCTGAAACACTGGATCCTACATTTCCCACAAAGCTTTGTTCCTCAATCTGTGTTTATATTTTAATTTTGTACTTAAATATCATCCTCTAGGTTCCT
>CM075202.1:817500-835000 GCA_037577475.1 Chaunax sp. Z400
CAGCTAGTAGCAGTTAGCAGCTAACTATGATGGGGACACTGAGCTGCCTTGGTGGAGGTTTGTCTCTCTGAGAGATGTCTGCTGATAAGTTTGATTCTTTAGTCAGCTAATAGTTCGCTGCCTGGTTTAAGGATGTAAACAAAACATGCTAACATGGCTGCTTTACTACAGGACCGTGTGAAAAGACAACACACGGCAAAAGGTCAACAGCCTGATCAACATTGGTCCACTTTAAACCACATAGATGAAGATAAACACATTAATGACTCTCTCACCATCTACATAAACACAGACGCTGCTTACGTTTGATGACGGACAGCGCGCTCCACTGGACCTTCTTCCAACGGCTGTGGATGAGCCACTTGTTGACCTTCTTCACCAGCTCTGCCAGGTGGTCCGGGTCCGACTTCATGACCTGGTCAAACTCTGCAAACTGAACCAGCGGTGAGAGGAGCATTAGAAACAGGACTGTCAGCAGTAGAACACCTGGAGAACCTGAAGAACCCTGAAGGAACACTGAAGAACCAGCAGGAGACTGGACGGGGTTTAAGACAAACTGACCTCTGACCTTCATCAATCCATTAGTTACTCCTCTGATCATCGACTGATCGTCGATCTAACTTTCTAAAAGTTTTGGGTTTCAGCTTCTCAAATGTTGTTTCTTTAAAAAAGAAAAGACGCCTTAACAAATAAATGAATGTTTGTCTGGACATCGATGGAAAAATGAGTCATGAGAGACAGAATGAGAAAAGTGATCATATGATATGTTTGTATTTTAGTTTAATGGAGGAAATAAAGGCTCAGATAAAGTTCATCCACACCCTCCTCCGTCCTCTTCACCTTTGTCTTTGTGTTCGTTATCTTCATCTTTGTCTTCATCTTCATCTCAGTCTTCTCCTTCTGTATTAGCATATGTAGCAGTGATGCTATGCTAAGTGACTGTCAGCTGTTTACTGACTGTCAGCTGATAATGATTTATAATGTGTGTCTCTTATATAAATCCTACAGTATGACCACAGCAGACCTACTCTGGAGGGTTTCTTTGTTCCTGTGAGCTGCAGACCTACAGTTTTTCCTGAGGTCCTCTATGACCTCACAAAGCCCCTGGAAACCACACGTCTAACCCAAATGTGATGGATGTGTAAGATAGATATACACCCCCCCCCACAGCCGAAATGACTAATGTGCTTTGTTCAGGGGGAAAATACCTGTTAGCTCATGAGAGGGGATGAAATCTCACCTTCCCAGGCCTGAAGAACACTTTGGTCAGACCGAACTTGTAGTCGTTCTCGTTGAGTCCCAGAGCTTTGAATAAAGCCTGCAACACAAACACAGGCAGACGGATGAAGATGGGAGTGAGGCCGTTTTTAAATGACGTCAGCAGCTGAGAGCGGGCAGCGAACCTTGCAGAAGAGGCGGGGGTCGAGGCGGGTGAGTTTTGGAGGCATGTACTTCTGGTACATGTTGTAGAGTTCATGGAAGGGAGCCCTGGAGGGGAAGCCACCCTGCATCAGATCCAGCACTGACACCATACCTGCAGAATCAGAGAAGAAGTAGTTCCTTCAGAGGTCAGTTTAATGCAGGAATTCAGAAGATCACAAGAGGACGAAGAAGAAGACGACGATGAGGACGGAGTAGCTTCTAAGCTAAAAGTGTTAGCATGTGCCCCGTCTGAGGGAGGTACACATTACACAACGTAACATATAAGAAGGAGGAGGAGGAGGAGATGGAGAAAAAGAAGAAAACAAAGTAAGCAAAGATGAAAAGGAAGAATTCTCAGTATGACGTCAGATATAGAGGTTATAGAAGCTTGGAGGTTGGGGAGCCAACGATGCCCTGTTCTGATAACGGGCTGTTCTAACCCCGGTAGAATAAAGCTCCACCACGAGATCAGATAGTTTCATCAATTTAAGTCATCTTTACTCTTAGTAAGTTCTACACAGAGACGTGTTTCTTGAAAGCGTTCTGCTGGTTCATACTAGAAGAAGACGTCTTTGTTTGCAGTAAATGCTCTGGATGGTGAGTCACTGCCGGTTTGCTCTGTCCCTTTGCTTGTCCTTGGTTCTTTATCTTTGCGTTTATTACACAAGTCTCCAGGCATTTTCTGTTTATTTTATTTTTTCACCTGTGAAGACACTGAAGTTGTATTTCACTGAATACATTTTCGTTCTTTCATGTAAGTTTGGTGCATTGGGGGGTTTAAATGTCGGGTGAGTCAGATTAAAAATGAGAGGAGATGAAGATCTGAGGCAGTAAGATAGAACTGTCCAACACCTAGAAACAATATAGTAAATCAGTCAACTTTGTTCTAGTCTGTAAAAGGAACAACTGCAGCAGATGCTGTCTGAGAATAAAGATAATAAACATTTCACCTTTTCAAATACTGGTGAAAGAAGTCTTCATTTTAACGATAATTACCAGGAAGTAGGATCCATGTATTCCCTAGAGATTCTTGCCAAATCCATTCCTGAGGATTGTGATGTATGGACCTTTAGGATGTGTGTTTGTGTTCATAAACTAAAAACTGCAGCACTTAAACAGAGTGTCTTCTTAAAAGGAACAAACATCATTAAAAGCACAAATGAGATCAAAACTCCTTCTCTACCTCTGCACTTAGATAAGCATTATAAAGACGAAACTCTTCAATATTATCATTTAAAACCAAAGATGATTTGTTGTTTTACTGAAAATATTATGATTTAACTATGAAAAAGGAATAAAAGTAGATCTAGATCCTAGAATCCAGGGAATCCCAGGAAGAGAGTGATGTTCCATTATTTTAAAATCACAGACAGGATGTGACATCAGACTTTCTCACTGGAGCAAGATGATGGTTCCTGTTCAGTCTAGACTTCATGAGTGAAACCCCACTGACCAGAGCACTGCAGCTGGGAGAGAATCTGAGCGCCTTCAAACTGGTGGCTGACCATCTTCAGGTTTGGCTTGATGCAGCGAACGAAGCTGGAGCCCTGGAGGAGGAGGTGATGGAGGGAGAGAAAAGAGGTAAACAAGAGGAAGAGAGGAACAGAAATCATGACAGTGACAGCAGGAACCATAGAGCCAATCAGAAATTAATGATATCCATCATGTTCTGACTGAGGACATGATGCTCCGAGCCTCTCAGAGGTAGAAACTGTTTGTCTCCCAGGAGACGTGTGGCAGTGATGTGATCATTACTGCAGCTGGAACATAAAATCATCACGTCGTAAAGACACTGACCGTACTGCGGAGCTTCTCCAGAAGGATATTCAGCTGCGTCTGCAGAAAACAGAAAGCAGTAACATACTGTAACTATAACAGTAACATACTGTAAGTAAAACAGTAACATACTGTAACAGTAACATACTGTAACTATAACAGTTCTACATACTGTAACAGTAACATACTGTAACAGTAACATACTGTAACTATAACAGTTCTACATACTGTAACAGTAACATACTGTAAGTAAAACAGTAACATACTGTAACAGTAACAGTTCTACATACTGTAACAGTAACATACTGTAAGTAAAACAGTAACATACTGTAACTAACAGTTCTACATACTGTAACAGTAACATACTGTAACAGTAACATACTGTAACTATAACAGTTCTACATACTGTAACAGTAACATACTGTAAGTAAAACAGTAACATACTGTAACAGTAACATACTGTAAGTAAAACAGTAACATACTGTAACAGTAACAGTTCTACATACTGTAACAGTAACATACTGTAACAGTAACATACTGTAAGTAAAACAGTAACATACTGTAACAGTAACAGTTCTACATACTGTAACAGTAACATACTGTAAGTAAAACAGTAACATACTGTAACTATAACAGTTCTACATACTGTAACAGTAACATACTGTAACAGTAACAGTTCTACATACTGTAACAGTAACATACTGTAAGTAAAACAGTAACATACTGTAACAGTAACAGTTCTACATACTGTAACAGTAACATACTGTAACTATAACAGTTCTACATACTGTAACAGTAACATACTGTAAGTAAAACAGTAACATACTGTAACAGTAACAGTTCTACATACTGTAACAGTAACATACTGTAACTATAACAGTTCTACATACTGTAACAGTAACATACTGTAAGTAAAACAGTAACAGAGTAAACTAGGCAGTAATCAGAGAACATAAACCTCGACCAAACCAGCTCAGTCGCTGTCACTGATCTAAGGGTCGGGTCTCAAACTTGACACTTAAGAAGGTACCGACCAGATGATGTCGGTGATTCACATTAAAATAATTAGCGCCTAATTTCAGTGTCTTATTTAGTCTAATACTGAGCTGATATTCCATCAGTTCCTTTATTTTAATCCAGTTATCAGGTTGAATAAACATATTGATCTAAATAAATGATCTTATGAAGAAAGTTTTTTTTAGTCTATTTTATGTGTGAATTGTGAATAAAATCACATAAACACCAAACAGTGGACTTTTCGCATTTAGGGAGTTTTTGCTCAGGGAAAATCTTCTCTGTTAGATAAGATCTTATTTCTGTCTGATAGTCGACTGTTTGCTCTCAGCTGCAGATCAGATATGGAGTCAAAAACAAGCAGGATTAAGTCAAGGTCGAACTCTCCTGATCTGTGATGATGCATAACTTGTCTTCCTCCATGCACCGGCAGACTCTCATTGGCTTATTGTATTACTGTCTGCAACAAGAGGCAACAATTAATCGGTTGAGCTTCACAGTGTGACGACGCTGCTGAGGGGGACAGTGAAGGGAAAGGAGTTTGTCCTTTATAAGCTTTGTAAAGAAAAGCCTCTCAGTTTAGGATAAATTAGCAGGAATCCTCTTAAACTGCAGGCTGTCATGGGTCAGATTCATTCTCGACATTTGATGGGACTCGCTCAGTGTTTCTGATAACCCTAAAAAAATCACATCATTGTTCAACAATTTTAATTGTCTTTGGGCTTGTCTCATTTTTAATTTTCATAACATGAATAATAGAAGTAGAAGCTGAATTCATTCTAAACAAAACAGGAACAAAAATGATTTGGTCCAATGATGAATCACCTTCAGAAGTGGGCTGGTCGCCGCGTTTGTCGCTTCCTCTCATTATTGGTTATTTAAGATGCAGCAGTGCAGCTCATTCTACAGACTTCTCTAAAGTGACTGTGGACATGTGGAGCATCAGTGATGTGTGAATGTAAATATATGCAAATGTAAAGAATGTATACCAAATAATGAGAATAAGGGACGACAGAGGAAAGACAAAAAATGAGGACATGAGGCAGCTGCTAGCAGCTATTAGCATGCAGGGTCCTCATTAGTCACATGTAATCTGACTGTATAATCCCATGGATTACTGTTTATTTAACCCCTTATTTTATTGCTGTGGTGTTTGGCTCACCTGGCCTTAGGATAGGTGACACATCGGAGCTCATATCAAGGTGAGCTGCTGAGCTGGAGGAGAATAAAAAGCTGCTGTCTCTGTTCTCTATGTGCTGCTTTAGTTCTGATGTAAAGAGATACAGTATGGAAATATTGTAGAGTCCCATGAGATGGACACAAAATATTTGATCAAAATCTCTTTAATGTTTTTACATCTATATACTCCAAACCCTTAAAGGAAAAGTTTTCCTAAACATGAAAATTCAGGGCAGATTGCGAAGTGCATGGTCTAAAGCTCATTTCATACGTGCAATTAAAGTGTGTCCAACTCCTTATTTGTTGGTTAAACTATGCATAATTTGGTCATAAATACACCTGGTACAATGCTGCAGGTGGTGAAATAATCCATCATTAATGAGGAAAATATTGATGACATCACCTGCAGCGATCCCCCAGCAGCAGAAACCAGAAGTGTGTCTCCGCCGTCTGTGACATTTACCCACAATGCACAGCAGCTTAACTTCATTCATGATTCAAATCTCCGACAGGATCTAATATTAATCAATGTTCTGTGTTCTTCTACATATCGTAAAGGTCCCATACAGTCCAGGTTCACACAGTGAAACAGTCCAGGTTCACACAGTGAAACAGTTTGGATTAGAACAGACGTCCTCCTGATAAATCCTGAGTAGTTAGTTATGTCTGATCCCTCAATAGAGGCTGGATGGATGGATATGTTTTTCTCTCCTCACCTTAAACTTGTTGCCGACGCTGATGAAGCTGAGTTTTCCAGCCTTTTGCTTCAGGTCTTTGCTGTTGTTGGAGTTTTCGAAGAGTTGGCGGACGAAGCGGTCTTTGGACTCACTGACCAGACACTCCAGGGACATGTGCAGCGCGTCGTTGTTCTTCTCCACAAACTTAATCTGAGAGAAAAACAAACAATTTAAATTCTATAATCATCATTCTGTTGTTTGCTGTTGTCATCCTGCCGCTTCTACCTGTGGTCAAAGTACAGGTGAAGAATAACATGTAAAAACAATTCTATGTGACCTTTCAGTTCGTTTAAATTATCTGGTTATCTAGTAAGAAGCTAAATTATTCAACCATCATTGTACATTAGGATCATTTTTAAAATATAATATCAGCTGTTTGCTATAACCAAATCATAAAAGAACAGTTTAAGTTTAAATAGCTCAATCCAACAGATATTAGAGGAGTTTTTTACCAAACTATCTGACTAATCACATGTTAATGGTCACTTGTTTCCGTGTTGTTGGAGATTTTCCTGCAGTCACAAAGAAAAAGAAAGAAATAATTTGTACCGTCTCATAGCAGACGGCTCCTGCAAAGTGTCTGATAATAAATCCTTCATCATCCCTCACGTTCCTGTGGATGGTCAGCTTAGACTTCCTGGGTACCTGAGGGACACACACACAATCACGGACAGACTCAGCAGAGTTCCTCCATTTAAAACCACACATTAACTACGGCTGCCGTCGATCAGTCTCATCTGGATACGGAGATTAAGAGTCAGCGTTGAATCGTTTAACCGTCAGTGACACCACATCACTGTGAGGCCCAACACTAATCTGTACTGAGGCTCATTGTGCCTCATTGTGTCTGCCTGAATAAGACGCCTATTATCACAATTAAAGCACCTTGTGTAACATTTGTTTATGGATTAAAACCAGGCTGAAAAAACAACATGGACAGAAAACCTGCAGTTAACATGTAAAAAATGTGACCTTTATATGAAAATGAATTCACAGTAATAGTCATAATCATTACATTCACGACATTCCAGTCAAGCAGATGATTAATGAACCTCTCAGGACAGTGATGTAGGCAGCAGATATCCTTTTTTTCTCTCTACACAGATTCTACATTCAGAATATGCTGATTATGGCCGAATAAGTTAAATCAAGCCGTGCAAAATTTCAGTTCCTGAGCACACATCAGCTCTGCAGCTAATGTTAGCACGTCTGCAGCCAGCGCTGCAGCTAATGTTAGCACGTCTGCAGCCAGCGCTGCAGCTAATGTTAGCACGTCTGCAGCCAGCGCTGCAGCTAATGTTAGCACGTCTGCAGCCAGCGCTGCAGCTAATGTTAGCACGTCTGCAGGCAGCGCTGCAGCTAATGTTAGCACGTCTGCAGCCAGCGCTGCAGCTAATGTTAGCACGTCTGCAGCCAGCGCTGCAGCTAATGTTAGCACGTCTGCAGCCAGCTCTGCAGCTAATGTTAGCACGTCTGCAGCCAGCGCTGCAGCTAATGTTAGCACGTCTGCAGCCAGCTCTGCAGCTAATGTTAGCACGTCTGCAGCCAGCTCTGCAGCTAATGTTAGCACGTCTGCAGCCAGCGCTGCAGCAGCTAATGTTAGCACGTCTGCAGCCAGCGCTGCAGCTAATGTTAGCAAGTCTGCAGCAAGCGCTGCAGCTAATGTTAGCACGTCTGCAGCCAGCGCTGCAGCTAATGTTAGCAAGTCTGCAGCAAGCGCTGCAGCTAATGTTAGCACGTCTGCAGTCAGCACTGGAATGGAAAAGCAGTGCGACTTTTGAAAGTTGCACTTAAAGTTGGACCCGTTTAACCTTTATTTGGGTCTAAAAACTGCCAGAAACCTGTGACACACTGAAAAGAAGCAGCTCATTCCAGATGCAACGGACCAAAGGAAAACAGCAGCTTTGCTGGTTACGTGAATGAAGTTTACAAGTTTCAACTTTTCATTTCAAGTCACAGGAGTCACACCGCTTCATTCAAAGTCACATTGAACTCGACATGCAGCCCTGCTCTAAAGGCGCATCGTCCTGTGCAGCAGCTGTCCTGTCTTTCAAAGACACTTGTGCCTGCAGAGAGTCTCCTGTGATGAAGTCCTGCAAAAAGGTACCCTAACCCTAACCTTAAAGTGGCCTGTCAGCCAAAACCAAGGGAAAATAAATTAAGCAATTCATGACGTTACAACATTCTCCACATCACATTATGGCCTATCTTCATCTGTCTCTGGCTCTACTTTCGTCCTTCTCTTATCTCAGAGTCACTCACAGTGAGGCGGAAGTGGTCCTTGTGTTTGTTGTGAACAGTGTCGGTAAAGTGCTGGTCACTGGGTTGAGGTAGTCGGTTCTCTTCGTCCAGGATGTCCAGGATGCCGACCAGCTTTGCCTCCACCAGGTCTGCAAAGGAAGCGTGAGAAAAGTCATGAATGAAGCAGCTTCGGATTACCTGAGGCCAATAAAATCAACAAGGGCTGATGTAGACGATTAAAAATGCTAATTAGAGTTGCATTGAATAGGAGGAGGCGAGGAGGTCATAGTGGTTTCTCCTTGACCTGATCTTATTCAGGGGATCTAATAGTGTTATTACAGTATTTCTTAAAACTCTTTCCTGATTTTAATTTCAGTCCTTTTTGAAGTAAACAAACAAAAACACAATGAATGCCAAACTGAATGAATGAATGAATCAGTAAATTGCTCCCTCGGACTTTGACTAATGTGTTTTGCAACTTTCATTTATGAGATTTTCTATTCGTTTTGAATCTGTTTTCTGTCTAATTTTCTGCTACATCAAGTGAGTTGGAAGCATTTCTGTTTTTGTGAGGAGAGTCGTCGCTGCTTTCATCACACACAAATCAAACAAACAATTTGAGTGAGCTACAGTTTCGAGCCAATGAACAGAGCTCTTTGTAAACAGTCTGTGTTAAACCCCCCCCCCACCGCCTCCCTCCAGCTGACTCCGCTGTACTTATGCATCTAACATTGATGCTCTTTCACAGAGCTGGACATCAGCAAAATGCATTTTTAACCTCCTTCACCTCTAATCACCTCAGCTACATCTCCCTCCATATTTATGGACTAATGAGGATACATTTCAGTCTGGACAGGAGTTCACATGCTCCAGGGCTTCATCCCTGTGCCTCTTTACTTTGTCTGAAACAGCACACAGAGGCTCTGGGGTCAAACTATGGAGAGACAACACTGAGGGCTCACAGCCAGAAGCACATCAAGGTCAATAATGAGCAGCATGCTGCCGCTCGAGGCTCCTAAACAAAACCGCTTCCTCCTGTAAAGCTCAAGATGAAGACTACAAAACACAACCAGCAGCCGGCCAAAGCCTCAGGCTACGAGTCCAGAATGGTTCATTAGAACGACCATTAGAGCTAGTGTATAAATAAAGCTGTCAGACTACTACCATGTTACTATCGACATGTAATCTACACATATGTAGCCGATCCACCAGCTAACCCAGAAACACAGGTAATAAAGGACATGTAAATCTCAAGTCAAGGCCTCAAGACCCAAATTAAGTTCCAAGTCAATACCTGCAAATCTCAAGAAAAGACTAGCAGGTCCCACATCAAGACCAGAAGCTCTTAATCAAGTGCAGTGTTAGAACAGAACAACTGAAAGTCTAGTTCCAAGGTAGGACCTCCAAAACCAGAGTCAAAACCCAAAAGTCCTGAGTCACATTAGACAGTCCCTCATCGGTCCCAAGTCAAGACAGGAAAGTTGAGTCCTAAAACAATTCCTATTTAAAAGACAGGAAAGTCATGTCTCTAGTACAGAACAGCAAGACAAGACAGAACAAAACAAGACAGGGAAGTCGTCAGCCAAGTAAAAACTCAACAAGTACCGAACCAAGACCAAAAAGTCCCAAGACAACAGAGTTAAGTCCTGAGTCACATCCAAAGTCTTACAAGTCCCATGTCAAGACAAGAAAGTCCAAAGTCAAGTTAGAGCTGTTGCAAGTCCAAGGTTGAACCTTCAAGATGAGACATGAGTAGGAATGTGACAGACAGGAAGGTTCTACAACAAGACCGACAACCTGCAAGAGTCAAAAGCAACAAGTCTTAGTTAAAAGACTAAAGATTATGTCCCAAACACAGCAGGATCTGAAACAGGATAGAGAAGTTGACAGTCAAGGCCTAAGCCGAGATTTAAAAGCACAACCTCAAGTCCCAAGACAGTTCAATTCAAGTCAGAGTCAAGTCCCGAATCAACACCAACAAGTCCCAAGTCAGGACAGGAAAGGGACAATTGTCATCTTAAATATTTCTTAGATGCATTTACAGTTTTCTTTGTGGAGACCAGAGAGTTATCCCATCTGCCAAACATAAATAAAAGTATATATACACACATACACATTCTGAAAGCTACAGGCTGAGGCGTTTCATCACACAGCTTTGCTGATTCAGTCTCAAGCAGAAATACCTGCCCTGTAATGAGTAACCAGTTAGTTACCAGTAACCAGAGTAGATTTATTCTCATCACCTGCAGAAAGCTGATTAATTCACTGCTCTGATATATTTTACATTCATCAACTGAAAGATTAGAAGTCTGTTTTTTTAGGGATGGGTGTACTCAGCTTTGTGTGTCCTCTAGTGGATCATATTATGTAAAAAATATCAGGTATCAGTCACACAACAGATAAAATATATATTGGACACCTTTGCAGAGGAAAACTGAACACAGAGGCACAAATATGGAAAATGAGCTTCTCTGAATGCACAACCACGAGTGCAGACTGAGTGTCGTCTTCATACCTATGCAGTCCTGATTGTCGACATAGTGAACCTCGTTGACTCCGAGGCCCTCCCTCTGGTACAGCTCTTGCTCCTGGAATGCAAACGAGATATTTCTAATGAGAATCCGTAACGATATTCGCAGCGTGTTCGGCGTCTGCATAATGAGGACGGAGACGACACAGCGGCTCAGCCTGGAGAGCTTTTCTAAACCACACTTCTGTAGCAGCCGTTCTGATATTACACTCCTGCAAAAGGAGCATCTTAAGTCTGGATGCTGCCAACAGATGTTTGGGCACCAAAATATGCATAAATGAGGAGTTTAAAGTCAAATGAGAGGCGTCTAACATCTGTGACAACGATTCAAAGTATCCTTGAGGATGTCCTTTTTAAATGATGCTACAGTTGTAGGAAGTCCTCAGAGTTCTAACAGATATGTCTTTAGTTTAGCACACAGATTTGTTATTGATCCTTTCTGCATTTATTCATCAGCTCTTCTTTCCAACAGCAACGGAGCTGCAGTTTTCTAAGGTGGATGTCTGCTCAGCGCTAACAGAGGCTTAATGCTTCAGTTCCTTCTGGTTCTTTACAGAAGACCCTGAACTAGCAGAAATAATCACATATGGAGAGAAACAGAGATGTGATGTTTGGAACATTGTAGACTGTCTTTACACAGAGAGATAAAACTTTCTACATTCTGTTTTTCTGCTGGTTTTATTTTTCACAACAGTCATCAGAACGTCATGTTTTAGAATGAAACTCTACTTTAAAAGAGTTTTGGAAAATCCATCCTCAAATTCAAAACTGAGACGCCCACAATTTGAAAGTACGACACTCCCACTGCTGACAATGAGAAACATCACTTCTATCACGGTGTTAATCAAAGTGAGATGTTTGCTCGGAGTCACCAGTGTTGTCGATTTCTCCTAAAAGGACATAAAACCTCTCACCTCCTTCAGAATGCGCTCATTGAAGAACTGCTGCAGCTTCTCATTACAGTAGTTGATGCAGAACTGCTCGAAGCTGTTGTGTTCAAAGTACTCTGTGAAACAGAAACGCTCTGTTAAATATGCTGCGTAGCAATCAGACACAATCTGACACGTTTAGATGCTCTGATGATGTCAGCGTGTCGCAGGCAGACTGAGAAGTCTTCTGTACCACCGAACAATATTCAACATTCCCTCTCCTCTGAGACAACGTGACTTTTTCATGCTGTTGTCTTGACTTCCTCTTCTGGAACACTATCTATTATCTATCTATAAAATGCAGGAAGATTCAGAGCTCTGCCAACCAATGGGTGTCCAGGAACGAGGATGCTGATCATATTTTTATATGTAGCCTCTGGTGTTTTATTTCTATTGTAATCAGATTATTCATTAATAAAGGTGAATAATCATTTCACACTTTTCATCCACCCAAACACGATCAGTGTGGTGACACGCACCAGCAGGCTGTCAGAACAGAAACTCTTCCTCACCTGCCTCCCCCATCTCTGCCTCCCCCATCTCTGCCTCCCCCAGGGCTCCGTTATTTATGGTGGAATATTGGAGGTAATAAGCGGAGCTGTTTGTGTCACCAGGTGTGTTTGTGTGACGCTGCTGAGCTGTAAAAGTGGCCCTTAATGAAGAAGAAGAGGATGAGTGTGTTCCTTGTGTTCAGTGAGCGACGTCATACAGCAGAACCCTCAGAGCTCAAACCTCCACCGAGGGCCAACAGTCCCTTGATTCTAGTTCGACTGTTCCAATCCTCAGCAGCCACAGGCTCACGGTAAGTTCACCAGCCTTCTTCCATGAGCTCCTGGTACTCGTTACGCTTCCTGTCACTGGCCTCATCCACACGCTCCTCCCAGGGTGATGTGAGTTCCAGACTTGATCAGTTACTTTCTGATCATGTCTGGTCAAAGCAGTGAGGTTTAACCTTCCTGCCATTCCCAGGCAGTGGTGAGGGGACCAGAATCCTCTACGCCTGTGAGGAGGGTGATGGTGGTCCTGCTGGTCCTGATGGCCGTGGCTAAACTATGCAGCTGCCTTAAGAACCAGGTCATGTCGTCAGTGATAGCACCCATCCCATATTTGTTGGGCTTGGGAGGAGTCGTAGACCGCTTGGTTCAAGGACTGGATGTGATGAGTCTGCTCTCCATACGCTGGACCAGGTGATGTTTTGTTGCAGGACCGGTGAAGTTATCACAGAGCTCAAATCTCTTTGACCTGATCCTGCTTTAAATATAAATCCATCTTTTAACGATTCACTTGAAGAGAAATTTCTACACCTAAACTTCTGTTTGCTACAAACTATGTAACAAATGAAACATGGAATGGGGGTTAAAAAAACCTCGAAAATACTAAAAGTTAATGTTTTAGTGACATTTTTATTGACCACTGGATGAATCATTTTGAGGGCCACTAACCGAAGCCAGCGATGTCCAGGACGCCGATGAAGTTGGCGGAGGAGTCGAAGGGGAAGCACTGGTTGACCCTGGTCACCACGTGGTCGAACAGACGGCTGTACACGGCCTTAGCCAGGGCGTCCCGGGCGTTGTTGGCCTGCTCCACTTTGAGTGGCACTCTGGTGAGGACACAGTAAAGTCATTTTAAAGGTCTGAAGTAATAAATAAACACAATTTTCTGTGGCAGAAGATGCTTTTTCTATTTTCCTACCATTCATTATCTCACCCTCCCTCAGTTTTATCCAGCTACCAGTGGAGGCTCAGGCTGAAGTATCATTAATTTGAAAAGGATAGATTGACACAGAAACAGTACAAATCAGAGCTTGGAGGTAGAAAGCGTCTGAAATGAATGAATTCAGAGAAGTTCTGGGTGTAATTTAGAGCCAGCTTTAGGATGAGGCTGCAGACGTTCCTGTGGGTTTGTTTAATGACACGTCTGGATGCCAGGTTGACGGACTAATCCCTGCTCCGCTCTCACAAGCTGTTAACGGTCGACCTCAACAGGCTGGGTGGCCGTGATTGGCGTCTTCTATTTTCTGTTTGCCCTCCCACTCATTCGCTCTCTCCATGTTGAAATTACTCTCAGAGAGTTTAAGTATCAGTTCAGATCCTGGTCTGTCTGGATCTATCTCTCTCCCATCACTCTCATCCCATCTTGTTGTCACTCATCCTTCAGCTTATCTCCGTCTTTCTCTCTCTCTCCGTATTCAGTCATTTCACTCCATCTTTCTATCTTCCTTTTCATTTGAAGGCAGATGTCTGTCCATCTAGAGTCGGGTCTCCTCTGAGGTTTCTGCCTGTTAAAAGGCAGTTTTTTTCCTCACCACTTGACCTGCCTTTACAAGTAAAGTAAAGTAAGTAAAGTGACCTTCTGTTGTGATTTTACACTATATAAATAAAACTGACTTGACCTTTTACTCCACAGTCGTCATTTTACCTCCAAATTGTGAGGGAATTTGTATTCATTAGGTCTGGAAAAGTTCCTAGAACCTGATGTACAAGAAGCCTGTTGTTGTTGTTGATTATAATTAGCATTCTGCTTTTTGAAAGTATTGTTTTAGAGGCTTCAGATCATTGAAAACTCAAACACTGATACACTAGACAGCAGCTGGAACACTCATAATGTCCAGATGAATGTTTTAGTTGAACTCGACCCACAGTTTAAGTCTGCTGTTGATAAGCTGAGGAACATAAATGATCTACGTTCTCCTCAGATGAAACATTAAACTTTAAAGGGTCCCAGCGCTGCTTGTAACCTCATTATGTATTTAGTCAGCTGTTAGACTGAGCTGTTTCAGCTCCCTATTAGAACCTGTTAGCCTGTCGTGGCTGTTGGACTTAAGAATGAGACATTCTCCATTCATTTAGAAACCCTCTGGATGATGTGTTTTTATGAGTGTCTGTTTGAACATATCAATGCTAACGCTAACGGCAACGGTTCGACAAAGCTTTACATTGTGTCTAATGCACACTAATTATTTATTTCTATAAATAGTTTATGAAAAGATGGTGTGTGTAGAAAACAGTTTAGGGTTAGAGTTCAGGAGGTATTAAAGTTAAATTCATTTAAATTCCACCAACCTCTGGGATCTGATTTTAACACATCATCTTAACTTCACCTATTAAAAGGTACTTTCATACAGCATCAGCCCCAAAAGTATGAAGCTCTTCTCCCAGTCGACTGAACAGAATCTAATGTTGGATCATGCTGCTCCTTCCCTCTCAGAAAACCCCCGACGTGTTGAATCACACGGTGAAAACCTGATCACTACTGTTGTGTCTGTATTCTCCATTATTGACTCCTCTGTAGCTTCCTGACAGTCCTCCTCCTCCCTGAAGAGGATGAACATGTTGGAAGACATTTTTTTCCATCCCTCCACCATCTGCCATCAGCAGAAAGTCTGCCGCCTCTTTGTGCTTCGAGGATCTTTTGCTTTCTCAGTCTGAAGGTTTTTTTCTGGCTTTAATGGAGAGAATAAAGATGCTGGAAGTGATTTTTCCCGTCAGCTTTTTTTGTCCTTCCACCATCTGCCACCACACAGAAAGCTGTAGTTTCATTAGCTCTGGAAGAACAGCGCCCTCTGTGGGCTGGAAACAAGAGAAACTGCAGCAGATTCTACTTGATGGATTGTTGACATGAAATCCAGGGTAGAGGATTCGATGTTCGCAGAGGTGATGAAGCAACTTCATCTTGGCTTCTGTTTGCAGACGATGGTTTGTCTGGTTTCAGCTGTGATGTAGAGGAGTATCATCTGGAGAGATGAAGTGTCAGTCAGACACATGTCACTTTATAGAGAGTGTGACTGACACTCAGAGGGTGGGACAAAGACAGGAAGCAGCGTTTAACTCCTCTCTGCTCAGACCACAGAGGAGAAACAAACGTCACCAGACGACTGGTTCAGACGGTCTACGACAGAGCTGCCAAAAACCAACACCACACCGCTTCAGAGCCACTGGGCTCAGAGTGTAGGTGGGGAGGAGCTTAGCTTTAGGGGCGGGTTGATGGGCCGGTCGGTTGGTCGATCGTTGGCTCACTCTTTGGGTCAGTGGGTAGGTCGGTAGGTCAGTGGGTAGGTCAGTGGTCAGTTTTATTTACCATTATCGCTCAACCTAGCACGTCTGCTGTCAGCGCTGCAGCTAACGTTAGCACGTCTGCTGTCAGCGCTGCAGCTAACGTTAGCACGTCTGCTGTCAGCGCTGCAGCTAACGTTAGCACGTCTGCTGTCAATTCTACATGACATCGTGTGATTAATTAGCTAGTTGGATAAATTGTTGTGGGAGATGAATGGGCTTTTTTCTCTGCCTTGGATAACTTTAGCTAGGATGGATGTGTTTCTGTTTAGGATGGAACAGAAACACAACCGATGGAGAGAGAGGACTTCTTTTAACTTCAGGGGTTTGTGGGACTCGATCTCAGTCAGTCTAATGACTCCATTTTCTGACATATTAAACAAACAATCCAGATGTATTTTTCATTTATCCAGGCATCCAACAAATATCCACCAAACATGCAACCCTGCTCTGTCTGGAGTCTGCTGATAGGAATGAATGAGGAAAGGATGAGTGGACATCAGTCATAATTAAATCTAAATATCTCTGATATCAATTAAAGCCAACACCACGCTTCCTGTGCTTTTATTCCCCTCGCCTCCGTCTAACAGGGGCCATTAATAATATGAGAGGATTTCTATGGGCATAATCTGTGATCCATTTCAAGCTGCAGCAAACCATGAAGGTCACCTTCAAACAGGAAGCCCCTCGTTTTCAGGGGCTCTGAGGAGAATCAGCTGGTAGTTTTCAGAACTCATTATTTCTTTTCAAGTTTTAGACACATTTTTCCACATTTTATTGATAAAATGATCAATTCTGAAAATAATCAGCAGATTAATCAATAATAAATATGATCATTCATCTCAGCTCTCTGCCGTCACAAAATGTCAAATATAACAAAACCAAGTTCAGGGATTCTTGTAAAATAAAAGGCCTTTTCAGAGCAGAGGAACTCTTCCATAGTCCTGAGAACCTGAGGCGATGCAGCACCGTCAGCCTCCACCTTCAAAAAGCTGTGACACCATGGAGACAACAGCTGGTAACAGTCGCCTTAACAACGGAACCAAACACAGACGTCTGCAGACTGACTGATGTTGGACCAGCCGTCACTTCAGCGCTCCTATTGGCTGTGTGCTGCCGAAGGTACGTAGAGTCCAGGAAAACAGGAAACGATGAGCAAAAATAAATCAACCAAACAATCAAATGTTCAACATTTAAAACGGTGAGTTCAGGTTCCTCACCTGTCGAACAACCAAACACCAAACACACCGGGATCAGAACTCTGCTTCTGGTTCTGCACCAAATTACTTTTCAGAGAAACCTTTACCTCCACCAAGGAGCTGATGTTCTTATCTCCATGTGTCTGGTTGGTATTTTATCTCAAAACGTTCCTAATAGATTTAATGAGGGGCTCTATGGACTGAGGAGGTGATTAGATCTTGGTGCAGATCAGAGACATTTTTTGCCCGTCTAGTTAGGAAACATTCAGCACCTTCGCCGAGGCTGAAACACAACTCAAGCCCCACCCCTTCAGGAAGTTTAGCAGAAACCAGTTCAGTAGTTTTGAAAATGTCAGAAAATCTCAAAACATTAATGAACAACAAAAGAAATTCCTTGATCTGCTCCAAACTTTAATGTTTT
>CM075202.1:840000-945000 GCA_037577475.1 Chaunax sp. Z400
TTATTTTGATTTTTCAAAATCAAATCCCCTCTGACCCATTGGATGGGTTCACCTCTCTATAGAACTGACATCCATTAAGAATATCCTGCTAACAAAGGAAGGACCCAGAGCTTTAGCACCGCTCACAGCTGATGTGTTCTCTGTTCTAACAGTGGATTAGTTACTGCAGGCCAGTATCTGAGTACTTCCTGTGCTGCTGTCAGAGACCACAGGTATGATGGGTAGGACTCCTCAGTGATTAGGTTTGGTTCCTAAGAGGCGTTTTGATCTCGTGGCTTTGATTGATGGCTGTAATATTCAGTCTGTCCTCCACACTTCAGTCTCACTGTGGTCAAAGATGAATTTTCTGTATGTGGTGTTTGTGTTTCATGTTGGCCAACTAATGATTTAGTCCTGGAATCATTGAGAAATTCATCAATCACATGATTAAACAAATATCCAGTCTCTGTTTCCAGGTATTCTGTTCCCTCCTGGCTTTACAGCGCGATCGTCTCAGACGCTCAACCTCATCTCACGCCTCGTTTTTCACCGCAGTTCAGACTGAACCCTCCAGGGAGCCTCGGTTTGCATGAAAATCTACTGATTGAAGATTCTCAGCCTCGGTTCCTCCCAGTCATTTTCTCCCTCTGTGGGGAGGAAGAGGCGGCTCAGCTGGGCGCCGGCTAAATAGACTGGTTCTCCCAGCGGGCGGCCATCACAGCGCGTGTTTTACAGTGAGGGAGAACACTGTGTTCAGGCAGACGAGGTAATCACCAGCTCTTCAGGCTGCCTCGGCTTACAGTTTGGATAAATGTCTCTTGGGGGGTGATTTTAGGGAGCTCTTATTTGTATTTTGGGAGGACAGAAGAGTTTTTCTTCCAACGTTTTCCAATAATGATTCGCATTTTTAACTCCAATTACACAACGCTGAGAAAAACACAATCATACTGAAAATACAGGTCTTTATAAATGGCTGCCTTTGAGTGATTAGAGTTCTGATGGTAGAGAAGATGGAGATCCTGACAGGCTCCAATGTAGAACCCATATCTTTAGGGAACAGGACCTCATTATGGATAAATATTCCTCATTTTAATTCTAATCTCATATTGTGTTCGATGTCAGACCTCATGTCTTTAAAAAAATCCTGACAAGAACTTTAAACGCGATTCTTCAATCGGTTTCAGCTGCTGTCTCACCTCACCTGTCACTGGCTAGCTAGCCTCAAAAGACAGGCCTTCAGTTTTACCTTTGAGTCAGAGGCATTAGCTAATCATGTCAGTGGAAGAGAGGTTTAAAGCTAACAGGCTAACATCAGTGTTAGCTTCTCCATCAGGCTAACATCAGTGTTAGCTTCTCCATTAATTCCAACAGTCGGTAAATGCTCTATCCTTTCACACCCAATCATGATGCTATCACCTGTTACCTGTTTACCTGTACATGTTTAAAACAGGTGTTTATTGATCATTCAACAATGTTCCCAGTCGTCTTTCACCCGTGTCCCAACGTGTCCCAACATGTCGCAGGCTCAGATTGAGCATATATTTATAAAAATCAATGTTGATGAGGTCAAACATGAACCGTATTGTCGGATCAATAAGGATCAGCAGAGCGTCTCACTGTTTGCCTGCCTCAGCAGACAACATTATGAACAGATGAACATGCACAATCTGTGCAATGCTGCATTTTGGGTATTTTAAAGCTCCTACCATCCAGTCAGCAAACAGGCTCCTGGACTGCTGACTGTGTTCTCGGACATCAGACTGATATGAATGCTTTCGGATGAGTCAGGGCTGAAGCCCCCAGAGGGACAGACGATTGTGTTTGTCTCTGTTTTTTATTATTTGTCTGCTGCACAGTCTTAAATTGCCGTGACTTAGAATGATCTAGAAACATGAAACCCTCTGGAAACAGTGTGCAAGTTCTTCCTAAGAAACACGAGCCCTGTTGTCCAGATAGTGGTTCTGTGATTAAGGCCCAAAGGTGCAAAGTTCTCTGACAGTGTGAGGGAGAAGCTAACTCTGATGTTATCCTAACCCTGGTGTTAGCTTCTCCAGCAGTCTATGTGTGAGTCACTGGAGCTCACCTGATGTGCTTCCAGCCTCCTCAAAGTTGATGTTGCCCAGATGCAGCACGCCGGCCACCACCCTGAACAGGTCCTGCTTCTCCCTGTCATCCAGGCCGATCTTCTTCATGGCCACGCACATCCGGGTGAAGTCGCCGTGGTCGTCCAGCAGCGGGTCCTTCAGAGGGCCTGACTTCAAGTGCTGAGAGACGAGATGAGCAGAGACTTTTACTGACCGCTAAACGTTTAGCTTCCTCCTGTCTGACAGTCCATCAGATAATTATTCATTTATCTGTTTTTCTTCTATGCTTTCAAACCTTTACTTTCATTCAGTCCTGACAAAAAGTTATAATTTCATCAGCTGTGTTTTAATGTCGTCTTAGTCCTCATTAGCTTTTATCATATTTACATTACATACATTTACATTACATACAACATTTTAGTCTGATTGTATAAAAAAAAGGTCAGTATTTTAGTCTAGTTTAATAAAAGTGTTGACATTTGAGTCTTTTCTAAGACATCAGGTTATTATTAACATTTCAGACCAAACCAATATTTTTATCATTTTCTCCTGATTGCACTGATTCATCAGATTGATCTAATCATTATCTGATAAAAACAGGTTGAATGATTCAGAATGCAGCTTTGCACAAAGTGTCTGGTCTGATGATGATGATGATGTCACTTTAAGGAATACATCCAGACATGGAACATGTTCTGATTGGCTGATTCATATTGAACCACGCCCAGCTCCAAGCCAGTGAGCCGGGCTTCTTACCCATTTAAAGTCTGACAATAGGTTGAGATGGTTTCAGCCCCAAAACCTCGAATCATTGGTTTACCAGAAAAAACTGTGAGACTCTGAGCTCCAGATATCCTGAGGAACCTTCAGAGGGAACCAGATACTAGATGGTTCCATTAGTCTTTGGCTCCTATACCCAGGTTGGAACCCAGACATCAGCTGACCTTCAGATCATCTTTTCCATCAGGATATATTGAAGTTACCAGATGAACTAATCTTCGGTTTCACTGTTTGACCACATGAATCCAGGATCACATCGGTTCGGCTCCTTGAATATATTCTACAGAAGATCTCCAACAAACGGTGGAGGAAGCATCTCAACGAGCAGCAGAGAGAAGGTGAAGATGGTGAAACACAGACCTGAGTAATCAACAGCAGAATGTCACAGTCTGATGATCCTCAGGAACCACCACTCTGGTTGTGCTGAGTCGGTTCCTCCAGACAGAGCTGACGAGAACTACAAGCTTCTGACTGAACTTCATGAGTGATGAACTGAACTATGACACCTGAACATCTCACCTCTGTCAACCAACACGCCTTAATAAAGAGCAAGGGCTTCTGGGTATGCATCGACGCTGTTTTATGTGTACGACCCACAACTGGAAGATTTAAAAAGCAGCTAGTAGCAGTTAGCGGCTAACTCAAAGAAGAAGAAAATGACTTCCTGAATCAACTTCTACCATCATCTGTGGAGGGGCGGGGCATGAGTCAGTCCTCACAGATCCAAGAGTTGTTTAAACTTCCTTAAACATGGACATTTTTCAACATTTTACCGAAAGACACAAAAAAAACTAGAAATGATTTCTGGAAGAGGTTTGGAGCGTCATTCTATAAATAGAAAGGTAAACAACCGACACCTGTCAGCTCAGGAGGCCCCGCCCCTTCACAGACTTTAGTGGAAATCAGTTCTGAGGTTTTTTGTGTAAGAAAATCTTCCAGTTAAAAAAAGTGGACAAACATTCCTTGACCTGATTTCACAGGTTCTGTCCTGACCCCATCGATCCAAATCCATCATGTGGTTCAGATCCAGGTAATGATCCAGATCTGCTGGATCTAGATCCATATCTGTAGGAGGTGATCTTTATCGTTTCATCGATACATGAGGAGGCTTCTCAAGTTTCACATCAGCGTTTTGTTTTTCTGAGGAGACAAACTGTGACAATCTGAGAAAAGCAATCTTTAAAGTTCAGCTGGAACTTTTCTACTCAGCAGAGGAAAGTAGGAAAACCACAGAGATCACATCAGAGCTGAGAGGAAGATCATCTGCATGCATTAAAGCCCAGAGAAGACGTTAAAGAGTAAAACACCACATCACCTCGTCATCCTGAGAAACGAGGCAGCAGAGGAGACATACAGGACATCAGACATGTCAACGATTCATCCAGCATGAAGCTGCAGGAAACCTGTCAGCCTTCCGACTGAAGCAGGCTCGACTTTTATCATTTCAGCACAAAGATGAAGATGAATGTTTGCAAATGTGTTGGAGTCTCTGTGGGGTCGATTCTAATGATGGTCTGTTCAGGTAAGAGTCAAGAGTCTTTTATGGTTTGCTGCCTGTGATGTTTCCTTACCTGAAAACATCTTTACATCTTTACATGTGTTCATTCTGAAGATAAATCTGTTGTTTTCATCATCAATTCTTATCAGATACGAGAAAATCTATGGAACAAAGCAGGCAGGATGTTTTTAGCTCATCTGAGAAAACAGTCTGGTTTAAGTTGATGGATCCATTTTCCTCCCCTCTGACATCGATGTAGTTTTACTTCAATACAGAAAAATAAAGATGAATCTGTAGTTTTGTTCATGTTGGTGTGAAACAGAAGAGAAGCTGAAGCTCTGTTCCTCCTGGAGTTTATGTCTGAATACATAAATGTGGAAAACAAATCATGATTTCATCTTGTGTTTCTTCTCTGCTTCATAATTATGAATCTATTCATCTGGTCTCAGTAGAACGTTCCTCCAGTTATGTAGCGTCAGCAGGAACACAACCTCCATGTTCCTCTAATGGCTCTAATTAATAACTGGACACAGTAATGGAATATATACAGTATATATTATATAAATATATGTCTTTTTTTCCTGTTTGAACGTATTCTGAACATTATTCCATTATATAAGCATGAATGGTTTCCAGGCTACAAACATAAAAACAGCCATGCAAAACGAGAGCTCATCTTCATTAGTTACAGTGGTTGTAGTCGAGCACAGTTTCATAATCACACACATAAATCCAGCTTTAACATCTCAGCTTCGAGGTAATGGAACAAGATTCCATCTTATTTGCAAACGAATGTCTGCAGGTTCTCATGAACCTCCTCTGCTGTCGCTCCTCGTCCCTCTGGCACCTCGTCCCCCTGACACCTCCTCTCATGATGTCTCATGATGTCAGCAGAGGAGGTGTCAGGGGGACGAGGAGCGACGAGGAGCGACGAGGAGCACCAGCAGAGGAGGTGTCAGGGGGACGAGGAGCAACGAGGAGCGACAGCAGAGGAGGTGTCAGGGGGACGAGGAGCGACGAGGAGCGACAGCAGAGGAGGTGTCAGAGCGACGAGGAGCGACAGCAGAGGAGGTGTCAGAGGGACGAGGAGCGACGAGGAGCGACAGCAGAGGAGGTGACAGAGGGACGAGGAGAGACAGCAGAGGAGGTGACAGAGGGACGAGGAGCGACAGCAGAGGAGGTGTCAGAGGGACGAGGAGCGACAGCAGAGGAGGTGTCAGAGGGACGAGGAGCGACAGCAGAGGAGGTGTCAGAGGGACGAGGAGCGACAGCAGAGGAGGTGACAGAGGGACGAGGAGCGACAGCAGAGGAGGTGTCAGAGGGACGAGGAGCGACAGCAGAGGAGGTGACAGAGGGACGAGGAGCGACGAGGAGTGACAGCAGAGGAGGTGCCAGAGGGATGAGGAGCGACAGCAGAGGAGGTGACAGAGGGACGAGGAGCGACGAGGAGCGACAGCAGAGGAGGTGTCGGAGCGACGAGGAGCGACAGCAGAGGAGGTGTCAGAGGGACGAGGAGCGACAGCAGAGGAGGTGTCAGAGGGACGAGGAGCGACAGCAGAGGAGGTGTCAGAGGGACGAGGAGCGACAGCAGAGGAGGTGACAGAGGGACGAGGAGCGACAGCAGAGGAGGTGTCAGAGGGACGAGGAGCGACAGCAGAGGAGGTGACAGAGGGACGAGGAGCGACGAGGAGCGACAGCAGAGGAGGTGTCAGAGGGACGAGGAGCGACAGCAGAGGAGGTGTCAGAGGGACGAGGAGCGACAGCAGAGGAGGTGTCAGAGCGACGAGGAGTGACAGAGGAGGTGACAGAGGGACGAGGAGCGACGAGGAGTGACAGCAGAGGAGGTGCCAGAGGGACGAGGAGCGACAGCAGAGGAGGTGACAGAGGGACGAGGAGCGACAGCAGAGGAGGTGACAGAGGGACGAGGAGCGACAGCAGAGGAGGTGACAGAGGGACGAGGAGCGACAGCAGAGGAGGTGTCAGAGGGACGAGGAGCGACAGCAGAGGAGGTGACAGAGGGACGAGGAGCGACAGCAGAGGAGGTGTCAGAGGGACGAGGAGCGACAGCAGAGGAGGTGACAGAGGGACGAGGAGCGACGAGGAGTGACAGCAGAGGAGGTGCCAGAGGGATGAGGAGCGACAGCAGAGGAGGTGACAGAGGGACGAGGAGCGACGAGGAGCGACAGCAGAGGAGGTGTCGGAGCGACGAGGAGCGACAGCAGAGGAGGTGTCAGAGGGACGAGGAGCGACAGCAGAGGAGGTGTCAGAGGGACGAGGAGCGACAGCAGAGGAGGTGTCAGAGGGACGAGGAGCGACAGCAGAGGAGGTGACAGAGGGACGAGGAGCGACAGCAGAGGAGGTGTCAGAGGGACGAGGAGCGACAGCAGAGGAGGTGACAGAGGGACGAGGAGCGACGAGGAGCGACAGCAGAGGAGGTGTCAGAGGGACGAGGAGCGACAGCAGAGGAGGTGTCAGAGGGACGAGGAGCGACAGCAGAGGAGGTGTCAGAGCGACGAGGAGTGACAGAGGAGGTGACAGAGGGACGAGGAGCGACGAGGAGTGACAGCAGAGGAGGTGCCAGAGGGACGAGGAGTGACAGCAGAGGAGGTGCCAGAGGGACGAGGAGCGACAGCAGAGGAGGTGACAGAGGGACGAGGAGCGACAGCAGAGGAGGTGACAGAGGGACGAGGAGCGACAGCAGAGGAGGTGACAGAGGGACGAGGAGCGACAGCAGAGGAGGTGACAGAGGGACGAGGAGTGACAGCAGAGGAGGTGACAGAGGGACGAGGAGTGACAGCAGAGGAGGTGACAGGCTGGAAAAAGGTGAACACGAACACAAAAACTGAGCTGGAGGCACTAAATCTGCTGAGTCAGGGTTAAGGAGGACTTGCAAAGTCACTGTTTCCTTCATTACAACGACCCAGGGGCTGATGGGAGCTTTGACTGTCTGAGCTCTGAGTCTGATGATGAAGATGGAGGATGAAGCACAGACGATGCTGCAGCTACTGAATGATAATAACCTGAGAGAGAAAAACCATTTAAAGTTTACGAGTCAGTAGAAATGTGGCCTCTGGCAGCCATCATGGGGAACCTCTAAAATCAATCTCTACCATATCAATCAAACAATCTGTGGCGTCTGACGATGACGATGATGATGCCGCTCTCTTCATCTCACAGCTTCACGTCTTATTTCTTATTACTGGAGTTCAGGCTTTGGGTGGAGAAACTAATTCTGATTTATTGAGTGATAAACTCAGGTTTAATCAGGTCTTATACTCCTTTCTGTCTCTTCCACTCGTTTTCGTGTCGTCTTCTGTTTTTCATGCATCACATGAATGTTATGAATAAAAAGAAAAACCTGTATGAAGGCACCATTTGCTCTACAAGCCTTTACATGAACATGATAATATGAAGAAGACAGTCAGTAACACCATCCTGTACCTCTGGGCTCTTGCGATTCTGCAGGATCTGTTTGTCCGTCTCTTTGGTGGCGAAGAAGCGAGTGCATCCTCTGTTCAGGTACTGAAACACAGAAGAGACAGAATGAACAGCTTCACCTGGTCTGTTGGTTTGTTGGTTTGTCAGCAGGACGGATGGAGGATGAGCCGGAATAGAACCGATTAACGTTTGGTGCAGATCAAATCTAGACTTTTAACATTAGTAAATGCTTTTTTTTTTTTACATTTTCCCTTGTTAGACAAAAACTACTTTGTTCGGGTTGAGGGACATTTTCTTCAACAGGGGGGGGGGCAGGATTGTTGCAGGTGTACATTAGTTCTAGCTTTGTTCTTTCATGATAAATGTGTTAACAAGTATTTCACAAAACTATCCTTAATCAAGGAAACCAAATCTTCTCCATAGTCAGTCATCAAACACTCATATCCTCACCTCAGGTATGTTTTATATGTTAAAAAAATTAATTAAAGTTTTACAATTTTGTACATGGGAGATGTTTGAATAAAGTTTGGTGAAAAAATATTGAACATTTTAGTTATCTTCCAGAAACCCTCATCTGAGACAAATCAGTTCAACTTCAATCCTGTTACAGTCCTGTTACAGTCCTGTTACACTCCTGTTACACTCCTGTTACACTCCTGTTACAGTCCTGTTACAGTCCTGTTACAGTCCTGTTACACTCCTCGATCATGTTTCATTCTAGATTCACATTAGATCTGTTTATACTGGGGTTAGACAGGAAACAATGAAAACACAGATATACATGCAGATAATGAAGCTTCCATATTTAAATTTCCACAAACAGGAAGTTATTTTTATTCCTCTGACATCATGATTTCATCCATATTCATTTCCTTCTTTTGGACACTTATTTATTCTTGTTTTATTCCTTCTTAAAATGACTCTAGCACTTTGATGACTTTTTTACTGTTATACTTTTACTGCTGTGCCTCTTGAACCACTGCAGGTACACAAAGACTCCACATCGTCTGAGGGTCTTATCTGCTGTCTGAAAACGTCCTGAACAACCCTGAACGCACCTCATCCCTCCCTCCGGCCTGCAAACACAACTTAAGGACTTGGTCACGACCGCTGAGCTCGATCCTCTGCTGCCATTATCGCTGAATCTTTTTTATTTTCCCCAGCGGGAGGGAAAACTGTGGATGTTTGAAGCCATTAGAAGCAGCTGAGCGGACTGGGGGGGGGGGGGCTAATAATGTGCAGTGGGACACCGGGGGAGACGGCAGAGAGAGAGAATGACGCAGGTGAGAATATTAGAGATGACTCTGTAAAAAAAGAAATGTTTTGTTCCTCCACCGATAGAACAGACGAGCATGACTCAGCGGTTTTCTGTTCAGATGTGATTTTAGCCCGAGGTCAGAGAAAATGAACGTTCACATTTAAGACGTGCCGTCAGCTGGAGCAACACGGCCGAGGACTGACTTCCTGTTTGTGGGTCTTATACAGTTACTACAGCTTCATAGTAACTAGAGATGTGACTAATCCTCCATTTATCAGGAAGTTCTCGTCTAGCGGCGCATTAACAGTTTACTGCAAACCAACCGACTCACTTCTACAAGTTAAACAGTTATAATCTGGTGCAAATTAAGGATCAGACTCAAAGAGGTCGTATTTAGTCTCTTAATTATTCATAGGTGTGTTTTAACATGAGTTCAACCAATCAGAGTTCATCTCCATCCCCTTTAAAGCCAGCTGTGTCTCACCTGGATCATCTCCACTGAGGGACAGGTATGTGGTCCTGGTGGACCCTCTGCCTCCACCGTCTCCATCAACAACTCCATCTGACTGCATATGAGCAAAGTCAGCCATATTTAACTGAGGAGGAGGAGGAGGAGGGCTGCTTCACTTCTCTTCTCCAACAGCACCAACATGTCCAGTAAACAAAGACATGGTTTAAACTGGTTCCTTTGTGGTCTAGTATCACACAGAGACCCAACAGGAGGGTCCAGATGTTCAAAACATCTGTTCCCATCAATTAGGATGGAAACACAGATGATGTTTCTGTGAAGATACAAACATCCCTTTCACTAAATATCTCAGAACAGTTGATGACATCATCCTCACAGCCTGCTGCTCCACTAACCTGGTTTATACCCAGTTTTAAATCCCTTTCAAACCTTCTCGTCTGCATCTAACAGCCACATGGACCTCAGAGCTCATCCAACAGCAACAAGAAAACGTTATTGTTAAGTTTCAGGTTCTTCATGTTTGTGACAGGAAATAAAGAGAAATCACTGAACACATTAAACCTACTGGACCACATTTAATGCATCTACTGAAGATCAATGACTCAACGGCACAACTATGTTTCCATTAAACAACTAAAAGTTTAATTTGTAGAAACTTCTACATATGTGCTGAGGGCACCTCTTTCGTAGAGGCGAGATGTGTTTAGTGTCTGTAGAAATATAGTGAACTTTCTGAGTTATTTTCTGGAGACAGAATGATGACAGACAGACAGACATGTTAATAGATTATAAGATATAATAAAACCATCTGAAGGATTATATGAAGTCACAAAGAGTTCCTGTTTCTACCAGAGAGAAGGAAGTTTGAGGACAGGGTCTGATGTGAGGATTATATTCCCTGTAAATAATCCATTGTGAGCTACAGCTAGCAGGACGGCAGGTGAGACGCACCCTGAAGGTGTCCGGAGAACTCAGGTGGAACTTCTGCCTGACGTCTTCGGGGGCTCCGGCACACAGTCGGTAGAAGATGTGGTAGTTTCTCTCCTCAGGGCTCTGTCTGCAGATCCTGGACTTCTCCAGCAGGTAGTGAGACACGAACCCACCAACGACGGCATTCTGACGACACAAACACGTTTTAATATCACAAATATACACTGAGTCTAACATCTGTCAGAGGACGATGACCTCATGTTTACGTCTGCTGCAGAGAAACGAAGAGAAACCAGGAGAATCAGATTTTATAACATGCAGTTAATAAAGCAGGAAATGAACAAACAGGATTAAAAACAAATACTATCTATGAAAACAGCTGATAGAGAGAGAAACAATAATAAGAGCAATCTGAGGCCTCGCTACTGTTTATTTTTGCTGTGCAAGCATCGGAGATGATACGGCCAATATTGTGCCGACTCATGAATGCAGAGATATTCATAAATATTCATAACTGATGAGTAATAGAAACAGCTTATGCTAAATAAGCTGAGCTATTAGGCATCATATTTAATTCATAACTCAGGAGCTGGAAGTTCGTACCTTCTCATTGAAGTGGATTTCTACAAACTTCCCGAAGCGACTGCTGTTGTTGTTCCGGACCGTTTTTGCGTTTCCGAAGGCCTCCAGCAGAGGGTTTGCTTCAGGATCAGACACACAAAATATCCAGTCAGGAAGTCATCCAGAAGAAACAATCATGTTGACTGACAGAAGACAAGGAGGGAATCGTACCTTCCACTATCCTCTCGTCGATGTCCTGACCGGTTCCGTACGAAGTTGTCAAGTATCTGCCAGGAGAAACATTCTGAACTATTACAGATTTATTTATGAATATTTCTACACAGTTCATGTACTATTGGTTTCATCATTCAGACACACTAAAAATCTCTCAGTTGTAGCTACTAGATAGCATGTTGCTAAGGAAGTTCACATGGAGACAGAGGCTAGCTGTGTACTGAGGCTAATGCTAGTAAAAATGCTAAGCTAACGTCATCAAAGACAGTGAAAAAAAGCCCAGTTAAATCAACCACTTTTCCAAATAGCTAACTAATTAGATGATGATGTCACGACGTTGTTGATGCCTCACAAAACAACAAACAAACAATCATAAAACAATGCTAAATGACCACAGAGACGTCTGACTGTTCCCTTTGTTTCCCTCTGCCTCCATGTTTTCTTACACGTCTACTTTTTAACACCTAATCGTTTGATAATGCAGTGTAAGTTAAATAAATCGAAATTCATTCTCAAACGATGATAATGTGATAGTTAACAGCCTCACCTGAGCACAAACTTGGTGTTTTCGGTCTTCCCGGCCCCGGACTCCCCTGAGACAACGATGGACTGGCTCAGCTTCAGGACCTTCATGTCCCGGTACGCCTTATCAGCTGATGGACAGACACAAACACGTTAGCAGCTGATAGATAAGATGCTCCTCCGCCTCCAAAACCTGACCCCAATAACGCAGCATAATAAACTCCATCTGAAATATATAACAGTCTGAGCGATGATGGGGTGTTCAAGACACTGTGGGAAATTTGAGTGCTGACTGCCACCTGGTGGACAGATCAAGAACTGCAGATTTTTTAATTCCTTTGTTGCCATCTTGAAGAAAGACTTTTTTTTGGTGGGGAATAATTAACACAGACATGAAAATGCTGGAGAAGAAGTGGGAGGGGCTACAGCTGGAGTGACATTGGCCGGTGGGATTTGTAGCATCATAAATATCCTGATCTCCAACTTAGAGCCTTAAAATACCCAAACACATAGGGTTAGATGATCATATCCCAAATTTTAAGCATCAGGATTACCCTGGGCTCAAATCCCCAACGACGGAAAACATGAAGCCCCAATGAATTAGTTCGATTAATTATGTAAATGAAAAAGTGTTTTTTCAATGAGAAGATGATGATGATGATTTTGGATGATGATGAATCAATAATATATTCTCTGAGGTTCTCACAGGACCTTCTCTGGTACAATCAGCAGAAAACAGTAGAAAACCCTGACTACACAGAATACAGGGGTAAAAAAGGATTTAATCCAAAACAAAACATCCATTGATTTAAATGAATTCATTCAAACTGAACTCACCGATGGCGTAGACGTGCGGCGGCAGCGTGCCCAGAGACCGGCCCCGGTACTGCTTGATGGTCTCTGGTGAGTAAAGCTTTGGGATGTCATAATACGGGTTCACCGCAATCAGGATGTTGGCTACAAACGTCTGGAGGATGAGAAGAAGAAATGAGAAAACAACAACTCGGTCCAGACTGTTTACTTTGTGTGTTCTATGTTAAGCCATCTTCACTTTAGCTGACCTGCCTTTGGTACTTTATTTAGTCTCTTCCTACATTTTCCAGAATAATAATGAAACTAAGGGCAACAAAATCAACCTTATAATTTATGACTGAAATTGATCAGATCTTTAAGAAAAATTGACAGAGAAGCTGCTTTACTCTGAACTTTACTCTAAGAATCAGATTTTCTCAGATTGATGTTCAGTGTAAACAGAAACTCATTAAATATATAAAATAAGACCTTCTATAAATTTACAATTTACATAGAACATTAATTTACAAAGTAAGAAAGTATCATACAGAGTCCTCACAATAAGAAAATATACAATCATATTCATTTACTGGCCAGCCTTGGACTCCATAGTTCTTATTAGCACCCAGGAGCCTCATTACAGAAATAATCCGAACGTCTTGTCCAAACTTCACTCAAGTCTCAAAGATCAGAAACATCCTGATGACAGAATCAGTTCCTAAAGTCAGGTCAGACCTCATGATATTATTGGTTGACACTGGTTAGTTCTAATCATTTTGTTTAAAGGAAGAAGACGTGATTAGGTTTTAATGAAAGAATACAAAACATTTGGCTTTTTATTTTCTTCACCTATTTTAAATAGATGCAGGATGTTTCCATGAATACGATGTAAAATAGTTAAATTAATTAAATTAAAGGGTTAAAAAGCAATTTTTCATTTGATCAACTTTATTGTTGACATTTGTCATGTGGTGCAGACACACTTCTAACATGTGGAGATCATGTTCTGCTGTCAGACATCAGTTCCTTCTTCTGCCACTAGATGACAGTGTGAGTCTGAGTCATAGATACACCTGCATGTGATCCACGAAGAGGTCCAAGTGAAGATCTGAGCCCACCTGAGGTCACCTGAGGTCACCTGAGGTCACCTGAGCCCACCTGAGGTCACCTGAGGTCACCTGAGGTCACCTGAGCCCACCTGAGGTCACCTGAGCCCACCTGAGGTCACCTGAGGTCACCTGAGGTCACCTGAGGTCACCTGAGGTCACCTGAGGTCACCTGAGCCCACCTGAGGTCACCTGAGGTCACCTGAGCCCACCTGAGGTCACCTGAGGTCACCTGAGCCCACCTGAGGTCACCTGAGCCCACCTGAGGTCACCTGAGCCCACCTGAGGTCACCTGAGCCCAGTGTGTCTATGTGTGTGTTTATGTGTGTGTTTATGTGTGTGTTTATGTGTGTGTTTATGTGTGTGTTTATGTGTGTGTTTATGTGTGTGTTTATGTGTGTTTATGTGTGTGTTTGTGTGTGTGTTTATGTGTGTGTTTATGTGTGTGTTTGTGTGTGTGTGTGTGTGTGTTTATGTGTGTGTTTATGTGTGTGTTTATGTGTGTGTTTATGTGTGTGTGTTTATGTGTGTTTGTGTGTGTGTGTTTATGTGTGTGTTTATGTGTGTGTTTATGTGTGTGTGTTTATGTGTGTTTGTGTGTGTGTTTATGTGTGTTTGTGTGTGTGTGTGTGTGTGTGTGTGTGTGTTTATGTGTGTTTGTGTGTGTGTGTGTGTGTGTGTGTGTTTATGTGTGTTTGTGTGTGTGTGTGTGTGTGTGTTTATGTGTGTTTATGTGTGTGTGTGTGTGTGTGTTTGTGTGTGTGTTTATGTGTGTGTGTGTGTGTGTGTGTGTGTGTGTGTTTGTGTGTGTGTGTGTGTTTATGTGTTTGTGTGTGTGTGTGTGTGTGTGTTTATGTGTGTTTATGTGTGTTTGTGTGTGTTTATGTGTGTTTGTGTGTGTTTATGTGTGTTTGTGTGTGTGTGTGTGTTTATGTGTGTTTATGTGTGTTTATGTGTGTGTGTGTGTGTTTATGTGTGTTTGTGTGTGTGTTTGTGTGTGTGTTTATGTGTGTGTTTATGTGTGTGTTTATGTGTGTGTTTATGTGTGTGTGTTTGTGTGTGTGTGTGTGTGTTTATGTGTGTGTTTATGTGTGTGTGTTTGTGTGTGTGTGTGTGTGTGTTTGTGTGTGTGTTTGTGTGTGTGTTTGTGTGTGTGTGTGTGTGTGTGTGTGTTTATGTGTGTGTTTGTGTGTGTGTGTGTGTGTGTGTGTTTATGTGTTCTTGTCTGACTGGCAGTGTGAGGACCGACGTTTGAACACTGAGGCCGTCTTCGTCTTGAGGACATTATCTGATGTTTTAAAAAACTTTGATTATTTTGGAGGGAGGGGTCAGTTTTATAAAATGAGTACACATAGAAACAAAGACCTTCTGTCCGGCTCTGATTAGGACTAGGTTTGGTTTAGGAATCAGGGAATTAGGATTGGGACAAATCCAGAAGAACAAATATGAATTTATGCAAAATGTGACAGATCAAAAATATCTGTCAGAGAAATCTTTC
This sequence comes from Chaunax sp. Z400, assembly GCA_037577475.1. NCBI lineage: Eukaryota > Metazoa > Chordata > Actinopteri > Lophiiformes > Chaunacidae > Chaunax > Chaunax sp. Z400. The sequence continues at coordinate 855,150 of CM075202.1, forward strand.
ATTGATCTCAATCAATCATTGAATATAAAGATTGTGATTACAGAAGGCACAAGAAGATCAAACATCCTTTATGACTTTTAATTTGTAAGACTCCAATAATAAATTGAGAGCATTGTTTCCTGGTGTCGGTACTCACATAAATTCTGTCTTTGCTGTATCTCACACGAACATTGTTGAGCAGAGTGGCTTCATTCAAGTACATCAACGAACCTGAGACACAATAAATACAGTAAATACAGCACAACACAAACAGCCTGAGATACTGCATTATATCAACACTGACGAATATGAAACACTGTTAAAAGATTTAAACAAATCTCACATGTATTCAAGGTTCTGTTTGGTTTTTGAAGCTGCTTCAGGAAACTTTAAGACGTCTGATGACAAATTTATCAAATCTGTGGGTAAAACTTCAACAACTACATCTGCTGAAAAACAAAGTAATCAAACTTTGTGAAGGGGGTTTACTGTTTATTGTTTTAGTTTGTTTATGGCCTTTGATTCAAACTTTCCTTTTTTTACATAGTTAATTTTTCTGACAAACCATTAAAGAGATCATTTCATTTTTATTTTCATTGATAACAAATAATGTTATGAATTATTATAATTAGTATTTCACTATTCAATTTCATTTTTATATATAGTAAAAATGTATTATTAGAATTATGTGTAATATCTCATAATTTTATCTTTTATCTTTTTGATAATCACTTGTGAAACACGGTGGAATTCATTTGCATTGATTGAAAGGTGCTAAAGTATATAAATAAAATTTAATTGATTTAATGTGTAAATAGTTGGTTTATTTAAAGTGAAGGATGTTAATTCTGTAGTTTTGAATACTTGAGATCTACAGTATATAATGAAAATGTAAAAGGAAACTTTTCTACTACAGAAACACTTTAAATTTGTGATGTCACTGTAGACAGTAATGAAACTAGCATTAGTATAGCATAGAAGATTAACTAGCATACAAGTCAATTTATTATAAATACAGTCAGCTGGGGATTTACAGGAACTTTTATCAAATCAACAAAACAAAATCCAGTTTTTTAAAGAAGTGACAGAGTAAAAGTATAAACTTACAGTTATCCTCCACGTGTTTGTTGACATCATCCTCAGCAGGGAAGACCTGGTTGATTGGAGCCAAAAACGTCTGCAAAAAAAGGAGATTTTCAAGAATGAAGTAAAGGCAAGGATTGAGAATCATTAAAGATTAATTTTATATATATAAAAATATATATATATATATATAAATATATATATATATATATATATATATATATATATATTAAAAAAAAAATATATATATATATAAAAAAAAATATATATATATATATATAAATATATATATAAATATAAATATATATATAAATATATATATATATGACTCGCCTGTTTTTTAATTGATGATATCAGCATCTGAAGAACGTATCTCTGCTGATCAATAGTTTTTAACATTTAATTGATAAATTAACGTGGCATAAAATTAGTTTTGCTAAAACTTTTTCAGTGATTTACTGCCGTCATTTATTAAGTGGTCTTGAATGATCAATATTTATATTATTATTATTATATATTATTATTATATATCATTATTAATCTCCCACATTGTAACGATAAATAACATGTTTCTTCAGACCTTAAACAGGGCATGGATCCAGAGGGATAAACATGGCGTCTGAAGGCCTGATGAATTATTTGGAGGCAGCAGGTAATGTGATCAGAGTGAACTGGAGACCCAGCTCTGCATTGTCATCAGTCTGATAAACTGACAGGACGAAACAGACCAGAGACAACAGGAGACGATGACGACACATGGAGACAGTTCTAATCCCTCAGAATAAAGTTAGGAGTTTTTATCTTGTTAGGATCACAGAAGTACTTCATTCTGTACTAAGAGTAATTTGGAGTACTTTTCTTTTTACTTGAATTTTTCCATTTTGTACTACTTTGTACTTTTACTCCTGAAGCTCTGATGGAAGGTTCTGCCTGAAGGAGAAGCGACCACGTTGACCTGGTACAGGAGGGTTTAGAAGACGGGACTTCTGTGTTTTGGGCTGCTGGCTGTATTTCTGTAGCTACCAGCTCCTGTACGGATCTCTCTGCAGGGCCAAACCATTTCATCTGGCATTACAGGAGGCTCTGCAGGGCTTCAGTGAACCAGAGCCAAGGTGACGTACAGTCGATTCATTCTTTCCACTGGGGGCATGTTCTGCAGCCCAAACTGGACCGATTCCACAATGTCTGAGAGGGGAGAAAGAGGAGCTGGAGGGAGGAGATGTTCACCCTTTAACCACCAATAAGGGGGTGAAAAACACCAACTGGGTGTAGGACTCGTCCAAAGACCCCGTCCCAGAGTAAACATTAACGCCTGGTTTAAAACATGTAATACTGTCAGGAACCATCACTACTGACCTAAACTCAATTTAAAAGGTTTGTTTTAAGGTTATAATCTTCATTTTGATGGTGTTCAATGATCTCACTTTAAACATGGAACGGGTTCTCCTGGTTCTCCAGGACAGATCTGAGGTCAGAGTAGATTTTTAATTCAACCCAGAACCCAGTTTGTCTACATTAACACAATCTACAGCTTCATGCTCTCCGTCTTTCTCCTGACATCCATCTCAGGACGTCTGCCAGCCAGCGAACACATCGTCACACACTGGTACCAACTGGCTGCAGTGGGACAGACTGGACATTGTTCTGCTGGAGGCTGACAGAACAAATCATTAATGAGTCTAAAAATACTGTAATTCTTGCTTTTATGCTGCACAGATCTGATGTTTCAGAACATGAAACATGAAGTTTGTGATTTATGCTGCAGGAGGTTTTGTGGCCATGTTGATAGTTTTGCAGTAAAGTATTAAAATCCCGTTGAGCATAAAGATTTTTCTTTATGCAAAAGCCACATTTTATTTTGGGGGAATTGTTGTTGAAGTGTTGTGAATAAAATCTGAGTAAAACGACTTCCTCTAAGGCAGAAACTACTAAAAACACAAGATCACTGTGGTGATTTCCTTTCAATTTAAACTGTCATTCGTCAGTAAATGTTCATCAGGTGGATTTAAACCAGTCAGACGGCTGAGATGAGGGACAGCCTGTGTTTTACAGGCTGACTACATAGAATGAGCTCTTTTAAAAGGAGCTCTCAGTCACTGAGGCCCTCTGGGAAAAGATTACCCAGACGGACACCAAGCTTTGGGGTTACCATGGCGACAAGCTCTCAGGGACATTAAAAGCTTTGCCTCATCCAGCAGGAAAGAGAATTAATAAATGTGAGAGGCCAGTTTGTCCTATTGTTAAAGAGCCACTCGACCTCAGGGACCAATGATTGATCCTGTACCCAGGTGCATTCAGCCTGTATGAAGTGGAGGGTCTGCAGGTGAACCTCGGTTCTTTATGGCCTCCATCGTTGCTCCACATTAAAGGATTAGGGATCCTTTCAGGGTCACAGCAGGACGTGTGGAGCTTTGAGCTGCCTCACCTTTCCCTTCTGTTTCAGAGGTTCGATGCTGAGGCTGTCAGCGCCGATGTCCACTATGGTTCCCAGCTGGAACCCGTCTGTTGGGTGGGGCGCCCACACCGGCTTCCCATCCTCCATCACACCGCTCTGAGGGCTCTGGAAAACATGACATACATGCAATGAGTTCATTATTTCACATTAAAGTTCATGTGGTTTAAAAACAGGATTCTACACGTTTGTCACGTCACCTAAAAATAAACCAATGGCCATGAAGCAAAGATGCACCGCTGTCATCTACATGAATAAAATCATCTTTATATCATTTTATCTGCAAACAGGCAGAGAACAGGCAGAGAACAGGTGGACAACAGGCAGAGGTTATCAGATTTAATTATGGACATTAAACCTTTATTGTCTGAGGACAATGTCTGTTTTATGAGAGCAGCCTGCAAATACCTGAACGATGAGGCTGGATTCCTTCAGTAGCTCGGGTTTTACAGCCTGTTGGAATGCAGCCTGGTTTCTACCAGTGGATCTAGTTCAACCCTCCTCTGGTCCTGGATCTACCAGAGGATCTAGTTCAACCCTCACCTCTGGTCCTGGTCTCTGGATCTACCAGAAGATCTAGTTCAACCCTCACCTCTGGTCCTGGTCTCTGGATCTACCAGTGGATCTAGTTCAACCCTCACCTCTGGTCCTGGTCTCTGGATCTACCAGAGGATCTAGTTCAACCCTCACCTCTGGTCCTGGTCTCTGGATCTACCAGAGGATCTAGTTTGACCCTCACCTCTGGTCCTGGTCTCTGGATCTACCAGAGGATCTAGTTCAACCCTCACCTCTGGTCCTGGTCTCTGGATCTACCAGAGGATCTAGTTTGACCCTCTCCTATGGTCCTGGTCTCTGGATCTACCAGAGGATCTAGTTCAACCCTCTCCTCTGGTCCTGGTCTCTGGGTGGTGACTGACAGAATGAGATGGTAGAGACCAGCAGCTGAAGTGATCTCCCTCCATAGGGTGGCTGGACCTTAGAGACGGGGGGAGGAGCTCGGAGAAGAGCCGCTGCTCCTTCATGACTAAAGGATCCAGTTGAGGTGGTTCAACATCTGGTTAGGATCCTCCTGGGTAGATCTAGAACTCACTGGAGGGACTACATATTACTTATAGTACTGGAGTACTTCAGTATTTAGTTGCTGTCAATGACTGAACAGGAAGTAGAATCTGGTGGTGCAGCAGGTCAGTGAAACATTTATTAAATGTCTGCTGCTGCTTTCAGCATCAGGATAATCAATACATTTAATCAATACAGTAACTCATTTAATACATCAGCTGATGCATTTCTGCACAACAATCAGGTTAAAAGTTCAGTCTGACTGCAGCACCCTGTTCAAACCTGCACACACACCATCTCTGCGCCACCAGCACACAGGAAGTGATGTCATCACCTCCTGAACTGTTGAGCAACACCAATAAAGCTCAGCTGAAAGATCAAACCATCACTGAGGTGATGATGTAGCTGATTCCAGTTCATGATGTCACCTCTAACCTGAGGAATTAGAAAAAAACAACAAACTAAAACAGAACAATCTATTTGTAGAATATTAAAATCCTGGGAGCTAAAGTTGGTGGAGCCGGATCATTATGATCTGGAACATTATGACATCTTCAGTCAGGTGAGAAATTAAAGATGAGCTGAGTCAGAGTTACTAGACCAGCGTCCATTATGCTAACGGTTAGCCGAAGCATTAGCAGGAGGGGGAAATGCAAACAGACTGGTTGAATAAGTTCTTTTCCTTCAGTAAAACAGAACAGAGCATGACTTCATCAGTCCTCATCATCACTCCTCCAGCCTCAGACTCCTCCCTTTAACGTACAGCTGGAGCAGGAAAAAGCTCATTAATCAGCTGATGGACATGGTTTGGAGACCACAACCCTCTGTCGAGCCTGATCAGTCCCTCCACAGGGTCCCAGTTATTTATATGTAATGCCTCTATTTAGGTTCCTTCACCATGAGAACAAACACCTGGAACCTGGATCCGTCCAGAACTTCTGTCATAGTTAAAACAGTTGTTCTAGAAGAGTCAGCATTTCCTGTTCTGCGTGACGGATTCTTCCCAAAATGTAAAGACCTGTTCCTGTTCCTGATCTACTTGACTCTACTCTACAGCGGTCTGTCAGCTGACAGGTCTGTCAGAGAGGATCCTCCCCCAGCAGACATCCATCAGAACATGAGGGCCTGCATGAAGACAAACTGTGTCACTGTGGACCGTCGGGTTCCAGCTGCTGCTGCTTTGTGTGTCTGAGCAGCAGAGGAAGCCGTTGTGAGTCGACCCACTCGTCCACTGACAAACAGCTGATTGTTGATCTGAGAGCTCGCTGTCATGACCCAACAGTCGGGTGACGTGATGAACAGAGAGCCTGTGATGTGTTCAGGGACACAAACCCAGAGGGCAGACTGAAAATAATCGACAAGTGGAACAACTAGAAATATACACCGTAGATCCACGTCGACCTAAAGGGATCAGCTGATTGACGAGGAGGTCGACTGTTGGAGCTTTGGAGACATTTTCAAACGACTAATCAAGACAAACTTAATGTCTTTGAGGAACATTCAAAGGAACCAGAACAACATCTTTAACATTTAATTTTACGAGGTCATTTAAAACGTCTTTTTAAATGTCAACAAAGTTTTTACAGGGACCGAAAAACATTTTCTCCTTCTTTGCATTAGCTGCTAACTGCTACTAGCTGCTTTTGAGATCTCCAAGTTATGAAGCACTGGTCATCAAAACGTCACACCTCCATCATTTCTGCACTGTTACCTCCACAGCTGGCAGCCTGTTACAGCTGGGTAGTGTTTACACAGAGGAGCAGGTAGAATAAAGATGCAACAGGCCCGCCTGGAACAGGCCGTGCAAAAGGCCTCAAGATTAAACCTCGTTTAAATGTCAGGGAGATACGTCCTTATTTAATGATTAGAATAGACATAAATGTGAAACTTTAACAAACACATTACTGTCAAATAATTTACATTAAAATGTAGTCAATAAAACTTTGTGTACTGCTTCTTTTTTCATATCTACTCATTTGAGGACTTTATTGATGTAAACAGGAAGTTTTCTTTCTATAAGATGTACAAACAGTCATATGATGACATCAGTCAATGACTCAGAGCTGCAGTGTTTAGTGTGTCTGATGTGAAGTAATGACATCTCATTAGACTTCTTCAGGCTCACTGGTGGATCATTAGCCTCAGCTAACCGTCTCATGCTCCTGGTTTATCATTTATCCTCTGAGTATCCGTCGCTCCTCCTTCTGATGGAGCAGATAGACTTCAGTCATCTTTATGCTGCTGTCATAATGAGCTTCATGTTGGCTTCTTCTCCCACACAACTGCATGGTGACCTTTCAGGTGGGAGGAGAACTGAGATCAGTTTACGACGACGTATAAACAGACTCGTTCGTTAAGGTGTTGCTGAGATGCTTCGTTAAAACGGCTGTAGTTCTACTTGTGTTACAGCAGGTTCACAGTGTGGCGTGACTGATGTCATAAACTCATATGATCTCAGGAGGTGTGGCCATGACAGTGGGGCGAATATCGATGTTTCACCATGAAACAGGAAGTTGTTCCGCCGTCTGTGGTCCAACCTGCCCCAAACTGACGACATCTACATAACAGCATGTGGTCACAGTGATAGCGCCGCCTGCTGGCAGCCTTATGACAGATATTTGCATGGTGTCATCCAAACATCCTATACAGGGATAAAACAGACAACCAATGGCTGTTCTCTAGCACCACATAGTGGACAAAGGTGGACACAGGAAATGAGAGTTAATCCCGTTTAGTTGAAAATGAGTTGTGTTGATGCTGATGCACAGCGAGGTCGTGTCTGACAGACGTCAGCTGATGAACTGACAGCTTTAACTCCTCCTGTTGTTTGTTTAAACTGATGTTCCTGTTTTTTTAACCTTATAAAGTGCTACTCAAATCAAATTTATATTACATTATCAAAAAATACTCAGATTCATACCTGACTCTATTATTAACTATTCTAAAAAATACTGGTTTTGTTTCTTTACACACATTTTTAATCATTAGGGCTGACATTGCAGACGTCTCATTTCCTGTGACTACTTCAAAATAAAAGCCAATTGAAAGCTCTTACTGTGAAGCAGCAGTAGTAAATATTATGTAATCTCTCTGTTTGAGTCCTTTTGTCCCAGCTTTGTGGTTTTTTAACATCCCTCTGCTACATCAGGACTCATGAATGTTCCACAGCTTCTGATTAACCAGCTGCTGCCCCGCCCAGCACAGACACCACCAGGTGAGTGAGCAGGTGACTCTTTACACCAAACACTGCAAACATGCTGAAGATTAAACATTAAGTCTGTTTTTATTCTCAAAGATCACATGACTCTTGGTTCTGATGATCTCAGCAGAGCCGGTGACTTTGTGAAGTGCTGATTTGTTATAATCTCCTGTAATACAGTTTACAGATTGACAGGAGTCATTCTCCTAAAGGCGAAGTCTAACACCAATAAAAGGCCATAAGCGACGACTCCAGGTACTGCTGCTCAAACCGGCAGAGGTCAGCAGCAGAAGACTGGGGCCTTACTGGGAGGGTCCCAGCTGTAACTGGTGGGTGATAGTACGAGTAAACAGGCTGACAATCAGGATAAAACCGTTTTCACACCTTTACTTTAGTGGTAATTCCACAGTTTAAAATATTCTATGTCCAGATTTCACACTCATTTTGATTCCACCCCCTCCGGATTGGTCATCAACTGAAAAGACAATAAATATATTGACAATCCTGAGGGATATTGGTTCATCCTCGTCCGTCAGGAGGACACGTTCAGCCTCGTCCGTCAGGAGGACACGTTCAGCCTCGTCCGTCAGGAGGACACGTTCAACCTCGTCCGTCAGGAGGACACGTTCAGCCTCGTCCGTCAGGAGGACACGTTCAACCTCGTCCGTCAGGAGGACACGTTCAACCTCGTCCGTCAGGAGGACACGTTCAACCTCGTCCGTCAGGAGGACACGTTCAACCTCGTCCGTCAGGACGACACGTTCAGCCTCGTCCGTCAGGAGGAAACGTTCAGCCTCGTCCGTCAGGGGGACACGTTCAACCTCGTCCGTCAGGAGGACACGTTCAACCTCGTCCGTCAGGACGACACGTTCAGCCTCGTCCGTCAAGAGGACACGTTCAGCCTCGTCCATCAAGAGGACACGTTCAGCCTCGTCCGTCAGGAGGACACGTTCAACCTCGTCTGTCAGGAGGACATGTTCAACCTCGTCTGTGACGGATTCATATCTCTGTAGTTTCCCTTGACTTCCAGAAGTGATGGGTAAAAACCAGACCATGGCTCTGAAAGTTAAAGGTCTGTTTCCTGTCCTCGATGAGGTCACTTCCTCAGCAGATTATTTAACGGGCCTGACAAATGAGCACATTATGCCCTAAAAAGAAGAAGGACAGAAAGCGCCCAGCTTGGCCTCAGCTTCACTGAGAGAAGACAGACACTGAAGACAAAGAGGATGAAGGGACCAGACAGAGCTGATTCAGCCAAAGGCATCATGGGAAAAACACACACAAGCTGGTTCCCACTGGACATGTTCAGGGTGGGAGTCAAGGTTTGTTACACAACTGTTCATCAGGCAGGAAATGAGAGATATCTGAAGGAAAAGGCTGCTGTGAAGAGGAAACGTTATCAAACGCTGACAGACTCCTGACAGGTGTGTGATGTCACCTGAAGCATCACTAAACAACCACCAGCTGGACGTCAGCATGAAACACAAGAAGGTTTCACTTCTGTCAAAGAACTGTTATGACTTCATTAGTTTGGAGTCAAAGACTGATCTGATCGTGGAACTGTTCTTCAACCGACGGTTACAGGAACGATGACACGAGTGAAAAGAGAAAGGCCAGGGTGGGTGGGTTCTCAATAGAACTCTGTAGATGGGTTCTCGATGAAATACTAGAAATATAACAAGGTCCTAAATAGAACCCTCTGAGTAGGTTCTAGATGAAAATGAGAAATATGAAAGGCTAGATAGATTCTCCATAGGGGGTTCTGGCTAGAACCGTTACACTATAAATGGTTCTCTGTAGAACCCCTCACAGAGGTTCTGGGATAGCTGATTAGCACAGCCTGTACTTGGTTCTAGGTTAAACTCTTGGAATGTAAAAGGGTTATCAGTAGAACCCACTGGGAGGGTCCATGTTAGAACCTCGGAAAGGTTCTGAATAGAACCTCCAGAGGTTCTGGTTGGAACCATTACACCTTTGTCAGAGTTGTGGCTATAGTGTTTTAGAGTTTTATCCCAGCATGCAGTTTGACCCAGATCTCTTTAAAAGAACCAGCAGCTAGTAGAACGTTAAACCGTGGCCACAGCTACGACCTGGTCTCCCTGAGTGGTTTGAGTGTTTCAGAGCTAAAGTGAGCCGGATTAACTGGGGTCAAAGTCCTCTTAGAGTAAAGCCACAGAGACTGATGAACAGTGTGACACAGCAGGAGAACCGGAGAGGAGATCAGATCCTCCAGGTCCCGTTCAACTAACAATCTTCATGCTTGAGTCGAGTCTCTCATCTGAAACACAGATGGACAAAAACACAACAACAGAAAGACCTGTCCCAAAGTATTACCCACAATCCAACATGTGTGACACCAGAGCAGTCTGTGAGCACAGCCTTGCTCCGTACCAGGAGGCCCAGAGTTTCAAAGGTCACGGCACGTGATCCTATGGCCTCTGTTGCCACGGTTACAGCCGCCTCTACCACAATGATGGGTTGGGTTCATTTACATGTTGAGCCGACTGAAGGGAACACAGGTCTGGAGACAAAAACCAAAGGAAGACAGGGACGACTAGTCTGCTGCTAAAAATAGACATCCTGTCTGTAAACATGAGGATTAAAAATAGATCAGATGTTTGAATCCGTTCAGTCCTGGTTTTATCTTTAAATGCTGTGAGATAAATGTTTAATGATGGCTTTAAAATAGGTGCTGCTATATGGCCTTTTGGGGCGGGACTTAAAACTGATCAGTAAGAGATCAAATTTATAACCTGAGGTGACCCACAAACTAAGACCCTACAACACCAGTCAGTCAGTCAGTCATCACAGAGGCCCAAAGAGAAGCTTCTACATCAGGTGATGACGACCTGGTACGAGTCGACAGCTGGTAATGGAACCATCTAGTATCTGGTCTGACCTGGGTATAGGGCCAAAGACTAATGGAACCATCTAGTAGGTGGTCTGACCTGGGTATAGGACCAAAGACTAATGGAACCATCTAGTATCTGGTCTGACCTGGGTATAGGGCCAAAGACTAATGGAACCATCTAGTAGGTGGTCTGACCTGGGTATAGGACCAAAGACTAATGGAACCATCTAGTAGGTGGTCTGACCTGGGTATAGGACCAAAGACTAATGGAACCATCTAGTATCTGGTCTGACCTGGGTATAGGACCAAAGACTAATGAAACCATCTAGTATCTGGTCTAACCTGGGTATAGGACCAAAGACTAATGGAACCATCTAGTATCTGGTCTGACTTGGGTATAGGACCAAAGACTAATGGAACCATCTAGTATCTGGTCTGACCTGGGTATAGGGCCAAAGACTAATGGAACCATCTAGTAGGTGGTCTGACCTGGGTATAGGACCAAAGACTAATGGAACCATCTAGTAGGTGGTCTGACCTGGGTATAGGACCAAAGACTAATGGAACCATCTAGTATCTGGTCTGACTTGGGTATAGGACCAAAGACTAATGGAACCATCTAGTATCTGGTCTGACCTGGGTATAGGGCCAAAGACTAATGGAACCATCTAGTAGGTGGTCTGACCTGGGTATAGGACCAAAGACTAATGGAACCATCTAGTAGGTGGTCTGACCTGGGTATAGGACCAAAGACTAATGGAACCATCTAGTATCTGGTCTGACCTGGGTATAGGACCAAAGACTAATGAAACCATCTAGTATCTGGTCTAACCTGGGTATAGGACCAAAGACTAATGGAACCATCTAGTATCTGGTCTGACCTGGGTATAGGACCAAAGACTAATGGGACCAAATGAACTTGAACTAAATAAATGAGGAGAATTTATCGGTTTTCTTAGAGTCGATAACTTCACTGAAGCTCTGAATAAAAAACTGAGGCAGACGTAATCCGACCCAGCTACAGGAAACAACTCCCAACATGCAAAGCTTTACGGCTGCAGAGACAGACGCTGACATCTGATAGCCAGCGGTTCTTCAGGCGTGAGCGTTTCAAAGCAGATGTCTCTTTTCTCTCGCCATCCACCAGAGTCTGACCTCTTCTTTCATGTGACTTCTGTTGACAAGCCCTGGTTCACTCCAGCAGCGTGAACCATCACATCAGAGTCAGGGTGTTTCAGGTCCCTCAGAGGCCAGAAAACCCCCCACAGCGAAGACACCGGGCTCGCAGACGGTGTGTAAGTCGACACTCTTCATCACCATTAACCGAGTCTACAGTCTGCTCAGTGTGGCTAATTCAGCTCACATTCCTCTAATTTTAGATTCTGACGGAGGGGGAAGATCCACCTCCACCTCCATTAAAAACCTCTCCATCAGAAGATGTGTCGACCCTCCTCCTCCATGATCACCTCTGTAGACTTGGTACTAAAGAGCCTAAAGATAATAAACATGGCTGCTGCAGGCTGTGGTGTAACAGGGACTTAAATGTGTCGACCAATGATGGAGCAGATAGCCAGAGAATTCTAATTGGAGGATTCAAACAGACGTGTTGAATTAAAACCAGGAAAAACCCAGAATAAACAGTTTAATGTTGAAATCAGTGTCTCTCCTACAGGAACGCTAAATGACACGTATGTCCGGCGATACGACACACGTCACACCGCTTCTGTTAGCTGGACGCTAGCTCGCTATTTTAAATCAGACTCTGGGGAGGCCGTGGTTTGTTCCACTGTGTTATCTCTGTGGAGACACGGCCGGTGTTCTAAAAACTTTAGTCATCTAAAAAGTGACGGTGGCTTGAAACGTCTCGTCTAGAGTGTCAACCGAGGCAGCTAGCTTGCTAACTAGCAGCTAACACGGTACAGAAAAATATCAATATTACTATTTTTCCAGCAGTAGTTTTCTGCTGAATATTCTGTCACATTTATTTATATTTATGTCCCATTTGTGAAAATACCTGATATAATCAATCACATCTAACATTCTGAAAACACAGCAGATATTCCTGAAGTCCTTGACCAAGTTTCACTCCAGCTTCATCCTCAGTGTCACTATGTGAGAAAATACACAACTCAGCTAACAGCAACATTTTAATCAGGATCCAATTCACTCCTCACTCGTCTACTTCTGCCTCCTCGTGTTCACACGGATACGTTAAAGTGGATGAAGTTGCATTTGAACAGATAATCCTGAATAAGAACTTGAACTTCAGCCATTTACCCAGGATGCAAGCGTTTTTCATTGGTATCAGCTTCTCCTCAAAGCTCAGTATCGTCCAATAATCATTCAGGATCATTTCCTGAATGAGACTTTAATTTTCCCTGAGCTCGTTGCGAGAAGCAATGATGTGTCTTAAGTCAATAAAAGGCTATGGTGGTTAGGAGGGAGCAAAGGTTAAAGTCCCTCTGAGAGGCCTCCACCCTAACAGTCACCACCCTGTCAGGAGAACGTTCATACATCAGCTAAGTAAGTAACATTACAGTGATGACAGTAGTGAGTGTTCTAGATGGATTTTGGGAGAATTTCAAAGCAGCTTCAGAGTAAAAACCAGCTGAGCATCAACACAATGAGCACTGAGCTCTTATGTAACCACAGAACACAGAAAACACATCAGTGAATGAGCTGCATGGAGATCCAACATTATCTGTATCATCAGGCACCAGATCCTCAGCTTTTTGTGTAGTGCAGAGCATGTTGGTTGTTCTCAGGAGCAGTGTGTGTCTGTGTGTGTGTGTCTGTGTGTGTGTGTCTGTGTGTGTGTGTCTGTGTGTGTGTGTCTGTGTGTCTGTGTCTGTGTGTGTGTGTCTGTGTGTGTGTGTCTGTGTGTGTGTGTCTGTGTGTGTGTGTCTGTGTGTGTCTGTGTGTGTGTGTCTGTGTGTGTGTGTCTGTGTGTGTGTCTGTGTGTGTGTGTCTGTGTGTGTGTGTGTCTGTATGTGTGTGTGTGTGTGTGTGTGTCTGTCTGTGTGTGTGTGTGTGTCTGTCTGTGTGTGTGTGTGTCTGTCTGTGTGTGTGTGTGTCTGTGTGTGTGTGTGTGTGTCTGTCTGTGTGTGTGTGTGTCTGTATGTGTGTGTGTGTGTGTGTGTGTGTGTGTGTGTGTCTGTATGTGTGTGTGTCTGTGTGTGCAGGCCGCAGCCGGATTGTCAGACCTGACATATTGGTGCTGCTGCACGACAACACACCCTCTCATGTCCTGTACGCACCAGTGAATCCTACCAACCTGTCCCTCATCAGCTCATTAATGTAATGTGCTAAACGCTCGATCCGATATGTGCTCCACTCCACTCGCCGCGCCGAACCTCAATTAAAAACACGAGAATTTAAATCATGTTGCTTATTAGCAACACACATACAATCTGAACAATCAATCATCGCTGTTTCTGATTAAAAAGATAGTCCTCTTCAATTCGGCAATCAAATAATCGACATATCTTTAACATTGTACACATAATCTAACTGTTAAACACAGTGTCCACTGTCATACTTCACGAGAATGAAATGTTTGGTGGCAAAGGCAGCGTCGTTTGGAGTGTGAAAAAAGTTGAAGCCTTACTGAAATAAAAAGAGTGAAAGTGGATTAGTTATATGCCGAATTTTAAAGTGTCCCATAATCCTTCATAACGTGTTTCCGGTGATGTCTTCTTGTACACATGTCTCCATTGATAATCAAAAAAACTTTACATTGCCATATGTTTCAAGGAAGTCTGGCGCCGACCTTCCTAAATAGCCGAACAAATCCAAGCACGACATATGTTGTTAAGACCGTTAAATTTGCCCCGCTGAGCGCAGGAACGATAGAAACATGGATGGTGGTGTAGTGCAGGGTTTTCCTCCTGAGAGCTACAGTGTATGTTGTCAGCCTCCCGTGTTGTTTGCTGCTAGCACCGGAACGCCGCTGTGTGTTGTAGCCCGTCAGCTAGCTAACATCACCGCGATAAATGTTCCCGGCTGTCGGTGTTGCTTACCTGGTTTGAAGGTGAACTCCTGAGACTCCGTGAATTTTTTAATTACGTTTTTTTTATTCCAACAAAGGAAGCGCTCTTCCCAACAGCCGTGTCGGGGGAGGTGTCTCCAGATGATAGATGTCCGCTCCGGCAGCCTGGGCCACACTCTCCCCGCCCTGCAGCCTCCGACTCCCGTAGCAATCCTGGGAAACTTGTCCGTGACGTCACGACCTGGATAAACGGTGTCTCCCTGCAGGGGGCGCTGTGCCGATCTGTTACCCCCGCGCTGCTGAACGCCACAGCTTCAAAGGTTGGAAACACGAGCCTGACAGCTTCAGGGTCAGATGCAGGATTTTTGGATTACTTCTAGATTAAATAACCTTGAATATATAAAGGTTCCTGACTTTGGATACAGCTGATCCATTTAGCAGCTGCTCATCTTATCACATGATCAGCAGGTAGTTTGTCCATCTCAATAATATTTTATCATAGTTAAAATGATGAGAATGTCTCCGGAAGACTAAACTACCTTCATGGCACCTGAACTGACTCCGCCCACTGATGAAACCATGACATGTGGCTGACATCACCTGTAGGTGGACGTGGAGGTCGTGTTACTTTAGAATGGCTGTGAGAGCAGTCAGTGAACTGATCACTAAAGATTCACTGAAGGAGCTCACAAGAGTGATGACAAAACACCGTTCAGGAGTCATGAATGTTTTAGTGTTCAGTCAGTGAAACTCCGTCACTGACATCCGGCTGAAAGCTGAGAGCAGCGTCAGAACAAAAGACACTTAAAAACAGATCACCTCACAAACACCTCCATTCATTCCAGGTTATTTCCTCAAACAGCTGCTTACTAGTTTTATATCTGACAAACAGGAGGACGTTTGTTAGGGATTATTTTCATAAACACTTCCTCTATTTTTGACTTCTGCACTTATGTTAGCATGTTATATTCGCTAACAATAAGTAAATGCATCTAACCTCATGGACGAGAACTTTTACACACATCGCCACCTCCTCTCCACGCCACTGTACCAGCTGTATGGAGTCATTTTATGTTGTTTTCAGTTATTAATATTTTTAAACTAGTCACCTTCAGGTGTTTAGGAGAACGCTGTTAATCTGCAGCTAAGCTAATGACTGAGCAACAGAAAACCAAAACAGATCAATGGAAGTTGAGGTGATAAAAATCTGTTTTTCTATGCAGTTTATTTATCTGAAGGACTTTTTTTACAACCCCTCATGTAAATTATTCCTTCTTCACTCGGTCTGTTTTTTTTTCTCTGAGCGTCTCAGGACCTGATGCATCCAGACCTTAAAGTCAAAAACACACACAAAACTTTTCTACATGAGCAGAAATAAAGAGCGAAGCCACAGGAGGTGCTCTTGCATCTAGAGTCACTTTTAATGCTGTAAATGTATCCACTCCACATCGAAGAGACACAACAAGCACTGAACTACTGAGCTGACGTCAACGCTCTGAACGACTAAAGTCTTCCTCTACACAACTGACAGCAGAAAAAACCACGATGCAAGAGCGCAGCAGCGTCTTCAACAGAGCTTCTTCAACAGAGCGTCTTCAACAGAGCTTCTTCAACAGAGCGTCCAGGAGAGAACATCCATGAAGACATAACTTAATGGTCATAAACAGTCAGTTACAAAGGCAGCGGGAAACTCCAGCGTATTTACACCATGTTTTATTTCATACAAATCTGAAGTCTGCGTTCATGGAGGGCTCGGTTCAGACAGGGGGGGTCCTTTCAGGGGCTGATGGGAAGGTTCGGCGGCAGAGCCGTCGAACCAGAAGTCTCTTCGATGTCGGCCTCCTCAGAGGAGATGGGCGGTGCCTCGACCTGGTCGTGCTCCTTCTTGTCCAGTTCTTGTTGCTCCTGGATCTTCAGGATCAGCTCCTTGATCTCCTCGCGCTTCGTCTTCATCCGCTGCTGAGGAAACCAGTCCGTCAGGTTGACTGGGAGGTGAAAACTGGGAATCCGATTCTGTTTGAAAAGACAAAAGAAATTTATTGTCAATAAAACTCACCTGGATTGGGGGGGGGGGGGTGTCACATGAAGAACTTAACGAGGAAGAGGAAGGAGAAAAGAGGAGAAACTAAACGAGTAAAGACTTTTTTTCACCTCGAAGAAACTCTCCACGTACTGCAGGATGTAAACTCCACAGTCGCTGAAGTTGTCCTGCTGAGGCACACGTGGGCTGGAGCCCTTCATCACGTCCTTCCCAAAACTCCGCTCAGTCCCTTTACGCACCTCCCACTCCACCTCCAGGTACCTAAAACAAACTCTGTCACGGTTCTGTTCGATTCCCCCTCAGGAGGAAAATTAAATCTGATCTAAAACTGAATTCCCACAACAATCATTACCCACTAGTGATCGTCGTCATCATCATCATCCTCTATAACAGGATATAAACATTCATATTAATGACTTTCTTGATATTGTTTGTTTTGGAACTGCGGTTCCCATAATGCTTTTCAACAGCAGGGTTGGTTGGTGTAAAAACATTCAAACCAGGTTGATATGAAATCAAAGATGTCGGAGGACAAAACGTGAACGGCTAAAATAATGAGGTAAAAAAACTAAATGCTGCCATCTTTATTCTTTATGCTTATTTTGATCACTTCCTGTGACTTCCTGTTTCGTGTCTCATCCTCATGTTGCCACACTCCTACAGGAGGGCAACACACCTGTATGAAACCAGTAGTACATGAATTGTGTACTATTTACAGGAAATACTACAGTACTCCATCACTGTAGTGATGTCAGCAGCAGTATAACAGACGCCATTTCTTTCTCCAGTTATCAAGATTAAGGTGTTCAGAGTAAAAACAGTTTCTCCAGCTGATCCCTGATCTGTGAACGGATTCCTCCTCTGCTGGTGTTACGACACATTTAGTGACTGATTTTTACAACTGAAATGACACGTTTGTTACTACAGAGAGGAAAGTACAGAATTCCTGGTATCAGTATGAGTTCAGAGGTGAATGGAAGCCAGTTATACTGTGATTGAGCTGTTTTATAGAGGGGAGGACTTTTACAACAAGCAACTAGCCCAAAAGAAAAAACTGAAGCAGAAGTAAATGAACCCTGTGTTTTCCTTCTTTACAGAAGCTGCATGGAGCAGCAGAAACTCACTCTCTGAGAGTTTTCACCACCGTCGACCTGGTCGGACCTCGCAGGGAGTCCATGATGAGGATACAAGGCCTGCAGGAGAAGAAGAAAAACAGTTTGACAGGAGAACATGAACGTGTCTCTGCTGGGTTTGTTCAGAGGAGCAGCGCTGCCCCCTGCAGGTGGAGAAGTGCATCGACTCACTGTTTGCAGAGGCTCTGTTTGGAGGCCAGAGCGGAGGCGTCGGAGTCCGGAGCGTCACATGCCAGCGTCTCGTCGTCACTGCAGTCATCCTGGAGATAAAACACTCATGTGACTAAGACTTCCTTTGTTCAGGAAGAGACTTGTGACCTGATTGGTGGACGGATGAGGGAGACAAACCTGACAGGAGCTCTGGTCGTCAGAGAAGGCCAAGGTGTCGTCGTCTCCTTTTGCTGACCTGTAGCAAACGCTGATTCTGTGCAACTCGCCTAAATCATACAAAACACCCCATCAGCTTCTGCAGTGGAATCAGCTTCTAATGAC
Organism: Chaunax sp. Z400; assembly: GCA_037577475.1. Lineage (NCBI taxonomy): Eukaryota > Metazoa > Chordata > Actinopteri > Lophiiformes > Chaunacidae > Chaunax > Chaunax sp. Z400. The sequence continues at coordinate 873,427 of CM075202.1, forward strand.
CAGTTTCATGTTGGTGTTTCAGAACCTGTAGGTTCTGCACACCTCACTCACTCGTATATCGTTGGTCTGCTTCAGGCTGGCCGTTAGTCGACGCTGTGGCGGCGCTGGATGCCTCTGGTCCCCCCTCTGTCTGACCCTCTGTGGACGCCTCAGGGTCCTCCGAGGAGCTGTCCAGCCCGTCTCTGTCCGGGGACAGAGGACGACAGTGGTCCGGGATGCTCTCCTCCGACGGGGTCTCTGGTAGCGGATGGTGGAACAGCGGGCTCTGCTCGTAGACTGGACCCTTGAGTCCCGGGAAGCAGATGACGGCCAAGTACCAGTGAGCTCTGAGAAGACAAACTAGTTCAGCACTGGAAGGAAGAGTCCATCTACTCACCCCGACGGGGGACACGTCAGCAGGAATCACATTCTATGTTACCTGTTCTGGTCACACTAAAAACACATCTGAGTCAAAAAATCAGTTTGGGGCCACCTTTGCCTCATGAACCGACCCTTTGTGCTAACACTGTTAGCTTAGATGCTACAGTGACGATTTCTCCTTTAAAAGGGTGCAAATAACATTTTTTTCTAATCAGTGTGGGATCTTCTTCAGATGTGGATGACCTCATAAGAGCTGCATGTTTTTAAACTAGTCTCCTTCTTCTTCAGGTGTTTTAAACTAGTCTCCATCTTCTTCAGGTGTTTTAAACTAGTCTCCATCTTCTTCAGGTGTTTTAAACTAGTCTCCTTCTTCTTCAGGTGTTTTAAACTAGTCTCCATCTTCTTCAGGTGTTTTAAACTAGTCTCCATCTTCTTCAGGTGTTTTAAACTAGTCTCCATCTTCTTCAGGTGTTTTAAACTAGTCTCCATCTTCTTCAGGTGTTTTAAACTAGTCTCCATCTTCTTCAGGTGTTTAGCAGAATGCTGCTCAGCTGTTTTACTGTGAAATGATTCTGGACTAAGAAACATCAGCTGACTTTACATCAACATGGAGCTGCGTACAAAATGACTGAATGAACATTTTTGGGTGATCTGTTATGAATCAGAACTCACGACTCGTTGATGGGAACGAAAATGAAGTCCTTCTGGAACAGATCCACGTGTCGAGTCCACGTCTTCACCCGGTTGTGTTTCCTCTTCTGGATCCTGAAAGTTGAAAATGTTGAAGCAGCAGAAACGTGACGGTGATGTAACGCTGACGCGTTCTGTGTGGATACTCACGGCAGGTTCGTGGCATCAGGGACGTTCCTCCGCTCCCTCTGGTTTAACCTCTTGTAGAAGAAGGAGCTGAAGACGTGGATTCTTTGTGCATCCTCTTTTTTCAACTTCTCTAAAACTAAATATCTGCCGTGGAAACAGAAGGTAAGACTGATGTCAAAGCAGAGGAGATAAACAGTTTGTATTCATCTCTGTTTTGGACTTACTTTAAATAAAAGTCTATGATAACGTCGTTGAGGAACTCTCCATCGTTAAGGCAGTGGAGGTCTTCATTAGTGACTGATATTCCACCTTTGGCAGGAGGAGGAGGATACACCATTAACCTGGGAGACAAACAGCAACATTACGCTAACATGTTACATCATGGCTCCCTCAGTTCTGTCTTACAGGCGATGGAGGAGTCACTCACTTGATGATTGGTCCCGTGAAGGTTGGCTGGAGGTCAGTCATGTCCTCGTCCTCGTCTTCGAAGTAGCTGCTGGTCTGTTGCCGGGTGACCATCCTCGTGCGTACGGGCGTGACGACCGGGATGGTGGGGGAGACCTGCGTCACCTTACTGACCGGGGAGACGTGTGTGATTCTGGGAGGGGTGAGTATCGGCTTCACCTGCAGACAGAGGGGAGGACAGGAAAAATCCTAATTATTATATTATTATTATATTAATAGTATTAATAAAGACATCTGAAGATGCCATCATGGCCCCTGAGAAACTGATTTCACTAAAAACATACCTCGTGAATGAGCAAACATGACATGTCTCCACCCTCACCTTGTCCTCCTTCTGTACGGCAGCATTGTTGAAGTTGACCAGCCTCATGTTGGCCTCGTCGAACGGCAGCTTGGCGGGGAAGTCGCTGAGCTTGTTGTTCCTGCCGATTTCGCCCAGGATGTCCTCCAGGATGGCCTGCTCCTTCATCACCAGGCCGTTCTCCAGGATCAACACGATGTACTTCTGATCCAACTCTGACGGAAGAACGACAGGAGGCTCTTCATCGTCTACAGTTTATTTTGGGAAATTAATCTGAATATAATAAAGTTTTAGAAATGTATGAAAGATCAAGAACTAAAGGATCACATGACCAGAATCAGATCTGGATCTGATCCAGGACCACATGTGAAAGAGACTCAGAGAAAATCAGTTTTGAGTCTCTTCAGCCCGGTGATGTAAACGGGATGGATGTGTTGGTGCTTATGGCCCCGGCGTAGACAGTATTATGGGATGGATGTGTTGGTGCTTACCGTCCCCGGTGCAGTCGTACCAGTGGCCGCTCTCCTCCTTGGACATGTTGAGCTCTGAGCGCAGGCGGACACACTCCTCCGGACTCGTCTGGAAGAACAAGACCGGGAGCTTCCGGACGCTGCACCACTCACAGCTGATCAGCTCCGATGAGCGAAGACAAACCTTCTCGATGGTGTCACGCTCTGGACCTGAAACAGGAAGACAACAGAACTCAGATAGAACCGATAGAACCAGCATCAGATCTGACACAGAGAGCGATAAAAGCTGACTTCCTATCAGTCCTACTGCTGACTTAAGTGTTAGCATACATGATGCCAAACGTGATTTTGTTTTCCAGTGATGACCAGAAACATGACTCAGTTTAAAGAGACAGGACCAGTCATTCGCTGCTCCAGGGTCAGACGGTTTGGGACGCAGTCTGGTGCGACTGAAATGTATCTGAATGCAGACACATCTACCAACAGTGTTTGTCAGGACAGGTGAGAGGGTCGACACAGGACCAGAGGATCACTCTAATAGTAAGAGTCACCATGTGTCTGATCACACACTGTTTAACTGAACTCAGATTCTCTCACTGATGCAGGCTGTTACTGCAGGGTCGACTCCTTTAGGCTTTATTTTCTACCCATATGCTCACAGACAGAATCACACACACCTTAAAATCTCTACACCACCTGCTTCTGCACTGATTTAAGATCTCATCAGTTTAAAAAGGTCTGAACTGTCTTGGTCACACCAATTTATCACACAGCAGCCTTTTAATAAACCCTACAGTCAGAACAAAACCCACAGTGATTTATTACTTAGTTCCTGTTTTTAATTGATTGCTTTGTGTGTGGATAGGGAACACTGTTTTTATTGTGCTTGTATGAATAGTGCCATCGATACAAATGAAGTCTGATGGATTGATTGATTGATTGATTGATTGAGAGGTTGATTGATTCTGCTGATTCATACCTTGAGTTTCTAGCTGGATGTTGTCGATGGAAAACTGAAACAAACAAAAAACAGAGGGTGTTAATAATCATTTCTGTTTTAATGAACTCATTTTTATGATCCTCTAATAATGTCCTAACAACAGATTATATGAGCCTGGATTCAACCTATCTTTACATCTGATCAGATTTTATCATCTCCCTGTTTACTGGTTCATTAAAAAAAACTATTTGAAGCAGACAAAGATGGGACGGGGTTCGCCCTGATACTTTTAGTGAAGATTTCAGCTTAAATAACATCTTTTTAGACCAGTCTGGGGTCCTCTGGAGGCTTGGATTACACTGTATGAGCTGTATGGAGTCATTTTATGTTTCTAAAACAGTCTCCATCTTCTTCAGGTGTTTAGCAGAATGCTGCTGTTTTACCAGGAAGCTCCAGAGATGTTTGTGGACTAGAAACACCTGACTTTCCATCAGCAGGAGGAGATGATGGCTGAATTTTTATTTGTGGCTGAACTTCAAGGACCCTTCCCTTCCCTGCAGGGCGTTAACATTAAACATGTAAAGGTAGAGCTAATGTATTCACTAATGTGATGTTGTGTTTTAAAAATGTTCAGACCAAATTCTTACAGATTTTTTGTCTTTGTTTTAAGTGAAAACATACATGATGTATAATCATTACTGTCTAATAGAGTAAACACAAACCTGGAGACATGGATATACAATAACGCACACACAATAAAATCATATTGGATTAAACTCCTTTTCCAGAACTTTCTCAGGACTCAGATGTTCTGTATCGAAGGTCTGCTGGTCATATTTGAGTCGGAACAGACTGAAGGACTCACGATGACGGGCTTCGTCACCGTCCTGCGCAGAGTTCCTACTCTCAAACTCCGACACTCCAGGATGATGCTGTCACATTTAGTGGACGTGAATCTGGGCTTCTTCGTCCTGGGTGAGAACTGCTCCGGAGGCTGGTTCCCAAACTGAAACGATAAAAATAAAGACATGTGACTTCAGGGACAGGAAACACAACGATTCTCCTTCTCTTAGCTCAGCAGGAACAGATGAATGACACCGTGTCTCTCATACTAATGTTCTGCCTACTACACACACCTCAGTAAGTACTGGATACTGGCTGGAGGAGGAGGAAGAGGAGATTGTGTCTGTGGCTACGTTAGCTTAGACAGTTTACCTAAAGACCCAAACTCTGGGTCATTGGTTTGGGGTGACTCTTAATGTGGCAGACCCTCCGAGAGAACAGACAGGAAGTTTGAGTCTAGACAGAATCAGGAGCTCTTTGACTGTTGATGAAGGCCTTTACTCTGCCTTACCCTTCTGTATAAATGCTACAAAGGAGTAAATACACTGTTGCTCGGCCTCTCAGGTGGCAGCAGAAGTAGCAACAGAGCAGAATCCACTGAGCGAATTTTCATGAAGTTTAATTTGTGCAAACAATTGGAACCAAACAACTGTTTTCAAATGCAGATTACAGCAGTTAGCTGCTAGTTGCAGTTAGCAGCTAACTCAAAGAAGAAAATGTCTTCAGATTGGAGACAGATGATGAAGCCCCAGCTAACCGTTAGCTAACCTCAGATTAATGCAAATATTGAGGCAACTGTGAGGTAAGCATGATGGCTAAGGACTAAGCATGATGGCTAAGGACTAAGCATGATGGCTAAGGACTAAGCATGATGGCTAAGGACTAAGCATGATGGCTAAGGACTAAGCATGATGGCTAAGGACTAAGCATGATGGCTAAGGACTAAGCATGATGGCTAAGGACTAAGCATGATGGCTAAGGACTAAGCATGATGGCTAAGGACTAAGCATGATGGCTAAGGACTAAGCATGATGGCTAAGGACAGGGAGAAGGGCTAATGTGGACACTTCATATCGTCATTGTAACATTGAACCATGTGACTGCAGGTTTTCCTCATACCCCCATCTTCAGTTAGACCTTAGTTCTCAGACAGGACCATTGTAAACAACTGTGGACGTCCTGGTTCTGATCCTGTCAGAGTCTCACCTGGTCCTTCATCCTCGCCCTCCGTGGTATGGTTATCTTCATGTTGACGTCTTCAAAGAACTCAGTGCTCAGCTCCTCCTGCTCGGCGGCGCTCTTCACTGCCGCTTCCACTCTGCCTCCAGAGGGCGCCGGCGAGGAGTGGGCGGAGTCTGCGGGTCGGGGGGAAACGCTGTCCAGTCTGTTGGCACTTCCTGTGCTGGCATTGTCGGCCTCGTCCTCATCGTCACTGGACAGGACGACTGCGGAGGACAGCAGACCTTTACCTGAATGCTGACCTGATGTTGGTGTTTTCTACTCAAACATCTCTAGTTTGTTCTTGTTAAAGATTCATTTCCACATGACGTGTTTTTCTGAACATCTCAATAACGGCTGCAAAGTCACTCATTTCATAACAAGGCTGACAAAACGTTCCTTCATAATCCGAGTAAAGACATAGCTGCACATTTTAACACTGTATGAGAGACCTCTGGGTCACGCCTCCCACACAGACACAGACACACACACACACAGACACACAGACACACACACAGACACACACACACACAGACACACACACACACAGACACACACACAGACACACACACACACAGACACACACACACACACACACACACACACAGACACACAGACACACACACACACACACACACACACACAGACACACACACACAGACACACACACACAGACACACACACACACACAGACACACACACACAGACACACACACAGACACACACACACAGACACACACACACACACACACACACACACACAGACACACACACACACAGACACACACACACACACACACACACACAGACACACACACAGACACACACACACACAGACACACACACACACACACACACACACACACACAGACACACACACACAGACAGACACACACACACACAGACACACACACACACACACACACACACAGACACACACACAGACACACACACACACACACACACACACAGACACACACACAGACACACACACAGACACACACACACACACACACAGACACACACACACACACACACAGACACACACACACACACACACACACACACACAGACACACACACACACACACACAGACACACACACACACACACACACACACACACAGACACACACACACACACACACAGACACACACACAGACACACACACACACAGACACACACACAGACACACACACACACACACACACACACACACAGACACACACACAGACACACAGACACACACACAGACACACACACAGACACACACACACACAGACACACACACAGACACACACAGACACACACACACACACACACACACACACAGACACACACACACACACACACACAGACACACACACAGACACACACACACAGACACACACACACACACACACAGACACACACACACACACACACACAGACACACACACACACACACACACACAGACACACACACAGACACACACACACACACACACACACACACAGACACACACACACAGACACACACACACACACACACACACACACACACACACAGACACACACACACACACACAGACACACACACACACACACACACACACAGAGACACACAGAGACACACAGAGACACACACAGACACACACACACACACACACACACACACACACACACACACAGACACACACACACACACACACACACACACACACACACACACACACACACACACACACACACACACACACACACACACACACACACACACACACACACACACACAATCTGTGTTTGTGTTCAGATCTTCAGTAGGAAGGAGGAAGTGTGAGCAGAGCTGCTGCTAACGTTAGCTCAGCTTGTTTCTCTAATAAAATCCTTCTCATGGCTAAAAGATGACTTTAGAAACGACCAGAATCCAAACCTATAAGTAACAGTACATAACCAGCCTTCTATGTGGGGCCTGCTCAGTGCACAGCCTTCACCCTACTGGGAGGGTATTACCAGTTTATCTGGGAGGAGGGTGTTGATGGGACGGCCTCTCTCTAAAGCAGAACCTGCTCATAAACAGAACTTCTACTCACTGGGGTCGTTGAGCTCGTGCTGCTGGGCTGCCGCCCTCTTCCCTTTGGCCGGGTTTCTGGCTCCGCAGCAGCTCGACGTCCCAGATAACAGAGGGGACCTGCCGTTGTTCAGAGGCGGCACGGTTCTGGTGTTACCGACGCGTAACGGGGTCTCCCCCCGGGGTGCCCTTGTGGTCGTGACCGGCTTGTAGAAGTTCTGCTGCGGGTTGTTTGGTCCGGAGGAGGGCTGGGATCGGATGGGGGGTCGGGGGGTGGGCGATGACAGCGTGGCCTGCTGAGAGGGAAGCAGCGCCGCACCGACCCCACAGCTCTTACACTTACTGCTGTCCTCGCTCGGCTTTTTACACTTCAGACACACTGAGTGGTAGACGGAGGGCCGGACAGGCTGCAGACACACAACAAGGATTTAACAACATGTGATAATAACACACTGTCTGTAATACATGTGGTGTGACTTTACTCATCTTAAAGCTCTGGTTTAGTGTCCTGAAACAAACCTGTCTAGTGTTGAGGCTAATGCTACTAAAAATGCTAAGGTAACATCATCCAGGAAAGTCAACAAAGCCCAGTTATCTCCAACAGCAGCGTTTCCAACCAGCTGGTTAGTGAGTGGTTGACAGCTGTGGTTCCTGTCTGATGACTGAGGAGCAGCTTCTTGTTTTGGGGAACATGAACTTTCTGGACTCTCAGCTGATCAGCAGCTGATTATTTCCAGTGTATTTCTGACAGGACACACGTCTGAAGGCTCCGGTCTTTCCATCAGACTCTGGCAGCAGCTGCAGTTCTGATCTCTGTCCTGCAGCCTCTCAGTCACACCGTCGGTTTGTTTCTAACCTTCTGATCACAGCATGTTCTGCTCCAGAGAACAGGCTGAATATGAAACACTGAGTTAAACATCTACAGGAGCCCTGTAGGGACACACTGGCTGCACCACACGCCTCAGGTTTGAGGATGGAAACGGACAGATGGATGCGTCGTTTGTGTTGTGAGCTCACCTCAGCTGCTTTCACCTGTGAAGGAAACGTCCAGCCGTCCTCCAGAGGTTTCCTCTTCTGCAGCACACGACGTTTGATGTTCAGGTGTTCCTCCTCTGAAAGGTCGAACAGAACAAGACTTAATCATCTACTGACCTGATTCAATCTTGAAATAACTCATTTAATAGATTATTCTTAGAATAGTAGAACTTTTAATGTATTGAAGAAAGCTAAAAAGCACTTTTAAAGATCTCCAGAGAGGTTTCACAATCCTCTCATTCTGTTATTTTAATACATGTTTGGACTTTTATTGTGGTTTAAAATGAATGAGGGTTAAAACACAGCGATAGAGTCATTTATCAGACTCTTTCTATCAATGCTTCAATACAGAAACCCTCAAATGTTGAACGTCAATCAGTTTAACATCACATAAAGATGGTGGAGGTCCTCAGCAAACAGATCCAGATTGTTCCCACATGACAACGTAAAAGCAGAACGTGGATCAACTCAGAACCTCAATAAGAGTCAGACCTGTTCTGTAGGACCACAGCTGTTTAACCTCTGAACCATCCCAGCCTTCTTTTTACCTCAATATTCTGGAATTAAAAATAAACACCATGAGGCTGATGAGCCAACCCCCCTCCCCCTCCCTGCTCCCCCTCCCTGCTCCTCCTCCCTGCTCCTCCTCCCTGCTCCTCCTCCCTGCTCCTCCTCCTCCCCCTCCTCCTCCCTGCTCCTCCTCCCTGCTCCTGCTTGCAGATGGCGTCTATCCTGCAGTAAATCACAGCAGCCTGTTCTCCCCAGCCTAAAGACATCCTGTGTGATGTGTGGTGAGCTGAGGACTCTACCTGGAACCTCTGGACAGGTGAGGACGATGCTGTCCACTTCTACGGCTCGCTGCGAGGTGGAGAAGTCGGTTCTGTACGAGAACAAAACGGCAACGCGGTCAGAAACAACTGGAAGCGGGTTCATAGGAGGTGATGCAAACTTTGAGGAGCTTTCAAAGACAGTTTTACATTTTGAATTTGAGGCATTTGAAGTTTTTAAATGATCTAAGGCCTGTTTGAGTGCTGCAGTGCTAAACGATGTACCCCATTACATGTCACCCAGACCCTGTTCCTGCTCATTCAACTGGAAAACATCATCAAACAATCCCTGTTAGCACCTGGTTCTAAAACTGATGATGAAGCCTTAAAGTTGGGCATATTCTGCACAATCTGAGGGGGGGGGGTAATGATCACGGCCCGATCAGCTGCACCAAACCAGGCATGAGACGGTCGGATTCAGCCGCCATCAGGCTCTCAAACAGAAGCAGAGCCATGAGTTCATTCCCAGGATTACACAAAAACTACAAAACGTTTCCAGTAACCTTGGTGGGAGGATGGGTCTCAGCATTTATGAGTGTGTGACTGGGTGCAGGTCCACATAAAAATCCAGATCCACGAGATTTTAATGGCTGCTAGAAATCAGTAATGTTAAATCCTGGTTCCAGGACCAGGATTCTGGTCCTGGAACCAGGACCAGGTAGGTAAGGGACAGGTAGGTTAGGTAAGGGACTGTTGGGTCTTGGCGGAGGTATTCACTCTACTGCACAACGTTTCAAACAGAGCATCTGAAAAGTACCAATAATGTATAATCTGTACAGAAACCGTAGCTTAGCTTAGCTCCAGTTCTCTCTGATGAATCAACAAAGCGTTCTGCCTCACAGGATGACAGATGATCAGGGCAACACTTTCCTGTCTCAAAGTGAAGCCTCCGCCAGCAAAGCATCCACCCACGACCTGACTGCTCACACTGAACCTGTAAAACAGTCCATCAGACCCTGAGGTCCGGGCTGGATACTGACCAATGTCACCAGTTTGTTTGCTAGAGGAGGGAAGACTTTAAATTAAAGGGTTTGAGGAGTCGAGTCATGGTTCTGCTTCAACTGTGTGAGAGCCTGATGAGGGTAGATTAATGTCTGACGTGTCAGAGATCCATCCGCCAGGTGATCAGGCTACAATCCATCCGTTCTTCCACCTGAACACAACATGACAAATGATGCAGCTGAAGCTGGAAATCAGGCCGCCTCTGAAAAGAGTCTTAAAAGTCAGGTCAAGATGGACTCAAACTGTAGGCAGCAAACAGCATGACTGCTGCATAACCTCCTCATGGGGTCAGAGGTTAGTCAGTCTTTAGGAAGCTGAACCTGAGACGCATCATGAGAGGAAACCACCAGCTGACATCACATCCTGTCAGAGATGCTGCTGAACAAACACAAACTGGAATAAATGAAAATGTTGGATGTTCTGGCAACAGAATGAGGCGAGAGATGATCTGAGTCAGAGTCTTACCTTTCCTTCAGATCAACGCTGCTTGGAGACAAGAAGAAAAGTTCACCAATTTAACCAATTCATGTTCCATAACTAACTCAAACCATCCAAAACCAACTAAGACCAACCAAAACCATCCATAACCAACTAAAACCATCCATAACCAACCAAAACCATCCATAACCAACTAAAACCAACCAAAACCAACCAAAACCATCCATAACCAACCAAACCATCCATAACCAACCAAAACCAACCAAAACCATCCATAACCAACTAAAACCAACCATAACCAACCAAAACCATCCATAACCAACCAAAACCAACCAAAACCATCCATAACCAACCAAACAATGACCAACCAAAACCATCCATAACCAACCAAAACCATCCATAACCAACTAAAACCAACCATAACCAACCAAAACCATCCATAACCAAGTAAAACCATCCATAACCAACTAAAACTAACCATAACCAACCAAAACCAACCAAAACCATCCATAACCAACCAAATCCAACCAAATCCAACCAAAACCATCCATAACCAACCAAAACCATCCATAACCAACTAAAACCAACCATAACCAACCAAAGCCATCCATAACCAACCAAAACCATCCATAACCAACTAAAACCATCCATAACCAACTCAAACCATCCATAACCAACCATAACCAACCAAACCCATCCATAACCAACTCAAACCAACCATAACCAACCAAACATCCATAACCAACTCAAACCAACCATAACCAACCAGTGGTCACTTCCAGAGGATGAATGAATCGGAGCTAAACGTTGAGAACAGTCACGTTTATTTCACCTTGTTTTTCACCAGTCAGCTGACACACGGCTCTCAGTTAACGTACTTTAACCTGATCCTGGAGTCATAAAACAGTAAAACCTCAACACACAGATATCAAACATGTTTTCAGATTCAACGTGACCTACACTCCCTGAAGGCATCATATCTCCAACGTCCATGAAGAATAAACATCCATAACTCCACTTAGAAAGACGATACTGTTTATAAGAACCCGTTAGAATAATCCACTGATGGAGGCTCAGCTGATGACTGACTCAGCAGAACTTGAATATGAACGATCATCCCTCCATCAGAGCGCTGACATACTGCAGAGAACCCGAGCAGAGAGCAGTGGAAGCAGTGTTACCTCTGGACTGGTTTCCTGCTGGCGGAGGACAGCTGAGCGTGCTGAAAGTGCCGTCCTTGTAGAACGATTCCTTGTGAAGGTGCAGGACTGATGATGAAGTAGTTGGTTCTGTTGGGGATGGGGGACGATGTTGCTACGGTGAGAGGGACCTCGCTGCAGGACAGGAAGTCAAACGCAGCAGAGATGGAAACATGAACGCATCACATTTAAAAAGTCATTTCAGAAACTGTTTTGAAACTAATTCTGTCATATTAAAGTTTGAGTTTACAAAAACAAAAACATGAAGTTTTAAAGTTTGCTTCCTACCATTAAAAGCCAATCAGAAGACAGACTTAGAGTTGACAGGATATGACATACTGTACCTCAGCCTTTTGGGCACCAGCTTGCTGAGAGGCCTCAGGTGATTGTTTGAGCGGTTTTCATACGTTCTCAGAGGATCAGAGGAGGTGAAGTGCCTTAAAGAAGGAGACTGAGGAGACGCAGTTATAAGAAGGTCACAAGAGAAACCAACACACATTACAAATCTGTTAGATGATGAACGAGGAGCCGTCAGTGGAGGTAAAGGTGGAGCAGAGTGAGAGTCAGGAGAGGAGGGAGAGAGAGAGAGAGAGAGAGAGAGAGAGAGAGAGAGAGAGAGAGAGAGAGAGAGAGAGAGAGAGAGAGGAGTTTACCTTCTTCTCCTCGGGGGAGGTCGGCTGCTGCCTGTCCATCTCCTCCACGTTTACCACGCCCACACTGAGAGGGAGGAGGAACAAACATGACGTCACACTGGTGTGTGTGTGTGTGTGTTAACATGTTTCATGCTGTTTAATATTTCTGTGTATCCGTGTTGAAAATGACACGTCTGCACGATGAAGGGGATGGACTGGGTTCTAGGGTTTGACCAATAGGAGACTTGAACTCATGGATCCTCCATCTACATATGAAAATAAATAATCAGTACCTCCACAAGAGGGCAGTAAAGAGTCGTGTTTAAAAAAGGAGACGTACCTAATCAATAAAAAACATGGAGGCAGCGATGTTCTCTAATAACGTTCAATTCATCAAGACATGTGAAAAGTCTTCTTCATCCTGTCTGCAGACATTTGTCATATGTTACTCTAATTATGGCTACACTGCCCCCCATTGATTTACTGTGGCATCAGCATCCAAAATAATAATAATAATAATAATAATTATAATAATAAATATAGGACAAAATGAACAAAGTCTTAACTTTGAGCATGAATGAACTTTTATTTTACTGATAATGTTTGCATTGAATAGTTTTAGAGCTGAATGCACCACCAGCTGATATTTATCTGAACATTTTATTATTTTATATATATATATATATATATATATATATATATATATATATATATATATATATGGTGCCCCTTTAGTCTCAATGAATGAATAGAAACATGTCAGCGTAACGTCGATTAATGTCTCAGGAAAAAGTGAACATTATAACCTTCATAAAGCCAGATTAGGTGGGAATAATAGCATGAAAATAACGGATCTAACACAACATACATCACCTTTAGTTACCTACAGATTTACATTAATAACAAACAGAATTAAAAGGAGCTCCACCTTCAACAGCAGCAGCAAAGTGATCAGCACATATAAGATATATAGTATATCATAGAATCATGTATTTCTCTGGATTGGGCCATTAAGCATATTTTGATGCTAATACTTTTATACTTCTACACTGTGGTGTTAAATGATGAAATAATCAAGATCACACTGGTCATTAACGTTAAGAACTCTATGAAACACTATGTGACAGATCCTGAATTATTATACTCCTTGTTGTGAAATCATTGTGTTCTATATGAAGTTCTTCCTGTTTGTCCCACTGATGTTTATTTGCTTATAGATCAGGGAGGTGAACTGACTCCATCTCATCCTGGACTGATGTTAGCAGCAGGCAGGAACAGGCTCTAAATAATAGACTGAAAACAAATTCACCTAATAAATAACTAATAAGTAGTTTTAGTCATGATTAAAGGGTTTAGATAATTGCATTAGACTGCAGGTGTAACTTTCTCTCAGCCTGTCCTGATGATGGATATCTGATCAGCCAACAGTCCGACTCCAGCAGGTGGCAGCAGGTCTGTGCTAAACAGCTGATGTGTCTCTGGGCTCTGTTCCTGTGTGTGTGCTGGTGGTGATGAAGACGAGGGCTGAGGAGTGCTTACTCGTGTCTCCTTTCCTCTTCGCTGCCACCAGAGAAGCTCCAGCTGGGCTTGTAGCCTCCATCTCTCCTGGTCTCTGACCTTCCCAGAGCTTGGATTGAATAATGAGACTGACATCAGAGCTGAAAGGACCACTGAGAACCAGGACTGATCATTTCAGCTGCAGCAAACACTGGAACCAGTTAGCAAAGGGGCTAATACTGATCCATGCTACGATGAAGAGAGATACACTCATGTCACTGCAGTAATATCTTTATTTACTGCATTTCTTTTGGAAGAATTACTTCTTTATTTATATTCAAGCAGCATGAATGGAGGTGTTGGTTAGTCAAAGCCAATCAGTGTTAAAACCCTGAGAACGTTTGAAACCATCAACCCAGAGCAGTTTTACTGCTAAACATCATCCAGTAATAAGCTTCACCAGATCATCACAACCTTTAGGGCTGGTCCCCAACATCACAGCCTACAGACTCCTGAGGACACAACTCAACGGGTGAGGGAGACACGTCTCCCCCACCTCTCAAATTCATCTGATGATGGGACCTGAGGGTGAGAGTTGGAATATTTAACCATTCCTCTTCCTCTTCTCCGTGTTTACAGATGAAGGCATGTAACTTCTGCCTGAACAGAGGATCCACCTCCTCAGAGGATCCACCTCCTCAGAGGATCCACCTCCTGAACAGAGGATCCACCTCCTGAACAGAGGATCCACCTCCTCAGAGGATCCACCTCCTCAGAGGATCCACCTCCTGAACAGAGGATCCACCTCCTCAGAGGATCCACCTCCTCAGAGGATCCACCTCCTGAACAGAGGATCCACCTCCTCAGAGGATCCACCTCCTCAGAGGATCCACCTCCTGAACAGAGGATCCACCTCCTCAGAGGATCCACCTCCTGAACAGAGGATCCACCTCCTGAACAGAGTTCAATGAGAAACTTTTGGACATATTCATCCAGGCTCAGTTAAATTAATCAGTACTAATAATGAAGAGTTGATCAACCTGTCAGAACTTCTGAGGAACATTTTCTACAAACTGTATGATGTATTAGATACTTGGATAAGATTCATTTCAGTTATTTAACGGCTGCTGAACCGCTTCATGTCTGTTTCTATCGTTTTCTGACATGGTCTTAAATTATTTAATATTAGCTGGATGTTGTTGAGGAGGCGGAGCCACACGACACCCTGACTTCCTGTTTACTTTACCTAAATCAACTGAAATTTAATTATTCAAAAACAAGAAGACAATAAAAACACAGGAGGGTTTCCACACAAACATAATAATTATACTTCAGCTGTTTTATAATCCATCTCTGCATGTTGTTCTTCTGGCTGCAGAACCAGCAGCTAAATATGACCTGAATGAGGCTCAGAATCAGGTCCTAAATTCAGACATAAACATGGTTTAAATGCAGGCCTTAAAGCTGCCTTTGTTTCTGCCCCCAAACCAAACCAGGCCGTTTTCCTCCCGGCCTCAAACATAATGCAGATGAGTTTCACACGTCAGAGACGAGACCAGAAAAAAAAGAAGCTGTTTTCAGTGAATTATCCATTTCCAGGAAGAAAGAAAACAGGTTCGTGAATTAAGATTAGGATCCGAAGGCTCTTCTGCTTCATTTCATTCATTCCAGCAAACAGACTCACTCACATCCATCTGGCTGCATTTTCTAGCTTCATAAATCACAACTAAAGCCCTGATCATGTCAGAGACGGGACATTTAGGTCCGTGCTGAGCTCTAACACTCTTTTATTTTATCTGTGCTGAGTCTAACAGTGGATCTCCTGCAGGACAAATCCCTGAAAGGGGATCTCTGATGACAGATTTCATTTATCCTGATACAACTGTTGTCAACCCTCAGAGGAATCATCCATATAAGAAACATGGAGTTAAAACACATCATTCCTAAAGCAATCCTGGAGCCTGAGGCATTCATGTGCAACCAGAAATATGCACCATGAGATTTTACAGTCCAGAGCTGCTCTCTATTGGTATCTAAATTAAATGCACTAAAAATAATGCACAACAAAACACGACATGTTTCAGTAATTAAACTACAATTTATGCTGCTTGATGTGAACAGAAAACACACAAGGTTTTTACTGTCAAAGACAGGTCTGTTAATCCTTTAACCATCTGAGGTCTACAGACGAGCTGGTGTGTTTTTCATCATGTTTCTGTTCATATTTTTGTGATAAAATAGCTCAGAAATGTGGTTTATATGCTGCTGGATCTGTAAATTTTCCACTCCACATCCATCTTCTCATAAAACTGAAGGTAATCTTCGTGAAGGTTAATATCTACATGTTTTACCAGTAGCTGTTTCAGAAGCAGCAGCAGTAGGAGTGGGCTAAGCTAGGCTAGTTCATACAGACAGCAGCCATGTAAGAAATCAGAAGCAGCACAGAGACAGTTTCAATGAGAAGGAGTCGAAAATGATCATAGTTTTCAAAGTATCAAAAAAGGATTGTTGTATCAGTATCACTTCTTAAAATAAGTCTCTTAACTATTAATAGTAACTCCTGAAACATTCTGTTAAAACCCTGCCTTTGTGCTGATGGCACTGCCTTTGAGCAAGGCAGTGATGACATATATCAGCTGTGAGGTGAGCCCCTCCAAGCTTTTATTCTTTTTTTTTAATTTATGATAATTAAAGTTTGTAGCCTCTAAAATGTTTAATGTGAACTATTCGGCAGGTGAAGAGCACAAAGAGCAACGACCCTGGAAAACATAATGTTTACAATTTATTATCAAGCTAATAATTCATGCTAGCAAGCTTGCAGGCTAGTTTGGAGGCTAAAGCAGGTTGTTTGTTGTCAGGACAAATATTAAATGTTTTATATTTATTATCCAGGTGTATTTTACTGTGCTGTTTAAATGTTATGTGGCAGCTATCATCCTCGCTAAGTCAAAAGAGGCCTGTCTCCGCTACATCCAGCTCCCATATTACCACTAACGTCAGCGCTAGCGCTACGAGCTCAGGCTTCCAGACCCAGAGATCCAGTTAGAAAATAATCCAGCGGACCGGACCGTCGAGCTTAAGTTCCCGACTACCCCTCGAGGCCCAAAGCAATGGCACTGTCCCCGGCCTGACAGCACTAATTTCACCCCGGCTAGCGGAGGATGAGCTGGTTATAAGAGCAAGCACCGTGAAGCTAGCGTTAGCATCCTGGCTAACTGTGCACCCGCTCTGGATCCACACATATTTAGGATCGATTTCACCAGAGGACCACAAATCTGCCTCGGTATGCGGGAGTCTGAAGGCTGTGTGCAGGTATAAAGGCTTCTGGCCGACCGGAGGAGGGGAGCGGAGTGTCACAGCTTACCTTCAAGGAAAAGGCTTCTATTGTGGGCCATATTTACTCCATGATCCTTCTCGGATGATAGTGTTTCTCATCAGAGAAGCAGAGCAGTAGATCGGCTCTATGAAGCTGCCCGACTCCGAGACGCTGACCGGAAGTTACTAATGAAAATCCACCTTGCTGCCGGAAGTGAAGAAGCTGGCCTTCAAAATAAAAGTTGTTTTCTTTCCGTTGTGTGACAAAAGAGAGCCTCTATAAATTGTAGTCAGTACAGTAAGATGTCTGCCGTGAATCAACTACAACCCCAATTTTTAAAAAAAAGTTCTTACATCCCGTAAAACTTTAACAAGACCATGTAATTATTTCCTTATCCTTTTAGATATTCAATTCAATAAAAGACAAAATAAAGACAATATATCTAAAGTTCTACTTCATCTTCTACTTCAACTTCACTCATTTTTGAAAATACATGTTTATTCTGAATTCTATGCAGCAAAACGTCTCTAAACAGTTGGGACGGGGAAACAAAGACTGGGAAAGATGTGGAATGCTGAAAAACAGCTGACTGGACCATTTTTATTCCGTGGACGTCTAACCATACTCCTGTTTTATTTAGAGAGTCAACTAACTCAGCTGTTTGCACAAACCAGGAGTTTTTACAGCATATGTTCAGTTTTTATTCTGACAAAAATGAACCCTAGTTTTAGAGGCACACAGATGTGTTTGTTTCTGCATGAATATTAATTAAATATGTCATACTGTATTTGAAGAATTATGAGACCCTGTCAGGGTAATAAATATTACAGGAGATAAATGTGATATTAAATATTTAAAAAATAATTACTCTATTTTTTATTTGTGATGATAAGAGCTAGATGGCGATGTTCCTCATTAAAATGAATTATCACTATTATGATGTCACTGCACACCCTCCTGCTAACTGTTATTTTAAACCAGTTATATTGTTGGCATGAGGTTTTTGTAAATAAGTTAAATGCATATACCTATATACATGTATATCATTGTATATAGTAATATAATATATGCATTAGACCTACTATTATTTATTTATTTTGCACTTGACCTTTATTTCGGTGCAATTAAACACATAATTGAACATACAAACATAATATAGACCTACCATTATTAAGCAAGAATTTATTTTACATGTTTTGTTAAGATCAGTTGAGATATTCTCATTATAATAACTTATAATTGGCAGAAATGTGCTTCCATATTAAAACATTAGATATTTTATCATAACATCAGTTAAAGTCTGCATCCAAATATTTGGTCCAAACGCCACAGTAACTCATATATTATATTTATATAATATAAAATTTGTTGGTGCACCCAAAATAATTAGTGGACTATATCAAAAATATGGAGAATGTCTTAAATACTAAACTTATAATAACTTTTATTACTGTTACAATTAAGATAAGAGTTGAGACAAAACCACCTCATGCTGTGTGTGAAAAAATGATGACTTGATCTTTTAGAACTGAGGTAAACTTGTGTTCCACTGACCTGTCAGTGTGTGAACATGGTCTCACTCTTTGTCTTATTAGGAACAAATGTTCTTGTGTTTACAGGCAGCAATAAATCATTTTGTGTTTGAAAAGCTTCTCCTGGCCTTCGTCCTCTTCAACTTCGCCAAAACTGCTGAGACAGTCACGAGAGCAGGTCCAAATGTTTTTGTGTTTTTTGTAGCTGAAAAAAACAATGAATAAGGAGAAATCAGTCAGCTCACACAGATTTTCTATGGATTCCAGTCAGGCGACTGTGACGGCCTCTAGAATGATCCAGGACTTCTTCTGAAACCAGGCCTTGGTGGACTCTGAGGTCTGCTTGGGATCATTGTCCTTTTGGAAACGTCCAATGAGGGCCGAGCTTCATCTTCCTCACAGATGGAGACATTTTCTTCTAGGATTTCCTGATCCTTGGTGGAATCCATCTGATCCTCTACAGGCTGCAGGTTTCCAGTGGTCCAGGAAGCAAAGCAGCCCCAGAGCCTCACTGATCCACCGCCATGCTTCACTGTAGGTAGGCTGTTCTTTTCAGCATCAGCTTCATTCTTCCTCCTCCAGACATACCGCTGATCCAGAGGCCCCAAAAGGTCCAGTTTGGTTTCATGGCTCCACAGAACAGCATCCAGAACTTCTGGGTCTGATCTAGATGGTTCTGAGCTACTGGAGCCACTTTTCTGGAGCTTCTGGGTCAGCAGTGGTGAAGGTCTTGGAGTTCATGGAGCCCTGATGTCAATTTAGACCTGAACAGAAAAACCTTTGGACTCTACTGATAAAGTAAGTCTATGAAGGTCTCAGTGTTTTAATACATCGATCTGTAAATGAGGATGATGAGGATGATGATGATGAGGAGGAGGAGGAGGAGATTCAGGAAAAGGAGACTTTAATATCTGTTGTATTTATCTATTTAAACTGTTCTTGTTTGATATGGCTATTAACAGCTGATCAGTACTTTGCCAATAAATCTAATATATAATGGGGTTGAATCATCTCGCTCCTAACTGATCGTCTTATTGAACTGTGTGCAATGTGTGAAAATAATTTTCAATAAAGTTTCACCATCTGCTGTTTGAAATGAAAATGGCTGACAGGCTTCCTGTACCTGGCTTCATCCAAATGAAACATTTCTCTGTTATTAAGCTCAAAAAATTGAGAGAATTGTTCAGCCTGGATGTTTACATGGAAATTTGATTTTCCATTTAAAACGAATTTGATTTGACTGAAAGAAAATAAATCCCCAAATCCATCTTGACATATTTGGTGAATTTAGAGTTTTGTGGCTTTAAACAAGCTGCTAAACCAAACACAACTAATGCAGTCCTCATCAGACCAGCAGAGGCTGAGCCAAGCCGAGCCCAGAGGGAGGAGTGTTCCTGCTGCTGGACCGGCTCAGGGTTCAGCTGTTGGTGGTTTTTAAAGCCTCAGTCAGTTCAGCTGCTAACGCTCACTGAGAGCACAGGTTAAATATAGAGCAGACTCACAGCTGACCAGGAACAAACAGGCTGAAGACAGAATAAGAAAGAAGATCTCTCCTCCTGCAGACGCCCAGAGCTCTGTTACTGCAGCAGAGAAGAAGAAGAAACTACCAGGAAGGATATTTCACCAATAATCAGTGATGTTACGAAGTCATCAAACAGGACTGGAGTCTTTTTGGGATTGAACAGCTGTGACCAGAGGTAAGAAAAATCATCTTAACAGGTCTGTTTGTTCATGTTTCAAAAAGTCTGGACAAAGATAGAAAACTCCTAATATTATAATATTCTATTCTAATATCAATATAGCAGATATGAAAGTAAATCCACCAGTTAAATACAACAAAATGCTTCTTCTTGGTCATGTTAGCTGTTTGCATGAATTGGATTGTATTTTGATTGTTTATTAACATATTTAGCAAATTAAAGAATAAAAATATAAGATATCTAATAACATTCTGGAATGTCACAAATGTCTTACTTTGTTTTATTGGACAAAAATCGCATTAAGATTTAGCTTTTGGTGACAAGTGTTGATCATTCTTCTTACTATGCAGACTGACCTCTATCAGTGCTATATTAGTAAGATTTATAATACTGAATCAATCTTAATGAGGCGCTATGAGAGCAGCAAATTGTATTGTAGTTTAGTTTGGCTTTACCAGTAACGGGAGGAAAAAATGCTGCCACTGGTACCTAATAGGACCTTTGTTCAGTTGTAACTAAAATGTAGTTTCAGTTTAATTCAATTCAGAGAACCAACAACCCTCCATGAGAAGAACATGGAGAGGAAAAACTGACTTTAACAGGCAGAAACCTGGAGCAGATCCAAGACTCAGGGTGGGCGGAGCCTCTGCTTTGATAGGTTAGGTTGAAAAAGAAAGAAACTTTTGCTCAACTATTCTACAAAATAATGACTGGCTGGTCAATAGGAGCCTCAGCATTTAAAAAAAAACTAGAATAAACGTAGTCCTGACAGACACTGTAAGCATCATCATAAATACATCAGATCATATCAAACATATCAAATCAGTTTATCCACACAGGACTTTAAAACCTGTGTCAGACTAAAGAACCTTTAACCAGAAACAGAAGAGCAGCAGAGGAAACAACATGAACACATGGTCAGAAGTAGAATTAAAGAGTAAATACAACAATAAAGTCCTTAAAACATAAATATCATGTAGATATAAAGAGTTTAAGATGCTGAGTTATGATGCTACTGAACCATGTGGAGCGTCTCATGTGTTCATCCTGACTCATGAAGTGAATCAGTCATCATGGCTTCATTCATTCACAGCCCACTAAAAGCTGGTTCCAGGAAGCATCGTTTCATTTCAGAGGCCTTCGGCTCTCTGGAGGAGGAGCTGCCCTCAGTGATGCAGCAGAGAAGAATATTTAAAATATTTTATAACAGCTACGTTTACGTTTGTGTTAAAACGTCTGTCCAAAGGTCGTCTCCAAAGACCTGAGATTCAAACATAACATTTCATCTTTATTAAGGACGGGTTCTCCTCATGAGACCGATGACAACGTAGGGACTAATCACATGGAGTAAAGAAATAAAATAAATAAATCATATGAAACTGTTTCCTGATTGATGTTCAACTGAAAAAAAACAATAGATAGTGAAAATCCAGCAGGACATATTTAAAATAAAACAACAGATTTGCTCTTTACTCTCTGTCAGGTGGTTCTGTTAGAATCTTCTCATTAATGGAGTCGTTCTGCTGGGTTTGGCTCAGAGGTACTGATGTCAGCTGTCAGAATCGAACCCGTGCCTCTCAGTGCCGGAGCTTTACCGTCTGCTTAAAGATGGAAAATGTGGCCCACATGTTGAACCCAAACAATAAACAGAGGGGCTCATTGGCTCCTCCCCTGTGTTATCGTACCCAGCATGCTTTGCCCTGCCCAGATCCTGGGGGACCTTTGTCTCCATTAATAGCTTTTCTTTCCACTCTTTTTCTGTTCCAGTTTGAGCAGCAGGAGTCAGAACCTGAGCTCCGTTATTTAGAGATATCGTCTTTTTATTAACAAAGAAACATAAAACGACTCGTCAGCTGGAGAGAAGCTGAGACTTCTCAACAGTTCTCAGTTAGATCAGCTCCAGGATCAGGGACCACTGATCAGGTTTTGGTGATGATAAAAATCCTTAACATTACGACAGAGAATCACTCTATAGATAAATAACAGAACAGAGGGTAAAGATGTGTTTTGGTCTGTAGAGCCTCAGGAACAGCTTCAGGCTCCTCATCATAGGTTCTCCAGGTTTCTGAAGTCCACTGGAGGGAAGAACAGATTCTTCCTCCCGTCAGTGATGAGAGGATATCTAATGACTGTAAGGGTCATAGTTACTTCATCTCTTCTTCATCGCCTCCTCCATCGTCGCTTCAGAATCAGCTGCTTCGGTTTGTGTCATCGTGTCTTCAGGTGGTGGCCCAAGGCCAGCTGATAACAGCGATGACATCATTCGGCTAACCCAGCTTGATGTGGGAGGTTCACAGGGAGGCCCTGAACAGCCCTCCTGTTTGGTTTCACATCATGTTCCCATGACAGCAGAACAGGGAGGGTTCCTGTTCCACTGAGGGTTTATCAAACCTCTGATAACATCAGGATGGATGGTGAGGATGAACAAACTGGAAGAAAACAGATGGATAGATCCACATTTATCAACTCTCCAGAAATTTAGAACATTATTAGAGTTTAAGGATTTCTTTCCTGATCCATTCTCCATCCTTCCAACAAGTTTTGTGGAAATCTGTCTGGTAGTTTTAGGGTAAACCTGCTGACTAAGAAGAAAAAACATGAAAGGGTTAACGGTAAAACTATCTGATAAATGAGGTGAACCGGGGCGACAGTAGGACAGGATAGGGTCTGATGTTTGACCCACAGCTGGGATATTTATAAGTGGCAATTAGCAGCTAGTAGCAGTTAGCAGCTAACTCAAGAATAAGAAAATGTGTGCAGATGGTGGAGACAGTACGAGGTCTGGCAGCTCCTTATCCTCCAATCAGAGGATGAGATCAACCGACACGTCACAGCGACGCTAAATTATTGTTGTTGTCATGTGATTCCATTGTTTACAAAGTGAACCGGTGTGAAACGTCACATACGCTGATGATGCTGTGTTACACGTCACACCTCTTGCTAACAAACACACTGGAGCGGCGTTGTAAACAAACAGGCGGCGTAGAGAAGAGTTCAGTACAGTGATAATGATCGATGTGTTTATAAAAAGGGTTTCAGTCTGTTTTACATCAGGGGTTTGATTTAAAAAAAAATGTTTTTATGAGTATTGAGCCAGTGTGATAAAATATTTCAAAATAAGAGATAAATTATTTAACATTTTATTACCTCAGCATTATTAGATCAAAATATAATCAATATAATTCAGTTATAATCTAACAGTCAAAATTTTCTTCAGTAGTAAAAAATCATGGATAATTTATTTCCTTTATCAAACATTAATATTTACAGACATGGTGTTGGAGGAACTATTTACTGTTTTCTAGTTCATTGATTCATAGCTAATCATCAGACAGTAGCTGTTCAGATGCAGCACGAACAGACTCAGGCTTTTTACCTCTTAAACTTATAATTAGCAATATAAAGTGGGTAAATAAATAAAAAACAGTAACATGAGTCAAAATGTTTATTCTAAGACAAACTCCAGGTGTGAGTGAGTTTGGTTTCTGTCAGGTTATGATTGATTTTGCCTTGTCAAACTTAAATTTAGTGTATAACCTGCTCAGAGAGGATTTGATGCTTCCTTTTCTTCCTCTCTCTGTTGGTTGCTGTGGCGACGACTCCTCTCTGAGCTCACTTATGGATGGTCCAGCCTTATTTCTCATGAAACATTTCAGGCTGACCACCATCCTCTTCAGCTTCATCGGCTCTCAGGAGCTAAATGGTTTGTAGAAATGATCAGCGGTCAAACCCTGCAACCCACCCCCCACCCCCTAGTTTATGAGGGAAGTGACTTCATGCTCATTCCATCTGAAAGGCATGTGAGACTTGGTTGTTGGCTGACTGCATGCTGGGAATGATGTCATCCTTCTGGACCGGTCGCTGCTGATTAGAGGTCTTGCACAAACCGCTGGGAGGATAAAACACTGCCTCATCTCAGTCCATGAATTTCCCCCTGATGACTGACGTGGTCTGGGAATGTTTTGTAGTTTGGACGGTAAAAGTCTCCTCGGGGAGATTTTTATGTTTGGTGTAACAGAAAGGAATGTGTTGTCCTTTCTGCTCTAGGTTTAACTTGAATAATTTAAAGGAACAGTTCACCTAAACATGTCATTATTACCCAGGGATGTCAGTGAAGTTTTCAGATCATCTCTGGATCTACTCAGTAAAACTGTGTTACAGCATTCTGCTGGACACCTGAAGAAGATGGAGAGTAGTTTAAAAACACCTGAAAAAGATGGAGAGTAGTTTAAAACACCTGAAGAAGATGGAGACTAGTTTAAAAACACCTGAAGAAGATGGAGACTAGTTTAAAACACCTGAAGAAGACGGAGACTAGTTTAAAAACACCTGAAGAAGACGGAGACTAGTTTAAAACACCTGAAGAAGATGGAGACTAGTTTTAAGAACACCTGAAGAAGACAGAGACTAGTTTAAAAACACCTGAAGAAGACGGAGACTAGTTTAAAAACACCTGAAGAAGATGGAGACTAATTTAAAAACACCTGAAGAAGACGGAGACTAGTTTAAAACACCTGAAGAAGATGGAGACTAGTTTTAAGAACACCTGAAGAAGACAGAGACTAGTTTAAAAACACCTGAAGAAGATGGAGACTAGTTTAAAACACCTGAAGAAGATGGAGACTAGTTTAAAAACACCTGAAAAAGACGGAGACTAGTTTAAAAACACCTGAAGAAGACAGAGACTAGTTTAAAAACACCTGAAGAAGACGGAGACTAGTTTAAAAACACCTGAAGAAGACGGAGACTAGTTTAAAACACCTGAAGAAGATGGAGACTAGTTTTAAGAACACCTGAAGAAGACAGAGACTAGTTTAAAAACACCTGAAGAAGATGGAGACTAGTTTAAAACACCTGAAGAAGATGGAGACTAGTTTAAAACACCTGAAGAAGATGAGACTAGTTTAAAACACCTGAAGAAGACAGAGACTAGTTTAAAAACACCTGAAGAAGATGGAGACTAGTTTAAAACACCTGAAGAAGATGGAGACTAGTTTAAAACACCTGAAGAAGACAGAGACTAGTTTAAAAACACCTGAAGAAGATGGAGACTAGTTTAAAACACCTGAAGAAGATGGAGACTAGTTTAAAACACCTGAAGAAGATGGAGACTAGTTTAAAACACCTGAAGAAGATGGAGATTAGTTTAAAAACACCTGAAGAAGATGGAGACTAGTTTAAAACACCTGAAGAAGATGGAGACTAGTTTAAAACACCTGAAGAGAGAGACTAGTTTAAAACACCTGAAGAGAGAGACTAGTTTAAAACACCTGAAGAAGATGGAGACTAGTTAAAAACACCTGAAGAAGATGGAGACTAGTTTAAAACACCTGAAGAAGATGGAGACTAGTTTAAAACACCTGAAGAGAGAGACTAGTTTAAAACACCTGAAGAAGATGGAGACTAGTTTAAAACACCTGAAGAAGGTGAAGGAAACAAGGAACAGAGCCCAGAAGAGTTTAGGACATTAATGATGAAGAGGAATCACACAGACAACGACACACAGGTGAGACAGGGAGGAGCAGACAGGAGGGACCAGGTGGAAATAATCAGACACTCAGGGTGGAGGGAAAAATGAAAAGGGAAAACTAAAAGGAGGAAACAATAATAAACTAATAACAGACAGAACAAACAAACATAGAAGAATAAAACACAGACAGAGGAAACAAAATGTTAAAAACAGATCACAACAAAATAAGACAGAAAGTGTAAAGCATAGATCATGACTGTCAAATATAACTATCAAAATAAAACAGGAAACAGGAAACACAACCTTCAAAACTCAAAACCATAACGGCAGATTATGAAGATATAATAATCTTTTGATAATCTTCTGATCAGACCTTCATGTATTTGAACAGGTTTAACCAACCAACATGTTGTTATGTGTTACCTTTGGTATTATTAAATATTACATATATATTTAATATATAATATATTAGTATTACATATTAGTCTGCTCAGATTGAAATAATCCTCCAACAGTCTCTGGTTTGTCAGACCTCTGACTGGTTGACCTCCCAGTAAAACCATCTCTTCCTCCTGTATTTGAGCTGCTTCACCTGTGAACACGGTGGAGAGGAGAGGGTTAAAGCAGGCTCAGGTGTCTCTAGGTGGTTGCTATGGTTACATCAGTATTCTAATATTTATTTATAGTGTTTCTCCTGCTGTCTGCAGCCGGTACATTGATTTATACAGTGGCCCTGAGGTGCAAATCACAACACAACAACAAGTTTTAAAAAACCCACAATGACAAATAACAAAATACAACAATCAAAAAACACAACAAATCAAAACACAATGACAAATAACAAAACACAAAAACAAATCAAAAAACACAACAATAAAAAAACACAATGACAAATAACAAAATACAACAACAATCAAAAAACAAAACTAATCAAAAAACCCAACAATAAAAAACCCAACAACAAATAACAAAACAAAACAACAAATAACATCATAACAAATGTTCCTTTGCCAGATGGACTGAGTAAAACTAAGTTTTAAAATGTTTAATTATATGTTTAATGATAAGTTTAATAAGTTTTAATAAGTTTAAAATGTTTTCAGTGACCTTTTGCCACCATGAGGCCTTTTTCTTTATCCCTGGTTCCTGTTTTCCATCAGACGACTTGTTGATGATCAGACTTTCAGTTTTCTTTGAAGGACGTTAGACACTCTGTGATTAAGGTGACATCATCAGCATATCGGAGGTCAGTGAGATGATTCTGACCAGATCTCCTTCTGACGCTGATGGATAGTTAAAGGACATGGTCCACCTCTGTGTGTCACCATGACTCCTTTTTATTGATTGATTCTAATTTTCATAGATCATTATGAAGCAAAGAGGCACAGAAAAGAGATAAATGAAGAGATTTGAACCCTGCAGATCTATAAAAAGCAGCAGTGAAGTCAGAGACATTTATGTAACAAATAGTAGCTTTAAGACAGATTTAACCAATCAGGATTTGACAGGATTATTATTGGATGGTGTATTAATAAGAGGAGTGTATTTGTATATATTCTATGTCTCCTGACTGAGGATCTAAATCCTGCAGCACCGAAGACTGACTGCATGACTGAGTCACAGCCCAGACTGTCCTCTTTAAACCTCCACACGATGCTGATCGTTCCCTTTTATAGTCATTTTGAATTGACATCCTCACCCTTAATCATGTCTCACATGAGGGGCTCAGAGTTTGCTCATTGAGCGGGTGTATATGGATAGCAGCCAACTTCCAAGACTCAGCGAGCTGGAAGTCTGATCTTCTGTTTGACTTCATCCCATTTTAAGGTTCAGAGAAGTTTCAAATCATTAGCAACAGAAAAATAAGAAAACCACAGTTTAAAGTCAACATTACCAGAAAAGTCTGCTGCCTTTACGTTCACATGTTTTCAAGCTTTTCCTTCATGTATTTCCTTTTGGAAAAGGATGTTTTAACAGGAAAAGGATCATTACTTGAGTAAAACAATGAGTTAATGGTAGTTAAGATTTTATTTTGCACTTATGTAATAAAAAAATAATAAAAAGTGAAAGTAATGTAACAGGAGAAGTGAAGAAAACCTAGAAAAGCTTTTAAATACAAGCAAAGAAATGAAATTATACAATTATAGTAAAAACACTCAGAGATAAAATCTCCACTAACGCCTTTAAAACTGGAGGAATCACAAATATTTCAAGACTGAGCCTCAACAACAGCCTCTACATCGTCATCAGAGACATCATTGATGACTTTAAAAAACATCTATTTATTTAATAAGATTTAATAACACAGTAATCCCCTATAGCAGCGCTCCTCATCATTTTACAACAGCAAGATAATAAATGATGGAACTGAAGTCGCGTTGTCAAAGAAAACAATTACTGAGCGCAGAGGCCAGAAATGTTAGCATGATCTATATTTAGCTGAGGACTTGGCTCACCATATCATTACAATATGAGCTGCAGTAATAAAGAAACATGACCCAGTGGATGATCTGACCATATGTGACCTCTCTTGCTAACAACTGTCGCGCCGCTTTGAGCTAGCATGATAAACAGGCTGTGTATTTACAACAAGAGGTGTTGAGGAGGAGCTGCAGCTGTGGAGTAAAACGGAGGTTCAGGCATCCGTGGGATGGTTGATGACTCATAAAGTGATGAATCTGGAGCTTCTCTTGTTGGAGACCCTAAAAATACCCCTTTAAAATTTCACCAAACAAACAGCTGCGTCTGCTGCACAGGGTCCAGCAAGTTAGCATGTTAGCATACAGTAGCATATGTCTGTAAGCATACGAGTTCAAACAGTAATGTTAACATGTGTCTGTTACATGTGAATGTTAACACTCATAGCGTTATTATGCTAAAGCTAACAGTTGATATGCTACAGTTAGCGATGATAGGAAGCTCATAGACCACTGGGTGACAGTTTGGACATACAGTACCAGTGAAAAATTTGGACACAGTTTCAAGTGAATGGGAAGGTATGTCCAAACTATTGACTGGTATTGTATTTTTGACATATTTGTGGTGTTAATGAAAGGAACAGTTAGCATCCGACATATTTCATGTCAGTAACACCACAGACTACAGCTGGAGTGATAAACTGATGGACTCGCTATCCCCAGAGCTACTCTGTTAGCACGGCTAAAAACTCATTTAGCTTCAAATTGATTAAAAAAACATCAGATCTGAGTTTCCTGTTCACTTTCCTCCAAACATGAGCTCCATTCTGGGGTCAAACCAGTGACCTTCTTCTTACTGGTTGAGCTTTCTCACCAGTTCAACATATCATCTCTACCATTTCTCCACCGCAGGTCTCGTGTGTCAACCACAGGCCACAGCTGTCTGGGGTTTTAAATCAGAGAGCCTCATCACATCTCTATAAATATCTCCTCTGGGACGACCAAAGATGTGATCTACTATTTATTTGGTGGTTTATATTTTTGGTTTATTTACATTTGTTCCATAGGAGTTTGGTGTTTCGATGCAAAGTATCCTGTTAAATGTCAATAAATCATTAAGAGTCCAGTTATTTATGGCCTTTCATCAAAATCTTACATACTAAAGTACATAAATTCATGGGTCGGTCACTAATCATGTCAAAAGTATATGGACACTCGTGATATTTGAACATCTCCTTCCTCCTGAAACAGCTCCTCATCCACCGTGATGATGACTCACAGTCATCACAGTTTCTTTAAGGAGTAAACTTTGTGCTGTGATGGAAACGCCCTGAATGCACCTCAAAGTTCAATGTACTCTAAACTATTACTGTACACTGTAGCACTGCAGTTCCAGAACTGTCCACATACTTTTGGCCACAGAGACTAAGAAGGCTGAGGTTTGAAAAAACAAAAACATAAATTTAAGGTGGTTTTTAAATTTCTAAGACGTCATAAAGGAGCAGACTTTGAGTCATTATCAGAGCTTCGTCTTCATGGTGTAACGTTAAGGTCACTGTGAAATGACTCCTGTGAATGTAAACTGTTCACACCAATCACTTTGCTCATCTGGGACTCGACACCATGCTGCCATGTGGAGACTCAACACTTTGATACAACACTTAACAACAGGAGAGAACTAAACAACCTGTAAACAAACCTTCTATTTTCAGCCTCTCAGTTACAACATGAAGACTGAAGACTGAAGAATGAAGACTGAAGACTGAAGACTGAAGAATGAAGAATGAGGACTGAAGAATGAAGAATGAGGACTGAAGACTGAAGACTGAAGACTGAAGAATGAAGAATGAGGACTGAAGACTGAAGACTGAAGACTGAAGAATGAAGACTGAAGACTGAAGAATGAAGAATGAGGACTGAAGAATGAAGAATGAAGACTGAAGACTGAAGAATGAAGAATGAGGACTGAAGAAATAAAGACTGAAGAATGAAGAATGAAGAATGAAGACTGAAGAATGAAGACTGAAGAATGAAGACTGAAGACTGAAGAAATGAAGATTGAAGACTGAAGACTGAAGACTGAAGAATGAAGACTGAAGACTGAAGAATGAAGACTGAAGACTGAAGACTGAAGAATGAAGACTGAAGAATGAAGACTGAAGACTGAAGAATGAAGACTGAAGACTGAAGACTGAAGAATGAAGACTGAAGAATGAAGACTGAAGACTGAAGACTGAAGAAATGAAGATTGAAGACTGAAGAATGAAGAATGAAGACTGAAGAATGAAGAATGAGGACTGAAGACTGAAGACTGAAGACTGAAGAATGAAGAATGAGGACTGAAGACTGAAGACTGAAGACTGAAGAATGAAGACTGAAGACTGAAGACTGAAGACTGAAGATTGAAGACTGAAGAATGAAGACTGAAGACTGAAGAATGAAGACTGAAGACTGAAGACTGAAGACTGAAGAATGAAGACTGAAGACTGAAGAATGAAGACTGAAGAATGAAGACTGAAGAATGAAGACTGAAGAATGAAGACTGAAGACTGAAGGCCCCCTTTAGGTTCACTGAAGTCATCATGTTATTTAAAAAGTAAAACGTTTGTGGACTGACCAGAATAATAGAATAATAAAATCACCTCAGTCATTAAATGTGGCTAAAATTTTAAAAAATAAGCAAATTGAAGAAACCAATGAGATGAGATGAGATGAGATGAGATGCAAACCTTCAGACTCCCAAAAAAGAATGAAATATAATCTGCAGAGGTTTTTGAGGCGATGTGGACGGACTACACCCCCGTTACCTTCAGACGAGCTAACACTGATCAGCTGAAAACACAAGTTAGAGAAAATCTGGAAGGACATTGGGTCAATTTTCAAGGTCCATCAACATATTTTAGAGCCCTTTAGCTAAAACAGCAAACATTAGTATTCGACCACTTCCTCGCTCTCATTAGTTTGTTTTGATTACTGTTTTATTTCCAGGCTAAAATAAATGTGTGCTGATATTTTGGAGCTAATTCACTCCTTATTCTATCTTTTTATGTAATAATATGTCAGCTAGGAAGTGTTTGAATGCTAAAGTTAAATGTTTTATAACGGTAGCTTATTATTTTATTAAACATGATGTTTTATCTTGAAAGTTTTCAGTGGCTAATCAATGAGGAAGCAGTGAGATGATGACGATGTGTCAGATTTCATGTGTTGATACGATTTTCAACCTGGAACATATCAGAATGACATCTGAGCTTCCCTCCATACAGTCGATGCTACTGTATGTGAATATAGTGTCTATACAGTGAGTTATATAACAGAAGGATTTTGGGCATCTCACTGCCCTCCTCAGATCCCCAAACATCCTGGCTTCAGCTCCGCTGGCGACTCCCCCAGTTCCCTGACTGTCAGGATGAAGACCGTCCTGTGGGTTCAGCATGAGGGGGATTTTGGCGTCTCCCCTGAAACAACTATTAATAACAGGCAGTGATAATGTGGTTGCTACCGCTTCACTGCCAGGATTCTCTCTGGCTGAGTCACCGCCTGCTTTCAGCCAGACCTGCTGCCAACTTTAACCTCATTCAGATCCAGTAGCCTCTAACATGATCCTCTGTCAGGACCCCAGTTCCAACCCTCAGACCCCTTATCAGCCATGGTATCCCATCATTACTTATTATTTTACTTTAGCATGAGACACAATGAGGTTCCTTCTCCAAATCATTCCTCTTCTAGATTTACCTTCTAGGCGGCTCTTGGTTTGAGATCAGTGGATCCCTGTCTCACCCGCCAAAGGGTGAGACAGGTAATCCATGATGGCCGGAGCGACGCTTTAGGGCGAGTCTTTTCCTGTCAGGTTGATCCTGTTTGCCTTCCTACGAACAGAAATGACTGATATGTTTCTCTGGAAGGCGACCAGAGAGTCTAGTTGATTTGGACACTTCTTAGATTTTATTATTTACCAGTGACAGTTTGTATATTTTACAGCAGCACATGTGGGTATATGTTCATATAATATGGAAAGATTCCCCTTAATGTTTTTACCCTCCACCATGAATGAAGTGGAGGACAATAAAGGAACGGTTCTGTGAACATGAACTAAAGACATGTCTTTTGATATTTTAGGAATTTATGTCTTTTTATTTGTTTCTTTTAAAGTTTGAAAACTGAACTTCAATATGCAATTAACAAGAACTGACACTTTCATGCTTGTTCTTCTAAATTTACCTTCCTGGCAGCTCTTGGTAGGCGATCAGGTGAGACAGGTAATCATTATGGTGAATATTTCATGGTTTTGTGCTGCGTTCAAGAACATCTGAGAATTTGCCAAAAAGCAATATGTTTCCAGAAATAAGCAAATATGAATTATGGAAAGGATAATGAAGAGCCTGGTTGTTTTTTCATTAGTTATCTTATAAATATCCAACGGCTGCCTGGAAATAGAGGAAAACCTAAAAATGATAGTTTTTTATTTTTAGATACTGTCTTATGTTGTATGTAGTATGGATGACATGTGGATTTGTGTCACAGGTGAAAAATGCGATCTAGGAACTGCACCATGGAGGGTCCAGAAGACGGACACATCCAGCCCACGAAAGGATTCATCAAGCAGGAGGAGGAGAACACACCAGAGCTCCCGAAGAGGAGGATGAGAGTCCAGCGAGAGGAGAAGGAGGGGAGGACGTCTGGATCCACTAAGAAAGCTCAGAAAGCTGCAGACGGCAGGAGGACGGCGCTGCCAGACCTGTCACAGAAGGACCTCCTGCACCTGCTGGGAGTCATGGAGGGAGAAGTTCAGGTAGGAGTCACCTTTATGAACCAGACCCGGTCTGGAGACACACTGATGCTAGCTGCTGGGTTCCAGTCGGATCATTGAACTCCTCTCCAGAGAGGAAGGACGCCTCCCCCTCTGTTTCCATCTGTTTGTTAAATATTTCCCATCAGCCTCGGGGCAGACTGTCACACAGGAAGAGCTGCTTTTGTTTTGTTTCACGTGACGCCCTCAAAACTCACCTTCAGGTCATTTTCATTGTCATCTTCATCGTGTCAAAATGGAAAGAAGTGTTTTTAAAGAAAAGACAGAAATTTAGCAACAAGAAATAAATTTCAACATAAAAATAAACATTTTCTACAACCTCTAATCAAAGTATTAAAGTTTGGTGATATTCACTCTGTTTCTTATCAAACTCATGAACATCCAAAGCAGCAGTGAATAAATCTGCTGTCTGTGCCTTAGAGCTCTACAAAACCACCAAACAACAGTTAAATATTAAATTAAATTTAACACCAGACCTATCCTTCATGTTGTTCAGCCTGTAGCTGAAGACCATCACATCCTCATCCTTCCATCTGCAGCCTGTTCCTGCTGCAGTGACCTGTACATAAAGAGATGAATGCATCTTCATTCAAATGTTTACAGATGCTGAGGGATGGAGGGAAACTTCCTAATGAAGGTAATCGGAATCAAAAATGGTTTCATGATAAATTTACGTCACTGTTGCCTCATCCTGCAGGAAGTTTGGACCGTCTGAGACCATCTCAGAGAACAGTGATGCGTTCAATGCCTTCATGTAAGGTGGAGGTTCTGTGAAGGAAACAGCTCTCTCTGCTGGTGTCTTACTCTATCTGCCACATTCAGTCATGCGATGTCAGTGATGAGGTCATCACAGCGTCACAATCAGATGATGTTAGCTGTCAGTCATGTTAATGTTGCTCATAGTGATTCAATGACCTGTCAGAGTAAATCATTCATTCATTTCTTAAACTGTGGTTTGGATTTAGAATATTTAGACTTTAAGTTTGAACCTGATGTTGTTTGTTTATTTGTGTTCATACTTTCCCAAAACAAATAAATCAAAGTAAAGTTTTAAAATCTTTTTCAAATTAATTCTATTTTTTCTTCTTGAGTTGTGTTTTTTTTCATTTTACTTTTTATTTAGCTTCTCATGCTGGTCATGTTGAATGTGTTATTTGATTGATTACTAAAATGTACACTCAGGTGTTCCTGTAAAAGGAGATCTTATTATTTTACTGTTTGATTTTCATTATATTTACTGTGTATGTATGTATATATTATATAAATATTTTAATGTTATCTCTATCCTCTTTGTTTGAGTCATTGATGATATATCTGTTTTAATGATGATGGTGGAGGTATGTGGCCAAACCCTAACCCTGTATTATTATTATTATTATTATTATTCAGCGACAACTTCATCAACAGGAAAACACCCATACAATCAAAATTGTTGTTTATTTGTTTCTTTAGTTTTTATTTTTAAGAAGGAAATGGGCCAAAACTCAATTATGGCAATAAATAAATGATGATAAATTATTTGTAAAATATTATATTACAAATAATTAGAATACTTTTCACTCTGTGTCATCATTGTTGTTATTGTTGACATCATTGTTGACATCATTGTTGTTATTGGTGACATCATTGTTGTCATTGGTGACATCATTGTTGTCATTGTTGACATCATTGTTGTCATTGTTGACATCATTGTTATTGGTGACATCATTGTTGTCATTGGTGACATCATTGTTGTCGGTCTGCAGATGCAGCCTTGAACTCTGTGGTGTCTCCTCAGGCCAGAGAGGACATCATCAGCCTGCTGAAGTCGGACAGAACCAGACCGGAGACTCTGGAGGCCCACTACGGCTCGTCTGTCCCCACCAAACCGCTGCAGGCCCTGCAGAGAGACGGTCTGATCTCCCTCTGCAACAACAGCACCGAAGACGTGTACGAGAAACCCATGGCCGAGGTGAGACCACCATTTACTGGAGGACGTGTTTTGGTTTGGACTTTTATCACTAACTGATTATATACTATGATCACATGTACTTAACTTTGAAGGATATTAAGAGTAAATTACCTGCAGAGGTGGAAGAAGTGTTCAGATCCTTTACTTATTAATAGCTATAATATAATAATATCAACATAATGCCCTGAATCCTGGTGTTAAACAGACTCCAGTCAGGTCGACTTGGACTTTAACAACGACTTCACCTGGACTGTTGACATGAAAATATTTGATTCCTTCCCTTGAGCCCAAAGATTTAAAAGCATGTTATTTAAAAGTCTGCCATTAATTACTGATTTCCCTTCAATTCCAAAATTAACGACCACTGAGCCAAAACTTCTGCTGAATAAAAACTTCAGAGGACTTTGGAAGTTTGTCACACTGGTGGGTAAAATAACTAAAAACTATACTCAGAGTTACACTGTGTCATGTTTTTTTTACGCAGGACTTCTGTCTTGTCTCAGGACTTGAATTGGGACTAGATCCAATAACCTCTGTCTGAAAACAGCAGAATGAGTCCTACAGGTTGTGTTTGGAGGATGTAATCATACAGAAAGTAACTAAATTCAACAGTTACCAAAATGAGGATTACTTGTCAGTAGTTACATGACTGTGTTTCTGAGGTGGAGGTTTCCTGTGGACTGGACTCAGAGCCTGGTGCTGGTGGATCCTCGTTGAACATGTGATCTGATGCTTCAGGCTCTTATTCACTGTTGTCCCATGAACTCAGCATCACTAGGAGCGTAGCTAATGGTCTGGGACAGTGTGCAGGCAGACAGTGGCTGATGATGATGATGTTGATGATGATGATGATGAGGGTGGCCGTGTCTCCCTTCAGCTGGACCGTCTGGAGGACAAACAGAGGGAGACGTACAGACGGATGTTGGAGCAGCTGCTGCTGGCTGAGAAATGTCACCGGCGGACCGTCATGGAGCTGGACAGCGAGAAACACAAACACACCGACTTCATGAACAAGAGCGACGACTTCACCAACCTGCTGGAGCAGGAGAGGGAGAGGTGAGTGTGTTCACATTGGGATCCAGTCTGAATCTGGATCAGGACTGGTATTGATGGATCCCTTACAGTTATGGTAGCAAAGCTCTGCTGGCATGTTTCCCTACAAAATAAATGTATTATTATTAGAAGCATTATTCCAGATTGTTCCGTTAATAAATTCTGTGGATGAAACAAATCCAGCAATACTTTCTGACTCCGTCTCTCAGCACCAAGCCCTCTGGTTTTATACCGAATCTTTAAAAACACTTTGAATATGTTGTTTCCTTCATTCTAAAGTCAATTTCATTTTCAGCCAGTTTCTAATGAGTTGAATATTGAGGTATTTTCTCACAGACAAATGTTAAAGCGGCTGGAACACATGAATCCATCAGATAAAACCCACAGCACCAAAGATGAGGATGGCTCTGATTGGACGGGAGGTTCCTCATCCAGTCGTAATGTTCTTACAATCTTTAACATTATTCTGGTGAATTTTTAGCTTTTTAGCTAAAGTCTGATCAAGCTTTTTCAGAGAGGCTACCAGATACTGTATGTCACCAGGTGTCAAGGGAGGAGTTGTCAAAATCAGAACTTTGTCACATGATGATAATATTGAAAATAAGTCATACATCCAAATATTCATGTTTGAAAGAGCATTTCTGAACATTTTGGTGTAAAACAACTAATTCAGGATTGAGCTTAAACAATCATCACCCACACATTTTCATTTCTTCTGTTTGTTTCTCAGACTCAAACAGCTGCTGGAGCAGGAAAAAGCCTACCAGGCTCGTAAGGACAAGGACCACAGCAGGAGGCTGGAAAAGGTCAGAGCGGAATTGGTTAAGCTAAAGTCCTTCGCCCTGATGTTGGTAGACGAGCGGCAGCTTCATATTGAGCAGATTGATCAACAGAGCCAGAAGCTCCAGGACTTGAGTCAGAAGCTGCAGGAAAAAGAGCAGCGTTTGGCGGCGGTCACCGACGGCGCCAAGGAGGACGGCCAGAAGGTCCTCAAGCTGGAGGCTGAGCTGGAGCATAGAGCGGCCAAGTTTGCACAAGAACACGAGGAGATGACTGCCAAACTGGTCAATGAAGAATCTCAGAGTCGACAGCTTCGACTGAAACTGGCCGGATTGGCTCGCAAGATTGAAGAGCTGGAGGAGAGTAACAAAGTGCTGTGTAAATCAGAGGAGGACCTGCAGGAGCTCAGGGAGAAGATTAGTAAAGGGGAGTGTGGGGATTCATCTCAGATGGCTGAGTTGGAGAATCTGCGGAAGAGGGTGTTGGAGATGGAGGGCAAGGACGAGGAGATAACCAGAACAGAGACTCAGTGCAGGGAGCTGAGGAAAAAGCTGCAGGATGAGGAGAACCACGGCAAGGAGCTGAGGCTGGAGGTGGACAAACTGCAAAAGAGAATGGTTGAGCTAGAAAAGCTGGAGGGAGCTTTCAGTAGGAGCAAAACAGAGTGTTGTCAGCTTCATACAAACCTGGAAAAGGAAAAACGTGTCGTGAAGGATCTGGCTGGTGAGTTGGAGACGGTGAAAACCCGGGTGAAAGAACT
This sequence comes from Chaunax sp. Z400, assembly GCA_037577475.1. Classification (NCBI taxonomy): domain Eukaryota; kingdom Metazoa; phylum Chordata; class Actinopteri; order Lophiiformes; family Chaunacidae; genus Chaunax; species Chaunax sp. Z400. The sequence continues at coordinate 911,311 of CM075202.1, forward strand.
AGAGTCCTCAGAGTTGAAGTTTGAAAAGGCTGAAATGGTCTTCAAGGACGATCTTATGAAGTTGAAGTCATTTACAGTTATACTGGTGGATGAAAGAAAAAACATGGCGGAGAGATTTAGACAGGAAGAAGAGAAAAGTGATGATTTAAGTAAGATGTTCAAATCAGAGCAGGGCAAAGTTACAGAAGTCACAGAGAAGCTGATTGAAGAGAGCAAAAGACTCCTCAAATTCAAATCAGAAATGGAGATTAAAGTGACATCACTGGTTAAAGAGAAAGACGAGCTAAAAACTAAACTTGCAAATGAAGAGGAAAAGTGTAGGGAGCTGAATACCAAGATGAGCGGTATGAAAATGAGAATCGACGGACTTGTGGAGACAGAGGAGGAATTACAGAGAAAGTGGGCCAACACAGACCATAACAGAAACCCAGACGAAGACAACAAAATAAAAGAGCTCACGATAGAAGTTGAAAGACTGAAGAGCAGGTTGAAACAGCTTGAGGTGGTCGAAGGAGATTTGATGAAAACAGAGGATGAGTACGATCTCCTGGAGAAGAAATTCAGAACAGAGCAGGACAAAGCAAATGCTCTCTCTAAGGTGCTGGAAGAAATGAAAAGTCAGATTGCAAGAAACAAAGCCATCGAGAAAGGCGAGCTCATGAGTCCAGAGGCTGAGCTGAGGATTCGCTGTAAGATGGAGGAGGCTAAAACCAGAGAGCTGCAGGTGGATATCCAAGCCCTGAAAGAGAAAATCCACGAGCTGATGAACGAGGAGGACCAACTGTCCCAGCTTCAGGTGGATTACTCTGTCCTCCAACAGAGGTTCATGGAAGAGGAAGAGAAGAAGAAGACCATGAGCCTTGAAGTCGCCAACCTTACCAAGGAGCTGGAGGCCACAAAGCGCTACAGTCGTGCCTTGAGGCCCAGTATGAATGGTAGTAGGATGGTCAATGTCCCTGTTTGCTCCACAGCGGTGCAGACAGATGTGATGGCCAGTGGAAATGCTGAGGACGAGACGGCAGCTGGCTTTATCCGGAAATCAGTCCTCGAGGAAAACCACTTAATGAGCAACCTCAGACAACAAGGTCTTAAAAAACCATCAGTTCTTGAGCGATACCCTCCAGCATCAGTAGAGCTCGGGGCAGCAAAGTCCTGGATACCCTGGATGAAGAAAAAGGAGGCCATCACGGTCACTCAGACCACCCCTGCAAAGACCAATGGGTTATTCCATCCACCTGAGATGACCATGTCCCAAAAGCCGGGACAACCACTGCGCATCCGAGTGACACCAGATCACGAGAACAGCACTGCTACCCTAGAGATCACCAGCCCTCGAGCTGAGGATTTCTTCTCCAGCACCACTATCATCCCAACTCTCGGCCTCCAGAAACCTCGCATTACAATTGTCCCTAAGCCCACGACCGTCAAGAGCAAAGCCCATGAAGTGATGAGAAGTCTTGATCGAGCCAAATCTCCAGTCACAATAACCACCATCTCCAGGGCCAAGAGCCTAGACAGGACCAACAGCTGCAACTCCGACAGCCTTCAGTCCCCGGTGTCCATCATCACAGTCAGCAGGACTCCTGTGTCTGAAGCATGTGCTTCACTTGAGCCTCACAACATCACCACAGGTCGTACGGTGATCAAGGTGACACCAGAGAAGCAGCCTGGGCCAGCAACTTACAGGAAATATAACGGCAAGAGCAATATCATCACAACAGAGGACAACAAGATCCACATCCACCTGGGTTCACAGTTTAAGAGGCCCTCTGAGGGCTGTAGTAGTCCAGTGTCCACGTTCTGTCTAGGCTCAGAAAGCAGCAAGGAAATGCCGACGGGGACGGTTCTCCGGTCCCCACGTCAACCCTCAACGGGGAAGACGACTCAGAGCAAAATGACGAGCAGCATAACAATCACACCCATCACTTCTGCATCCTCCCGGCCAACACAGTCAGTGGTGAGCGCTTTGGAGATCATTTCATTTCATCTGAAGATGTTGTGACTCCACATACATACAGGCATAGATTTCACAATATACCGTGTCTGAACCGTGTCTGATCTCTTACATTGGTGGTGTGCATTCCCTAGCTAGTCTGTCCAGGTATAACTTATAAACAAATGACCTCACTGGTATGAACCAACTCTGGAATGATCTGATGTTAGGTCCCACTTCCCACAGAAGTCTTTCTCAGGCTGCCATATGGACAGAGACAGATTCAAGAACTGACGAATTCATGCCTTTTAACCAGAACAGACCAGGAGCCTCGTGTAAACTCACATAACATTACCCGAACTAATATTTAATATCCAAAAGGGCCATCCCTAGTAACCCCTTACACACTCCTGTTAGTGGACCATGTAAGTCAGGACTGTCAGTAACGTGAACATTCCAGTCACTTAAACAGAAACTCGATGGTAGGGAACCCTTTATCATAGTGGTGTGGTTAGTACTGTGCTCTCACAGCAAGAAGGTTCTGGATTTGAGCTGGTTGTCAGGGAGTTTGCATGTTTCACCACTTTCCTCCCCCAATATGACGTAGAAGTTCGATGAATTGGCGTTGTAGTCTTTATACACAGAAATCATGGAACAGCACCATAACAAAGATCCTTCTCTCCTATGGCTTTGTAACATTACATAAGGAAAGTCTCAACCATTACTTTTTTTTCTTTTCCAGCCCGGTTCTGATGTGCAGCCAGCTCGGAGCGCTGCCACACGGATCCCTATGTCAAAAGGTATGAAACCAAGCAGCAAGGCGGTTCTGGGCGTATCAACAGTGACAAGACTAGAGTCACGGGCCGAGGGCCAGTCAATGAAAATCGAGGTGAGAAAGACGACAGTATGCGGCTCTGCCTCCGCAGCAGGAGGCAAGGCCTGAAGGCTTAACCCGCCCCTGTGGCGAGGACTCAATGTGAACGTCTCATGATCACAGAATCTGCTGCCAGTTATGAATTATAGGTCACACAAACAGGACTCTGGGTGTGATGTCACATCTCAGCTTTCCACCTTCAGTTTGCATTCATACAAAGAATTCTACATATTTTATTTGATTTTAAGGCAGGTTTTGAAGGTTTTATGTTATTTTTCATTTCCATGTTTTCCATGAAGCAGCTCTGTGCATGTCTCTTTTGCATTTGAGGGCATTTTGATTAACTTTATCTCTGTGATATTTCACAGTAGTTCCAGACTTCCTCATTGCATGTGTTAATTTCACCACCACTTTTGGGCGTCTCCAGTCACTGAAACACTGTGAATTGTTTGTGACAGAATTGTCATCATTTGTGAGAAGAACCAAAATAAAAACTATTTATCTCTGAAACAATAATGCCAAGTTTCTGTTTGTGATTTTTGGTCTATTCAGCATTTCATAGCAGACACACTGAGCATCTAGCTCCGTCTAATGGAGAGGTACAAAAATACTACATGAAAAAACGATTCCTCAAAAATGTAAAATAGCGGCTTAACTCATCTTCTCACTGATATCTGAATCAATGAACCACAGTTATCTGCAGGCGTTTGTCTTTTCTAAAAGGAAACTAGAGACCAAAATGAAGGATCTGATCTGCTGCCTTAATTAGCTTCTAATAATGATGCTGAGAAGGTGGGAAATACTGCTGATGGAAGGAAACAAGGGGGTGTTAAATAATGGAGTGACGACTGAGAGATGGTAATGAACAAGAGAATAAATCGCTGATTCATAAGAAGCTGAGGGTTTTTGTTTCAGCTGCATCGTTTCGACTCCCCTGAGGCTAAAGCACCGATGGATCAAATGTTCCTCCTGGGAACAGCATCAGAGGCTGAGCAGGATTATTAAAATCACATAGAATTTCCTTCTTGTTCTCAGTCATGCTTTAACTCAGACGCCAGGAGCCTCACACTCCTGCAGCAGCTCAAGTTTGGCAACAGCTTTGAAAAGATGGATGAACATGATATCATCATGATATGAGACTCCAAAAATATGACAAAAATATTCAGTCAAAAGTTAAATAAAATGAAAGAAATCCTGGTGGGTTGGTACATTTGAAAGTTAAGGGTGGGATTAAATTTGATAGTTGAACCACTCAAACCATAGTAAGTGGGATTTAGGGTTCAAGGTTGAACCCCGTCCTGTTCTGCAGACAGCAGTGAAGTCTACTTGGTTGGTGGAGTCAAACCTGAGCTCAAACCAGAGAGAAAGGAAAGGAAGAGTGAAGAATCGACTTAAATCCATCCAGAGAACACAAACACCATTAAAATGTGAGGTCATGTTCCTCTGAGTCTCAGTCAGAACATGTTGATAAGGTAATAATATGTCAGGACGGGGATCTTTGAGCTTTTTGGTTTTTAGTGGAGTCTTCTATCCCCACTGGACAAAAATAAATAAATATCCTACTGTGATGCCATTTTTAGATCTTCTAAATCTGAATTTCAAACATAAATTTGAATTATTATGGCATAGAGGTATTAAGTATTATTTCAAGCCTGTGTTTTGTTTAAGTTAATGTTTGTTCTAGTTAATGCACACTATGTTGTACTTATGTACATAATATACAGACAAGAGGAATGTGTTTAAAAGACTTAATCACATGTTTAAAATATAAAAATATAGCTGTTCAAATTGAGTACTGGATCGTTATGTCATCTGTAGGGTATTATAAACTATCGAAACAGTGTACATGTCCTCTAAATATCCACTAAGTGACATTATCGTTCTTGGATCGTTGAATTAAGATTTTTCCGACAGGCTCTTAAGGCATCAGATTTAGATACATTAATGACGTCATCGCGCCGTACGTTCATTTCCGTTCATGTTGTTTGTAAACTTCCTAGTGGAGCTAGCGTTTAGCTAGCCGTTTGGGCATTTAAGTAATGAATTAGATCACCAAATAACCAAAAAAGAAATGACAGCGTAATTTAAATCAGTAGCCGTCATATGTCAGCACCGGTGGGACGTTATATCTGCTCTGTGTCAAGCTTTAGTGACAGCGGGGAGCTAGACGTCTAACTACATCAGGCAGCAATCATGATGGCGACTAGCTACAACGCCAAAGACGAGGACGGACATATCACCGTGTCCGGGCCTGGTAGCGGGACTCTGCGGAGCAAGAAGCCGGAAAACACGGCCTTTAAACAACAGAGACTCCCCGCTTGGCAACCTATCCTCACCGCGGGCACCGTCCTCCCCGCCTTCTTCATCATCGGACTCATCTTCATCCCCATCGGCATCGGCCTGTACGTGACGTCCAACAACATCAAGGAGTTTGAGGTAATAACGCCTGGATTAAGCGGGTAATAGTTACTCTTCACAATGACAGACAATAGAATAAAATGCTAAAATTTCAGTGCCAGTTTAACGTGTGGCTAAATAAACTGGTGACATCCCCAGGTGTGCGGTCACACCTGCAGGAACCAGGAAGTACATTTAGAGGCAATATTTTTAAATTAAAATCTACTGTTTATCAGCTGTTTGCAATAGTTTAAATAGATCAATACAACAGATGTTAAAGTGATTTTCCCAAATCTAAACCATGCTGATGGCAGTATGACCCACCATAATCCTGTTTGTGTATTTGTCCTTGTTCCTCTTTGAACCAGTTCACACTGGACATCATGATACGTCCTCTCTTCCCTGCTCCATATCAGTAAAGTTTTCTTGTTTCCAGGTTGATTATACTGGTGTTGACATGTCCAGTCCCTGCTTCAACTGCTCCCAGAACCTCAACTGGAACAGCACAAGGCCTTGTAACTGCTCGATCCCTTTCTACCTGGAGCAGCCGTACGAAGTGAGATGACACATTTAACACTCCAGAGTACTTTCTTGATATAATCATACAGCCAGTTTAAGTCTCTTATACTTTTAATCAACAGAGCAGCGTCTTCATGTATTACGGCCTCTCCAACTTCTACCAGAATCACCGTCGCTACGTCAAATCAAGAGACGACAGCCAGCTGAACGGAGACCTGGAATCCCTCATGGTATCACTGCTTAAGCTTCAGACTTTAAACAGCATCAGATCTGAGTCACTTCAGCCTGGTGACGTGAACGTAGCCTAACAAACACAAAACACCATTAGCAAACATTTAGTTTGACAAATAAAAGAATCAAACAAACACTTATTACTAAAACATCATGCTTCAGAAAGGAATACAAAATGTCTGACAAACACAGAAGAATTCTGTGTCACACAGAATAATAAGCTGTGAATAGAATAATAAATCACACTTATTATTTCAACCACCTCTGTCAGTTTGGTTGATAGGTCCTGTCGTCTGCCGCTGCTTTTCATTGGTTGTCATGGAGTCTCGTCTTCATTACAGAAACCCAGTAAGGAGTGTGAGCCATACGCCTATCATGAAAACAAGCCAGTCGCACCATGTGGAGCCATCGCCAACAGCATGTTCAACGGTGGGCTGCTCTCCTGCTCTGACGATGATGATGATTGGAATAGTTGTTTCTAACCAACCGTCTGTCTTCTTGTTTCAGACACGTTGGAGCTGTTTTACAACGATCCCAACGGCACAAAGGTCCAGATTCCTCTGACCAACACAGGCATCGCCTGGTGGACCGACAAGCACGTCAAGTTCAGGAACCCTGAAGGAAACAACGGCAACCTGACGGCCGCTTTCCAAGGTAGCACAGGGTCGCTAACGCTTCTGCTTAAAGAAACAGTTCACCCAAAAATAAAAATTCAACCATCATCTCCTCCTGCTGATGGAAAGTCAGGGGAAGTTTCTGAGTCCTCAAACATCCCTGGAGCTTCTCAGTAAAACACCTGAAGGAGATGGAGACTAGTTAAAAACACCTGAAGAAGATGGAGACTAGTTAAAAACACCTGAAGAAGATGGAGACTAGTTTAAAACAGCTGAAGAAGATGGAGACTAGTTTAAAACAACTGAAGAAGAAGGAGACCAGTTTAAAACAGCTGACGAAGATGGAGACTAGTTTAAAACAACTGAAGAAGAAGGAGACCAGTTTAAAACAGCTGAAGAAGATGGAGACTATTTTAAAACAACTGAAGAAGAAGGAGACCAGTTTAAAAACACCTGAAGAAGATGGAGACTAGTTAAAAACACCTGAAGAAGATGGAGACTAGTTAAAAACACCTGAAGAAGATGGAGACTAGTTTAAAACAGCTGAAGAAGATGGAGACTAGTTTAAAAACACATGAAGAAGATGGAGACTAGTTTAAAAACACCCGAAGAAGACGGAGACTAGTTTAAAAACACCCGAAGAAGACGGAGACTGGTTTAAAAACACCTGAAGAAGACAACCTGTGATTCCATGACAACTATTTGATGTAATATTTAACATAGAATCTAAAATGTGTCGTCAGAGGTTGGAAATGAGGCTCCTTTCAGTTGATTGAACTATAACTGAGAAAACGTTTGTGTTGGTGTGAATTAATTAGCTCAAATTAGCTCATAGCATCAGACTCTGACTTCTTCACTGATCTTTTTCCTTCAGGAACAACGAAGCCGGTGAACTGGCGCCGTTCCGTCTACGAGCTGGATGCCACCACGGAGAACAACGGCTTCATCAACGAGGACTTCATCGTGTGGATGAGAACCGCCGCCCTCCCGACCTTCCGCAAACTGTACCGCATCATCAACAAGACGAGCAACATGGTTCCAACTCTGCCCCGAGGAAACTACACCCTGGAGGTGGTCTACAGTATCCTTCACTCAGACCGGTGCGGTCGCCCAACCTAAACTTGTTTTACTCCATGCAAACCGACTGGATCAGTAGATGTCAGGTGTAGCAGCAGAGAGTTAGCAGCATGTAGCTGGTTAGCAGGAGCTCAACTCCACAGGGTGGTGAGTCCCTGTGTCCGTTGTGATGTACTACACAAGTGTGACACCTGGAGGTAAGATGTGGTACAGCAGTCCGTTCTGGTGTAAACCTCATTATCAAAGCCGTTTGATAACTGATTTTAAACTGGTCCTACGCTGTTGGACACTTCTTTTGTTTTTATGATGCTGCAGTGATAAACATGAGACGGGAATAAATGATGGAGAATCACGTCTGCAGATCCTTTAAGTAAAAGTAACTGTAATCAGACTACAATACTGACATATAAGTAAATACATTCAAAGGCCAATAATTGGTTGCCACTTTCTGCAAATGGTTACCAGTAACAAGTACTGTCAGTCACATTTATAAAGTCTTAATTATTCAACATTTTATTGAAATAACTTGAAAATTTTGAAATAAGACCAAACTAAAAGTAAAAAGTAGAAGTTGTTGACCAGCTGTTTAATGTGTAAACAAACCGTTTCACCGTCTTTAACCAGTTGAAACCAGACTATCCTGTTCGCAGCTTCGAGGGCAGGAAGCGGATGATCCTCAGCACCATCTCCTGGATGGGGGGCAAGAACCCGTTCCTGGGCATCGCCTACATCACCGTGGGCTCCGTCTGCTTCTTCCTGGGCGTCGTCCTGTTCATCATCCACCACAAATGTGGTAACCGCAGCAACAGTGCTGACATTTCTGACTGAGACACCAGCTGCTCTCCAGCTCGCCTCTGCTGCAGCGAGCAGTGATCATGTGACACGTCTGTCCAGGTAAAGAAAATGAAACCCAACATTTTTAAAGTTCCTCGATGGTGGCTGATTAAAAACGTGCCGCCAGAGTCGACGTGTCACATGATCAACTGCCTTTAGAGTCAGAATTCCTGCTGGTCTGGAAAAGTTCATGAATCTGACAGAAACCAACACGGAGGATGTTTGTGAGGCTAAAATCTGCTGTAAGTTAAAGGAACAGTTCTTCATCCTCCTGCAGACGTGGATGAAACCCCACAGCTGTATGGAGTCACTTTATGTCTCCATCTTCTTCAGGTGTTTAGAACGCTGCAGCTGGTTTACTGTGAAGATCCACAGCTGATTCATGAACTTCACCTGACCACCACTCTCTGACCTGAATCTCTGCTCGTCTTCCTTGATGTTAAATTTGATCTGTTTGAGTTGTTAGAAGTATTTTAGGACATGAACAGACGGACGCTTTGTTGTATTTTATGAGCCAAATGGTCAGTTAAGAAAATAATCGGATGAATGATAACTGGCTGCAGGCTGAGCTGGTGCCCAATCATCGGTCCAGGAATAATCGTTTGAGTTTCCAGGCGTCCGTCGGGTCTCTGGTCTCCGTGCTGCTGCAGAGATGAGCTGGAGCGTCGTGACTTTACGTCGCTGCATGCCGGTTAGCAGAGATCATCGAGCAGCTCGAGGCGCTCGTCGTTGTGCCTCGTTTCATTTGTCAGCAAACTAAAAGCACTGAACAGGTTCCAGATGGAACTCTGAATGTTTATGGTTCTGGAGCGACACCGTTACATGTTTGATATTTCTGTTTCCAGAGTTTAAACATGGCTTTAGGATGCTTGTGTTTGCACGCTGTGCCTCAGAGGTTTGAGGCTAAAAAGGCATAAAGGTCACTGTGTAGAGAAGCTGTAAGTTCTAGATCTAATCCAGAAGAATATCCAATGACACGTCGTCGCTTCTTTGTTTACATGCAATAATATCAGTGCAGCAGAGTAACAGTAGAACTACATGCTAATGTTTGAATCCAATGCACAAAGGTAGTTTACACTCCTGCATGCTGAGATGTGCTGAGCTTAGATTTATTTATTTTAATACCTTTCTTCAAACCTGCAGTTATAAGAAGCACCAGAATTTTTTTATACTCATCTGTTTATTGTTGCTTTAAAGAATAAAAGTAAAGTGAAGCCGGTTTCTCTGATGACAGGTTTGTTCCTCCCTCCTTCAGCCTGATGTGTGTTTGTCTGACATCATGAATGAATCCAAGGGTGACCAGAGACCATTTATTCACATAAAATAGTTATTGAGACAGAAAACAAGAATCTATAATAATAAAAGTAGTACGATTTAAAAAAAATAAATAAAAATACATTAAAATATTTCTTAATGTTTTACTTTCAATAGCAAAAAATAAAACAAGAAACAAACAGTATCTAGTGAAATAAAAGATAAAATTATTTTAAATAATATATATATGAATAAAAATAGCTGACTAAATTGACTTATTGACAAATTCACATGAATAATCACATAAAGATTTGGAGGAGCCTCTGTATTTTATGTATATGATGTCATATCTGTCAACGATGATGCAATGATGGTGAGTATTAATATTAATCCAACAGGAAGCCTCAGACATCAGAAACACTTCTTCTAGTGATTTGTTGATTTGTCGCCTCCTGCTGTTGGATTAATGAAGAATCATTCAAACCACAGAGGAGCTTCAGTCTGTTTAAATAAATACAACTTTAAACACAGACAGAAGCCAAACTAAACACTGCAGACAGGCTTTGGAATGGTCAACAATAATTTAAAGATGATTTGAAATACTTAAAAACACTAATATGATCCTAATAGACCACATATTAAAGGGTCAGTTCACCTAAATGATTAACAACACATTTCCTGACTTGCCTCTGGTCTGGTTTTATACACAGTTTAGTTTCATTAGAGATCCGTCTGTTGATTTGCTTCAATTAGAAAATAATAGAGTGGAAGAGAATTTCATTTTATTCCTGTGGGTTCATGTTTTTACCAGTGGAATTAAAACATAACTAGAGGCAATAGGCAGTAAGTATCCTGTCATCTTCCTGCCTTTGAGGCCAGATGATGTGACGATGATCTAACTTATCTTATTACTGTATAACGTTAACATCAGCATGATAACATGCTCATAATAGCTATGCTAATGATGTTATCATTTTAATTTAGCATGTTAGCGTACAGACTAATTGGACAGAAGAGACGGTGGACCTGAACGTCTGAACCAAACCATGACTTTTAGGATGTTTCACTTGAAACCACCTCATGGTGGCGCCGGAGGAAAAGCAGCAACATGTCTGTAGTTTTACTGTCTGTCATTGTTTTCAGAGGAACTCTGAGACGTCTTTACTTTACTGAGATTTAAAGGGCCTTTAGAAAGTTTTCATGAGGTTTTCTCATGAAAACTGAACACCCAGTGGGAACACCCAGTCTCAGGTCCTGAATCCCTCAGTGACGCCTCCCTGAAGGATTCAGTAAACCAACACGAGTTGATCTAACCAGGTGATACTGTAGAGGGATGGGTGGGTCACTGTCTGCAGGTATGAAGGCTGCAGCTGACATCACCTGCTTCCAGCACTGAGCGGAGTCTCATGGAGCGAGGTTCACTCATCCCAATGGAGCGTCTCCAGGTTTTCTTAGTCTTCATCATCCTCATCGCCGCCCAGAGCATCACAAGCAGGTAAACTCACAGGTGGAGGTAGAAGAAGTTTAAAGACTGATCTGTAACTTTTTCACAGTAACATGTTTAAAAGTGCCTGATCTTTGTCATATATTTGCTTTGGTTGTATCTGAACCTCAAACACCAGGAACATCTGTGGGTCTTGGTGCTGAGTTTATGGAACTTTTTAAGTTCCTCCTTCAGATGAGGTTCTCCTCCAGCACCAAAGGAACCTCCACTGAAATCCATTGATTGGTTGAGCTTTTGAGAACTCAGACAAATGTCTGTCCAGTTGTGTAATGTTGCAGAAGTGATGTTGCTATAGCAACATAACCAGGATTTCTGGGAGAAAGGGTTAGCGTGTCGCACACAGGATACCTGACAGGTTTTCTCTCAGCTCTGAGCCTGTTGGTTCCTGCTGAAGTAGAGATTCTATAAACCTCAGCAAACGATCCGTCCGTTAGCTGTTACTGAAGGATTGGTGCAGATACTTTTGTGGTTTTTGTCCACTAAATGGAGGTGAATGGTTTTAGTTTGTGATGCTCAAACGTGGTTCTAGAACCATTATTACTCTGGTTCATTCACAGGTTTGTGTGTTTAACTGATGCTGGTTTGGTTTCTCAGTCATCAGACGTCCTACCTGCTGCTGACCCCCAAATCCCTCTGTCCTGGAGTCCAGACAACGTTATCCATCACCATCCTGACCGCGTCCACGGTCAACGTGTCTGCTTCCATTGTTCATGGCAGACAGACGGTGGCCTCCGACTCCACTGAGGTGGAAGGAGGTGAAAACTTCTGGTGTCATTAACAAAACGCTGTTGTCTGATTTAAACCGAAGGCTAATTAAACATTAATGTCAAACTCTGTTTCTGCAGGTTCGACCAAGCTGCTGACTTTGCCTCCTGTAAGTATGACGTTCATCATCATGCTGGAGACGAGGCTCTAAGGGCAACGATGGATAACATCAAATATTACACCTTTATGTTTAACCTGATGGTTAAAATGTTGCACCCTTGCAGATCCACGAGAGCGAGTCCAGCCACAAGCTCCCTTACAGGCTGGAGGTCAAAGGTCACACAGGTAGCATCAAGCTTTTCTCCAACTCAACACAGCTGAGCTTCAACCCCAAACGCCTCTCAACCTTCATCCAGACAGACAAACTGAACTATCGGCCCCAGCAGGAGGTGAAGATCCGGGTGTTGTCCATTGGGCCCAGTGGCAAACCCTACGAGAGCCCAGTGGACATCGTCATCAGGGTGAGCCTCCAAACGCAGATTAGATACTCTGAAGGATCAGTAATCAATCATAAATGAATAAATAATAATCAAAAAACACTTTCTCATGCATCTTAAAGTGGTTTAAAACTTTATCATGGAGCTGATTTCCTGCCAGAACCTGCTTCAGAAACAAACACAGAACATCTGACAAGTACAAAAAAAAAAAGTTCAGACAAAGACGAAATATGTCACGTGATGTTTGACGCCATCTTTCCGCCGAGCTGCGGTCGACATTTTCTCATCAATCAAATGATCTGATGCTGAGGTGATGACGTCATGTTTTGACCTTTGTGTCGGTTCCTCCCTCATGTAGAACCGTTATTTTCTGTCCATGTTCTCTGTGATCCAGGATCCGAGGGGGAACCTGCTCAGACAGTGGCTGGCTGTAGACAGCGTCCTCGGGGTCGTGTCCAGACAGTTTGAGCTGTCTGAAAACCCTCCTCTGGGTGAATGGACCGTCATCACCAAAGTTAATGTGAGCTACACCCACACAGGTCCCACCTCATGCTAATCCCACCAGTTTGCTGCAGGCAGTGTGGACACACTCAGTGATCCCCTCTGTGTTCATGTGAGATGATATTAGTCCCCATAGGGACCAGGTCATTGTAGTCAGACCACTTTATGACACTTGAGTCGACTGTAAAACGACCTCCAGGATCATCACGGCCTCCGGAACCTTTACAAACACCAACAAGAGACCATTCAGAGGATGTGAGGCTGTCCTAGTTAGACTGACAATAAGAAGAACCTCTCCTGACTCAAGTCCTCATGAGTTTTTACCATATTTAGTCATTTCTAGTCCAGTTTTAAAACATTTTAGTCTGATTGTATCAAAGAAAACCATCAGTATTTTAGTCTAGTTTAATAAAAGTGTTGACATTTGAGTCTTTTCTAAGACATCAGGTTATTATGAACATTTCAGACCAAACCAATATTCTGATCATTTTCCTCTGATTTCACTGATTCCACATCAGATTGATCTGATCATTTATGACTCCTCCCACCTTCTCCACTCTGCTCTGGGGTATTGGGTTTATCGATCTGAAGTTGTTCAGCTGCCCTACCTACCAGACGTGCCCCACAGAGGGCTTTTAGGGGGATTCTCCAAGCGAGTGTCGACATATGTTTGTGTAAATTCTCAGTCATCCAGGTCTTGGTAATCCTTGAAGGTTGATTTAGAAGCAACTGGACTTCTTTTCTTAGCTTGAAGACGTTTCACCTCTGATCAGAGAGGCTTCATCAGTGCTAAACTGTTGGTACGAGGTCAGGGTAGATGGGGTCAGGAGAATTTAAATATGCTGCCCACTTAAAAAAGACAGGTTTTAAATTGGGACTTTTAAAAATATTTTTCAGTATTAACAGCATAGAGCAGTAACAAAACAGATGAACAAACAAGAAGGCTTCAGAGTAAAATATGACTAAATCAACTTAAATAAAGGCCTGGTGCCTAAATAGAGGTCCTTGTCACTATTTACACAAATCAAATGACCCCCTTAAGCCTTTAATTTTCACTTCACACTAGAAAACAAAGCGTTAGCTGGACAAATAAAAGACGCATTTATTTTAAAGTTCATGCTGAGGGTGGCGCTAGAGATGAAACCTTTTATTCTCTGTTTGTTTTCCAGAGCGTCTCAACTGTGAAGCATTTTAACGTTTTCTATTACGGTACGTTTTCTCTCTCCTGTGCTGAACGTAGTTTTTAGATCTCTCATCTGTGGATTTATGTTTTTGTCTGATGTGTAAACATCCTGTTTTCCATAAAACACCATCATCAGTTCTGAAAAACACATGATTCTGAGATATAATTATAATTACAACTACTCTTCAGACAGAAATATGTTTGACAGATATATTTAATTTACTTCTCAGATTTTACATAATAAATATAATGAGCCCATGAAACACAACATGAATTGTCTTTAATTACACCTGTTACGTCCCGCAATATGTCTAGGAGATACAGGAAGTAACAAGGATAAGAAAACCCAGGAAAGCTAACCACGACAAGGATATTTATTTTTAAAGCGGTACAAACTGAATTACACCAAGACTGAAACTTGAATTAACACTCAAAGCAGTAAAGTCTAAACACAAGGGTTGAACCCAAAATCACACAGCGCTCCAGGCTGGCTCGTAGGTCTGAGACAGAGACTGGCTGCAGCTCTCCTGCTTCTTAAACTCCTCTGCTCAATCAGCTGATTTGGGAAACCTGCTGCACCTTCACTGCAGAGGAGGAGGACAGAACCTGCAAAGAGAGAGAGAGAAACCAGGACCAGGGTGCCAGCAGACACTCCTACACAGGACACATAACACCACAAACACTTTATAAACTTCTCAGATGATACAAAACAATTTACCAGTTTTAACATTAATCACGTGATTTATTACTGCTTGTATCATATTAATCCATTAATACGTGATAATATACTGGTAACAAGGACAAAACAAGTACTTTTACTTTGATACTTTAAATATATGTTACTGATAATACTCCTGTACTTTTACTTCCATTTGTTGTGTTTTTTTCAGTTCTGCCAAAGTTTGAAGTTTTAATCAACGTTCCTAAAATGATTCATCATGAAGACACTCTGTTGGGCTCCATTACAGCCAAGTGAGCTCCTGTGTTTCTACGTATTCAGTCCATTTACAGGACTTTCATTGATGTTTATGTGTTAATAATCCTTTATGATTTCTGTCTTTTCATCCTCAGGTACATGTACGGCAAACCTGTCCTGGGCCTCATGAACATAACGTTCCTCTATAGTTTCCATGGTGTTGAAGATGCGTTCGATGACTACCGAGAGGTGGAGGTCTGAGACTGATATGACTAAAATATATATTACCTTCTGAAGACTCACTAATTTACCATTTTGATATCGGTGTAACCTTTAACGATGTCACTGTTTGTTTAGATTGACGGCGAGGCAGACTTCCTGTTTGTTGTTCCTGACTATAAGATGGGGATGAGAAAAAGGTTTGCAGAGACGACCTCAGACAAATACAAGGATCAGGAGTTTGTGACGGTTGTGGTTCATGTGACTGAAGACCTGACAGGTAATCAGTCACCTCCAGCATTAGTTACCATGTAGAGACGTTTTAATTTAGTCTTAGTCCTGTGTCCGATTAGTTTGATCATGTTGTTCTGTGGAGTTTGTTGAGTATGTCTGATGTTGTGTTCTCATCTCTCAGGTCTCACATATAACCGCACAGCAAAGGTGTTTTTGACAAGGTCCAGGTACAAACTTTCCTTTGAGGATCATCCCCAGCTGTTACGACCGTCTCTGAGCTTCACTGCCAGCGTAAGCAAAGAATATCTGGTGTTGTTTTTTATTTGTGATGGAGTTTGAATCTCATCTAATTTGCTTCTCCTTTCCTTTTGTTATTGAGGATAATTTAGTTTCACAGTCATGTTACCAAGTATTTAGTCTCTGATGCATTAAAATCTGAAAGGATGCAGTGAACTGGATACTTTTTCACTGATAGTTTGTTATTCCACCGTCCAGCAGCACAAAGTCAGGATGAGACACAAAGCAGGAGGTCAACGCAAAAGTGAGCAAAAAGGCCAAAATAACAAACAAAACCATTTATCTTCACAACAAAATGTAACTGAACACGAACAGGAAGGAAGGTTAAAAGTTGTTCATGAAACAAAAGCAGGAGAAAACTGTTAAACAGAAATGGTTCAGCTGCACCTCCTGGTAACAATGACTGTTTACAGGCTGGTTCAAGGGCTGTTTGGCATAACTCAAACACCAGCAATGCTACCGCTAAGCTAACACATAAACAGACATACAAAGCAATAAATGGTAAAACAAATGTTCGCTGAGAGGCTGGAGGTTTAGCAGAATTAGCACAGCTGATAGCTTTACCCTTCAGAACAACCCAGAATCTACATAAACCCGATGTTCACCTGCATTTACATCATTAAAAAATACTTCAACCAAACAAAATCTAACACATTTTACTGGGGACTCAATCAAACGACCACCTGTAGGTCCAGAGAATCACTGCATTGAAAACCAGCCAACATCCCAGCTTCACTGAGTAAAATGTTTTTTATGGTTTTGTGTCAATGAGCTGAAGTTGATGAATGTTCTTTATAAATAACCAAACATGTTCCTACAATTATAAAAACGGCTCATTTTAATAAAAATATTTTAATGACTGATATTTTAATTCACTTTTTCTGAACACTACCAGGTGTCAGAAGTATAAAAAGTGTCATCAAGATCCAGAATGACTTTAATCCAAAGACAAAATTCTCATTAAACACTATAGATTTAACATACGACACAAAGGATTCTGTTTAAAGGCATGTTTTCTGTCACTTTCCTGGTTTTCCAGCTGAAAATATCTACATATAATGATGAGCCACCATCAGCAGAGGATCAGCTGAAAACCGTTCAGGTGACGGTGATGCAGGGGAAGATGAGTCTGTTGCCATGGATCCTGGACGAGGAGGAAGAAATGGGGCCTCGATCACATGTGTCAGAAACAGATCATCCCCATCTGGATGAGATGACGACTGACGAACTGGAGTTTCCTGTCCCTGCAGATGGAATTATACGCCTCCACATCAGGCTGTTGAATGACACTGAAATGCTCACTGTTGATGTAAGATGATGTCTTTAATCACTTTAACACCCAGTACTCTGACTGGGTAATGGGTGGGGGGGGTCTACTGGTCACTCCGTCCAGTAGGACCATCCATTTGATGGATGTGTGTTGGATACAATCTAAAGCAGAGGCAGGAAAATAAATGATGGTGAAAATGTGAAATTATCCACATAAAGAGTAAAGCTTCTTATGGTGTATAAATAAACTGCATTTAATCTAGAATTAACCACAAAACTTCCTTTATCATTCAGAAATTTACAGACATGTAAAATGAAACATTCAAATCAAATTTTATTTTCATCGTCACAGTTTTATTGATTGTTTTTGTTTGTTTATACAAAACAACAAAGTAAATTAATGTCTTCTGTAATTCACCATGAATATTACTATTACTACTATTTATAGTATCATCTGCATAGAAAAAGGAAAAAAGTCCGGATTTCAGGTTTTTGGAGCCAATCAAACTATTTTTGATTGATTGGTAACCAATGTGTGCTAATCAGCTGTTTTCTCTGGAGATCTTTGTTTCTCTCTTACTTTGGTCCCTGTTTTGTTTATTCACATGTAAAATTGGTTTTGTTGTGAGGAAGGAAATGCATTCATCACATATTTCAAGGATACAAACTATGTGAGAAAGATGTTTTCAACATATGGATATTAATCATGTCCACAGATAAACCGGAACTACGGTCAGCTGTAGAGTCCAAAAAGGTTTTCTCCCTGAAAACTGTGTCACATATTTCTGTGTTTTTTATTCATTTTCAGGCACATTTTGAGGACAGCCACAACACTCTACACCTCTACAGGATGTACACATCGCCCAGCCACGCCTACCTGCAGGTTCACAGCCCCTCCAGTCCTCTGCAGGTATGTGGAACATGGTTCAGTAAAACATGTGACTGTAAAAGGTTTGATCACAGTGTTCTCTTCCCTCAGGCTGGTTCACCTGTTCTGCTGCACATTGAGAAGAACCTTCCATTGACTGAGATTCACTACATAGTGAGTAACAGGAAGATGCCTGTTTATTTAATGTACTGCATTTATTTCATTTATGCTTGATCTGACGTTTCTCACACTGCTTTGGTTTGTCTGTTTGTTAGCAGGATAATTCAAAGGTAGAATTCCATGAAATAGGTAGAAGAGTTGGACATGAAGCAAGGAGTGGATCAGATAAAGGAAAATCCTTAGGATACTTCATTTTTTTCACTTCCTTTAGAATTTTGAGATCTTTTTTCAACATTTTAATTGATTATGCAGAAACAACTTGATGGATTTTCATGAAACTTGTTAGGTAAATGATTTTACTTTGGAATTTTAGCAGGGTTGGAAAAAATGTTAACAGGATGACTCAAAAAGTTCTCAACAGATTTTAATGAAATGTTTCCTAGAGGAAGGGCCTGGTCCAGGGAGGAATCCTTTAGAGTCTGGTGGGGATCCGGATCATCATCTGGATCTAGAATAACAAGATTCTATCTTCTAACTTCCTGGATAATGTCTACAATGATTGGACAAAAATGACATGATGACATCATCATAAGATCTAGAACACATCAGAGTCTGATCTGGATCCAGGTCATATTCTGGATCTGGTGATGCAGAATGTTTAAATTTATAGGGCTCACAGAAAATTCACTTCTGTGAGATAAATAATAATAATGATCCAGACTGACCTGAGATCAGATTGGAGCTGAAACTGTGCTGATTCAGTTAGGGGTCAGAGAAATCCATGAATGTAGATCTGAGTCTAAAACGTGTGTTTGTGTGTGAAGGTGAAGTCCAGAGGTCAGGTGGTCTCTGCTGGGAGGAGCTCTGGTGATCTAGCTCTGGTCCCAGAACCCAGCTGGGCTCCTGTGGCCTGCATCATCGTCTTCTGTGTCCATCCCAACGGAGAGATCATCAACGACGTGATACACCTGCCCGTCAGCCCAACCTTACAAAACCAGGTGAGTCCCGTTAAACCGTCTGTATCGTCTGAACCGGTCTGAACCGGTCTGACTGAATGCAGGAAGAAAATAACTCACTATGACTGACCAGCCTGTGATTGACAGGTGTCTCTGAGCTGGAGCCAGAGTAAGGTGAGCCCCGCAGACAAGGTCACCCTGAGGGTCACAGTGGAGGAGCCCGCCTCTCTGGTTGGGATCCTGGTGGTCGACAAGGCAACGCAGTGGGCGGGATCACACAATGACATCACCAAGGATGTGGTGAGAACACTAGAGTCATCGCTTTTTAACATCCTGAGTTACATGAACATACAGGAGACGTGGTAAACATGACACCTGTTAGCATCAGCGTGTTAGCATGGTCACCATTAGCATGTTAGAATCCTGAGGAAGGTGTCCTCAGATGAGCCTGCTCAAAATAAAACAATGCAAAACAGTTTTTATTCTGGAAGTTATTGTAAATTACATGACAGTATAAAATAATAAACCCATAATCTATTTGTTGTCCTTTGCCTACATGTCGACCTCATCACACCTTTAATGAGTAAAGTTTCCATAACTTTACAACATTATTCCAGTTATTGAAAAATCATTTTTGCTATTATGGGATGGAGAAACAGCTGTTTAACAGACTGTATTGTTTGTCTCCTGGAGCCTGACTTCAGTAAAAGACAGCAGTTCATCCTGAGACGTGTGAAACTGCCCCGGGTCGTCTCTGGTTTCATGTAACAGTAGCAGTCTGCCCACCACCTAAACCCTTATTGTTCCTGTTATAACATCCCTGCAGGTACTTTTATGAAATCCACCACCCCCCCCCACCCCAGTATCGGTTGTTTTATCCCAGCATCTCCGTCAGACTGGTTTCAAAGTAAACCTGTTCTCTTTGTTTCAGTTTGTTTTGTTGCTGCAACAAAAGCAGGATGTTGTGTTTCTTTCACAGGTGCTGAAGGAGATGTTGAACTACAGCGTTTCTAAAGCCGACGCCCATCAGGACGGGATGACAGTGGGAGACCCATACTCAGTGTTTAAGGTCAGCCTCCCCAGAGACACGTCACACCCCAGCATCACATCCCAGCATCACATCAGGGATGGGACAGGAAGAATCAGGATCTGGATAAAGGGACGGGATCCAGGATTTGTTTCTTACTGTCTTTGTCATTGTGAGGTGTTTTGAGACATTTTATGTAATTTCTCATGGCTCCTAATGAAAAACATCAGTCATATTTAGGGGGTTGTTATCTGTGAGGTTTGTGCAATTTTAATGGCTGTTACAGATCCAGTAACCTTGTGGTTACAGGGCTATGAGTCTGATGGACTTATGAACTCTACTGAGTTAAAAAAACAACAACCAGGGTCTTTAGAAACCCCTAAAAGCACTTTCTATTAGATTTTTTACTGGGAGATGCGTTTAGGGACATACCGACTTCCTCAGAGTTTTAGTGGAAAAGCTCCAGAATGACACCTGAGCTGATCCAGAGCGGTGCAGAAGTGGAATACATTCAGAACGTTGGTCCTTACTGTGCTGATTACTGATGATGGTTTCAACCTTGTCTTTGTGCAGGCCTGTGATCTGGTTCCGTTGACTGATGCCAGGTTACCCAGGACAGAACATCAGCTGCAGCCTGAATTCTGTAAGTTTCTAAAAACAAAGTTTCCTTTCAGTTATTTTTTTTCTGTTGTGTCTCTGTGATGCTAACATATGCTAACATGACTGGTACTCATCTTTAAAACAGCAGGGGGGGTGGTACATCAGACAGTCAGTCCACATATGGAGCAGCAGCAGGACCCACGAGATCACTTCCCAGAGACCTGGATCTGGATGGACACCAACACAGGGTGAAGCCTCTCACACATGATATCAAACTAAAACATGTCCATGAGAGAAACGTTCCCTTCCTTCTGATTTAACACATCACTGACAGTTAAAGCGTTGTATTATTATAATTTACACATCTGTCATCACAGCAGAAAAGTTTATTCATGCTAAGGAAATTTTAATTCTACTGTGGGCAAATAAAACGGTAACCAGACAGGCAGCAGACAGGATGTGATGTCAGACTTCAGATCTGGGTAAAAAGGATGCAGCCTGGGTGAAGCTACCCCGCCATGAGTCCATGTATCTGCAGACTGCATGTGTATGCAGATGACACCATTCTTTATTCAAACACTTTAAATATAAGGTTTAATTTCATTTCAAGTAAAAACCTCCTTTAGTGTCATCATCTGGTCTCCATGTGTCCTTCTGGAGTCTCCTAAAGGTCCTTCTGGAGTCTCCTAAAGGTCGTTCTGGAGTCTCCTAAAGGTCCTTAAGGTCCTTCTGGAGTCTCCTAAAGGTCCTTCTGGAGTAAAGGTCCTTCTGGAGTCTCCTAAAGGTCCTTCTAGAGTCTCCTAAAGGTCATTCTGGAGTCTCCTAAAGGTCCATCTGGAGTCTCCTAAAGGTCCTTCTGGACCTTTATGTGAAACCAACCCTGTAGAATGTTCAGACTCTTGTTCACTGATAGTGTGTCTACAACCCCAGACTGTCCTTTACCTCCAACACAAACACACTGATCTACACTGACATACAGGTTGGAGTTCTTCCTGCCTTCAGAGGTTCTCTGTCCTCTTCCTGGATCACCTCCAGAGGTTCTGATGTTTGACACAAACTTGATCTGTTTTCTGTCTGACTTTCATTCATGCATAGTCACAGAGGGTCAGAAGCTGCAGCCGTTTGAGTCTGTGTTTGAACCATGATATTAACAATCATGTTTATTCCTCTTTTGATGCAGTGATTCAGTATCGACAGAGATACCTCTGACTGTACCAGACAGCATCACGACCTGGGTCGCCACTGCCTTCGTCGTGTCTGAGAACCTGGGCCTGGGCCTCGTACAGACGCCTGAAGAGGTGTTTAAATCCCCTCAAAATAAAGCTGCACTTTTCCGTTCATCTCCATTCTCTGTCATTTGATGACAGTGTAGCTCATGTAGGAATTATATTAGCATTGCTTTTAGCTGTTAGCATTGTCTGTTTTCCTGTTGGTGAGGTTCTGATGCATGTTCCCATGTGATCTCCCTGCAGCTCATAGTGTTCCAGGATTTCTTCCTGTCCTTGAATCTTCCGGCCTACGTCATCCGGGGAGAGGAGCTGGTTCTGGAGGTCATCCTGTTCAACTACCTCCTGCAGGACCTGGAGGTCAGTCCCATCCTGGGCTGGATGATTGGCCACAAACACTGCTTTCTATCAGGATTTAATGTAAATGTAGATGCTGATAAACCAGTAAACGTATGGTGTTTACTGGTGTCTGTTGTTGGTCAGTGGATGGATTTATTTAGTTTTTTTCCTTCTCTAAATCTGTCTGCACAAATATTTATGGTTTATGCCAGAATTGGTAAAAAACATTTTTTAAATTAAATGCAGATCGATCTTGCAGCAGAAAAGTGTCATTTCTGTGACCTACACCAGCCCTCTTTGAAAGACTAGTCTGTTATGTTTTATTTGGAACTAATACCCATCTCACATCAAAGAGGGCGTTGATCCACCATGTGTGAAACACACAGACAAAACAAGACAGACAAGGACAAAAGGACAGGCAGTACAGAAAAGACATGCAGTAATGATAGTGGTTTATATTCCCAGCCAGCCCAGAACCTAAAGAGTCCCAAGAACAACCGAGCGGTGATGTTGGCCTGAAACACTGGCTCAGCAAGTGGATTTATTTCATCCAGCAGCAGGTTGACAAATAGTTTCACTGTGGACCAACAGTCGGTGTTGGATTACACCTGGGTGCGGTTCTCAGGGTTAGAGATTCTGATGTGGTGGTCTTTACATAAACTCTCTGAGGACAGATCCTCTTCAGTCTCTAATCCTTCTAAGAATGAAAGCATCTTAAAGGCCTCATAGACTTTGTGTCCTCGTCTTCCTCCCACCCTTAATGTGATCCGGGGGATTCCCTCCGTCTTTGTTTTCAGGTCATAGTGATTGTCGCACAGAGTGACTCATTCCAGTTCGTCTTCATGGACAGAGAGCTCCACATGCCCAGTTTTCGACGTGTGTTTGTGCAGAGTCAGAGCGGAGCGTCCGTCCTCATTCCCATCAGGCCGATGGTCCTCGGAGAAATCGGCATCTCTGTGGAAGCCAGGTCGTCAGTGGCGTCCGACCACGTCAGCACAACGGTGCTCGTCAAGGTGCAGTGAGGAAATCACTCATGGGAAGTCCGCACATATACAGATATTATGTCCACTGGTGGTTCAACACAGGAAGAGGATTGATTAACAATTACACTTTTATTACAACCTGCAGAAATAACAACACTGTCACCTTCCATCAATGCTTTATAACACACTGTGATACAGTCCTAAACAGTTTTCAGGTGAATATTACTCCTGTGGAAATCTAGAAACGAAGGTTAAACAGTTGTAATAATTTAAGATGTGTCTTCACTGGACAAATACTGTCCAACCCATCACAAACCTTCTTTACATTTATTTCATAACCTTTTGAATGATCCTGTTGACCAATAAACCAACCAACCAACCAACCAACCAACCAACCAACCAGACAACCAATAAACCAACCAACCAACCAGACAACCAACCAGACAACCAACCAACCAGACAATCAGCCAATCAACCAACCAGACAATCAACCAACCAACCTGCCCAACAACCAGCCAGACTAACAATAAAAAACAACCAAACTGCCATCCATCATCCATCCATCCATCCATCATCCATCCATCCATCCATCCATCCATCCATCATCCATCCATCATCCATCCATCCATCCATCATCTGTCAGACTTAAAACAAACGCTGTGTCTCCACTCAGTGACCTGACAATCGTCCCATTTCCAAGCCTCTGAGATTCACCTCGGTGATGTTTAAGGTGTTGGAGACAGGAAACTCTCTAACGGAACCGACCGTCTGCTGCTTCCTGTTTTTACTGCTGTCTCAGTTCCTCACTACGTCTGCTGTGTTTCTGCAGGCTGAAGGACTCCAGCAGTCGTTCTCCACCTCGCTGCTGCTGGAGCTCTCCCCCTCCCAGTGGAGCCTCTCCAGAGACGTGACGTTCACCTTCCCAGCAGACGTTGTGGAGGACAGCGAATGGGTTTCAGTGACGGCCATTGGTATGTAAACACTTACAGTCACAACCTGCCAGGTTACAGATTCAGGGTCAGATCAGCTGAGGTCTGAACACAGTAACGTACCTCCAACATCCTGTATAACTTTATGAGTAAACCTGTTCAAGTTCTCTTTGCTCCTTTTTGAATTTTTAAAATACCCTGAATCTGTTTTAATCTGGATGGACTACCAGCTGATTGTGGGACAGATCATCATGATCAAACATTAACTCTTATTTTGCTGCTGTCTTTTCATTCTTTAAAGGTTTTCACCTCAAAAACAGTAAAATGAATGAAATGAGAATGTTTTTATGTGCCGCTCCTCCAGCCTGATGATGGTTAAACACATCTCTTCTCCCTGCTGTCACTCATCGTGTCTGTGTTTCCATGGCGATGAAGGTGACATCCTCGGCCCGTCCATCAGAGGCCTGGACTCTCTGATCCAGTTGCCTCGTGGCTGCGGGGAACAGAACATGATCAACTTTGCCCCGAACATCTACGTCCTCCAGTATCTGAGTGCGATTGGACAGGCTGACCAGGACACCACAGACAGAGCCACGGCATACATGATCATTGGTAAACTGACTCCAGACCAGCTCTGCCTCAGTTTAAAGTTCACAGAAACAACAATGTTCTCTCAGAACATTCTCAGAATTTCTGGTGTCTTCCTCACCAGGTTATGAGCGAGAGCTGTTCTATCAGAGAGTAGATGGCTCCTTCAGTGCCTTCGGTGACCAGGACCCATCAGGAAGCACCTGGTACGTCACACATGTCGCCTCAAACATGGACACGACCCTCAGGAACGTCACTGACCAAAGATTCTCTGCAGGCTCACGGCGTTCGTGCTGAGGTGTTTCCTGCAGGCGCGGCCCTTCATCGACCTCGACCCCAACGTGCTGCACAGGACGGCGGCCTGGTTAGGATTCCAGCAGGGGGCTGATGGGAGTTTCATAGAGAACGGCAGAGTCATCCACTCTGAGCTCCAGGGAGGCCTGGACGGCCCCGTCTCCCTCACAGCCTATGTCCTCATCGCCCTGCTGGAAGACAACAACATCAGGGTGAGAGCCAAGAGATGAATCTGACTTCAGGAGTAAAACAGTAAAAATGTAATAAAAGAGCCAATAAAGTTTGATTTTAATCAGAGGTCTGAGAAAACATGAGAAGGAAAGCTGGACAAACTAATGATGACATGAGAGCCTCCTTTTCAGGCCCAAAGATGTTGCCTCCTGTTTATGATGTGATCTCATGAATGCTGCTGCCCTGTTCTGTGTCTGTCAGGCTCAGTATGGCAGCCAGGTGTCTGCTGCCCTGCTGTACCTGGAGACCCGTCTGGCTCTCGGCGTCTCCAGTAACTACAGCCTCAGCCTGCTGACTTATGCTCTGGCTCTGTCCGGCAGCTCCAGCGCTAACAACGCACTCAGCGAGCTGATTGGACGAGCCGAGAACAACGGTATGATGATGACAGATTTATCATGAAAATTCATTGTAATATTTGAAAGAATTAGATAAGATAAGATAAGATAAGATAAGATATCCCTTTATTAGTCCCACAGTGGGGAAATTTACAGTATTGCAGCAGCACAGTGTACAAAAAACACAGCAGGAGGAGGGGAAATAATATTTTAAAAAATACAATACAATAAAGGAGGGGGGTAAAGTGTCTCAAAAATATTTCACAGTACTATTACAAAAAGTGTCTCAGTATTTCACAAGTACTACAAATCGTTAGGTCTACTGGGAGCAGTGCTGATTGTATAGTCTAACAGCTGCAGGAAGGAAAGACTTGTGAAAGCGCTCCTTCACGCACTTTGGGTGAAGCAACCTGTCGCTGAAGGAGCTCTCCAGAGCTGTTACTCGGTCCCGCATCGGATGGGAGTGATTGTCCATTATGGATGACAGCTTAGTTGTCATCCTCCTTCCTCCCACCACCTCCACTGGGTCCAGGGGGCATCCCAGGACAGAGCTGGCCTTCCTTATCAGTTTGTCGAGTCTTTTCCTGTCCGACACTGAGATGCCGCTGCCCCAGCAGACCACACCATAAAAAATGGCTGATGCCACCTCGGTGTCGTAAAATGTCTTAAGGAGTGCTCCCTGCACTCCAAAGGACCTCAGTCTCCTGAGCAGGTAGAGTCTGCTCTGGCCTTTCCTGTAAAGTGCAGTGGTATTGTCTGTCCAGTCCAGTTTATTGTTCAGGTGAACACCCAGGTACTTATAAGATGTCACCATCTCAACGTCTGTTCCCTGAATGTTCACCGGGTCCGGGGGGGAGTGTGTGTGCCTGCGGAAATCAACCACCAGTTCCTTGGTTTTCACCGCGTTGATCTGGAGTTGGTTCCGCTGGCACCAGTCCACAAAGTCCTGCGTCAGTTCTCTGTATTCCCTGTCGTCCCCATCTGTGATGAGAAGATGGCAGAGTCATCAGAGAACTTCTGCAGGTGACAGGTGGGTGAGTTGTAGTGGAAGTCTGCAGTGTAGAGGGTGAAGAGGAACGGAGCCAGGACCGTTCCCTGTGGTGCCCCCGTACTGCAGACAACCATGTCGGACACACAGTCCCGTGACCTCACATACTGTGGATGGTTGGTGAGGTAGTCCAGTATCCAGCATGTGAGGTGGTGGTCCACACTGGTGTGCTCCAGCTTGTCCTTCAGAAGCTGAGGCTGTATTGTGTTGAAAGCACTGGAGAAGTCAAAGAACATGATTCTCACAGTGCTTCCCGGCTTCTCCAGGTGAGAGAGGGCTCGGTGTTGGAGTAAGATGACGGCGTCGTCCACCCCGATGCCAGGTTGGTAGGCAAACTGAAGCGGGTCCATCGCTGGGCTCACCAGGGGGCGGAGATGAACAAGGACCAGCCGCTCCAGGGTCTTCATCAGGTGGGATGTTAGAGCCACCGGCCTGTAGCTGTTGAGGTCCTTAGGGTGCGGAGTCTTGGGGACAGGTACCACGCAGGATGTTTTCCACATCTGTGGCACTCTCCCCAGCTTCAGGCTCAGGTTGAACATTTGTTCAGCTATCCCACACAGCTGGTCTGCGCAGGACTTCAGGAGCCTGGAGCTGATGCCGTCCGGACCCGCAGCCTTCCTCGCCTTCATCTTCCTGAGCTGATCTCTCACCTGGAGAGCTGTGAGGGACAGGGTGGAGCAGGGGGGCTGTGTGCTGAAGTTTGTGAATGGGGGGGATGATGGTGTTGAGCTGATGAGATGAGCAGTGGGGGGTGGCTGTGAGCTGAGTGTTGCAGGAAGGGAGGTGGAGGAGGGGGTGGGGGTGGGGCAGTGTCCTGGAGGTGCCAATGAAGGGGGTTGCAGCAGGCTTGGCTGGGCTGGGGGAGGGGCAGATGACTGATCAAACCTATTGAAAAATAAGTTCAGATCATTCACCCACTGTTGGTCCCCCACAGCCTGGGAGTTTGGTTCCTTGTGGCCAGAGATGTTTTTCAGGCCTTTCCAAACTCCACTGATGTTATTCTGCTGCAGCTGATCCTCCATCTTCCTCCTGAAGCTGTTCTTCCCCTCCCTGATCTTCCTCCTTAGCTCCTTCTGTACAGTCTTCAGCTCCTCTTTATTTCCTGACTTAAAGGCCCTCTTCTTCTCCTTGAGGAGAGCCTTTATGTCAGGATTAATCCATGGTTTATTGTTGGAAAAACACCGTACAGTCCTGGTGGGTACGGTGTTTTCCACACAAAAGTTAATGTAGAATTATGATCAGATTTTTTTTAGCTCTTAGAAAATTTTACGATTAGCACAAACATGTGAATATGTGTTACACTATCTGCTGTAACGTTAGCTAGGATCATTGGAGCGGATATCCCATAATACCGTTACCGTCAAACTACTACTATGGCTCATTTATGCTCATCGTTAAACATACATACCGATACAGACGCAGGCTTCCGTTCAAACATTTTTTTGTATTTGTGCACGTTTTCTAAAAGCTTACTGTAACGAACCAATCAGAGCAGTACCACTGGAAAGTGTTAGGGTAATGTAAAAACAAGTAAAGCAAGACATGACAAAGAAAACGTTTCTTCTGAGATAACTCTCCCTCCACATGTGGCCATGTTTTTTATGGTCTCACAGACCTCCGCGAGCACATCACTGCCTTTACTGCTTTTTATATCCTAAGTACACGATGACAGCATGTGACTCTTCACTGTCCTCTACTGGATGTATTAATGGCAACGAAATAGACACATTTATTTTCTATGCTAGAGGCTGTATAAATGAGCCTTAAGGTCGCTGACGACTGAAACCACCTGATACAAATGTCCTTTAACTATTGGCTCACCCAACATGTTAGCAACAAAAACTAAATATTTAAATGATTAATTTACTTGTTTTCTAAAAAAACTGTTTGTCTACATAAAAAAGAAAAACCACAGAACAACCAACCCTCTGTTTTAAATCCTGTTTTCTGATGTTGCCTGCGTCTCCTCTGCCGTTTCTTCGATGGTCCTCCGACGGTCCCCGGTGAGCAGACGGTGTGCCGGTGTGGTCGTCCCCAGAAGGCGGCCTGTCGGCGTCGTGGCAGCCTCGCTCTGCAGACATTGAGATGGTGTCGTACCTGCTGCTCTCTCAACACTCACTGGGTCTCATCTCAGAGAGCATCATCTCCGTGAAGTGGCTCAGCAAACAGCGTAACCACCTGGGAGGATACGGGAGCACTCAGGTGAGACGCTAGAATAAAAAAGAAACAGAAACAAACGAATACAGTCTCTGTTTAGAGGCACGAGCCTGTAGATGATCAATAATAACATTTATCATAATCTTACAAAAGGATTCTGTGAAAACTGCACCTTTTTTTTCTTCTCGTTTATAAGTAAGATGTCAGTTTAGGGATTCAGATGAAGGATGGAAATACAGACAATTTAATCTGCTTCTTCTGAAGCTGCTGTTAAAATACAGTGAAGAAACAAAAACTCTTGTCTACAAGACACAGATCCATGTGCAAAACTGCACTCATCAACATCTGTATACAGGAAACCAGCTGTTAATATCAAAATAAAAGCCCACAGATTCACAGAAATGCAGCGTTTGACTCTTGCCTCTCCTCTCAGGACACCATCGTGGCTCTGCAGGCCTTGTCCAGGCTTGCAGCTCATGTCGGGTCTCACAACCTCAACCTCACTGTCAGAGTGAACACTGACGCTTCATCCACCGTCGCCACCTTCGTCATCAACCAGGACAACTACCTGCTTCTCCAGAGCCAGCAGGTACTCTGACAAACACAGGCTGACCATCGCTAGCTAACGTACAGTTGATAAACTGGCTGTCATACCATTGCTAGTCAGATTTGAACCAATGACCATGTGGTGAAAGTTCGTTTTGTCTGGAAACACGTAATAGTTACCAAATCGTTGACTGAGCTGAGCTACATCAGCTGATGCTCAGGTGGAACACCTGAGGTCACCTGGAGGCTAAAATGAGTGTCCTGTTCTTTCAGATTGAACCAGAGGAGGAGCTGAACCTGCAGGTGACTGCAGAGGGTCATGGACTCGCTCTGTTCCAGGTAATGTTCCAGCCATCATTGGAGCTGATGTTGAGTACATTATATAAGTACTGTGAGAGCGCCTCCTGTACTACTGCGCCTCTAATTTAATCCTGATCTGGGATTTCTTCAGCTGAACGTGTTTTATAACGTCAGAGGCGAGGAGCTGATGAGGAAGCGGCGAGACACAGGCGAACACGAGGCCTTCAATCTGTTCATCGAGCTGTTTGACTCTGAACAAAACTCAGCACACCTGTACATCTGCACCAGGTGAGCAGCGAATCACAGAGCCTGTTTACACACAATAAAACATCAACAAATGTAAATAAACATTATAAATCTGCTGGAATGTTTCTGCAACATGTTTTAACTTCGTCATCTTTATAAAATAAATGTTTATATGTTATGTTCCTTCAAATAATAAAACACTTTTGTTAATTTCAAGATAATCAAAAATATATTTTTTAGCTTTATGAATAATTTATTACCAACTAAATGTTCAATAAAAAATAAAATACAGATCAAATCAAGAGAATCACTCAGCAGAACACACCTCCACCACAGGCAGGGAGGTATCACCTGAGAAAATGAATTATACTATACAATAAATACTATTTCTGTTTATTATTAATGAAGAAAATAGTTCATTAGCTTTTAGCTTAGCATGGAAACAAAAAAATCAAACTACCAGCTAGATTCATTTATCATATTTGTGTTTGTTTGTTATTTGCTACGGTGGCCTGTTAGTTACGCATCGATTCTGGTCACATGACCTGTGTCTGAGAATATATTTCATCTACATGGTTATACTTCATAAGAGGTTCACATTTCACTTTTCAGGGCATTTAAAAATTCCACAATGTTGAAGAAGATTAAAAGAAACTCTGGATCCTGATCTGGATCACATGTACACCAAAATGTAAATAAATAAACAAACAAACAAACATGGGGGATAACATGGCCTCTGACAACTCCATCCGATGAGGTATTGAAACATATACGCAAATAAAAATACAAATATTAATAGATATATTAAAAGAAAAGAAAATTAACAGTTTTTATAAAAACTTTTATAAAGTTTTTATAAAAACTTTGAAAAAAAAGTTTGTACACTACTAATAACTTTATTAAATGAAATAATAATTTAAACAAATATTTTACTTGAATAAACTTTGTTTCAAGATGATTTGTGACATTTGTGTCTACATAAATTAATAATACCTGATAAATGATTTCTTTTCTACTGCCTGCAGTCTGTCAGAGGGTCTGAGTCTGAACGCGACGGGCATGGCCATCGTGGAGGTGGGTCTGCTGAGCGGCTTCAGCCTGACGCCGGACGCCATCCAAACAGACGAGGTGGTAAAGAACGTGGAGACGCAGCTGGGCAAAGTCATCCTGTACCTGGACTCTGTAAGCCTCACTGAAACTCACTGAATGCAGACGGACGTTTGTGTGTCTGAAGGTAAGATGTGTTTCCAGGTGACGACGGAGGAGATGTGTCTGCTGATTCCTCTGGTGGTGGAGCAGAAGGTCGCCAAAGTCCAGGATACAAACGTCGTCGTCTACGATTTCTATGAACCACGTAAGAGTGAAATGTAACAGTCTCAGAAATATTCACATCCTTTACTGAACCTCTGGGGTCTCTGTTTTCACATCTTTAATCCACCTTGATCAGGGACCTGATCAACCTTTCCATGTTTGATATCAACATTTACACAGTCTCCCCTCAGGAGGACGAGGCTCCCATTTCTCCTCCGTTCTGGTTCTTAAATGGGTTTAAAGTCTGAGGCTGAAAGAATATTAGAATAAAATAGGAGATTAATGTAGAATAAATGTTATAATGTCATTTTAATTTTTTAGTAGAAGTGTTGTCTCTCATTCTACTTTCACCAAATATAAGAGATAAATAGGACTGAATGATGACGTCATGCTACATCCTGGTGTTAAAGTGTGCAAATGAAAAATGAGCAGATATTATATGAAACTAAACAATCCACACATGAGGAGGCAGATGACGAGCGTGTTGAGCTCTCTTCTCGGCGTCCTATAGGTCGCTGTTAGTCATGTATGATGTCATGAGAGGAAGGACGAGGAAGAGGAGGGTCTACAGATTCCAGCAACATTTAAACCACATTAATATTAACAGAAACATTAAAGACACCAGAGCGTCTTCAGACCTCAGACGGTTAATAAAGGTATTAAACAAAGTGGACTCATGCTGACCTTTGACCTTCCAGGACGGAGGACGGTGAGGACTTATAACTCCCTATGGAGGAGCAACGTGACCTCCAGCTTCTTCTGTGGTGAGGACGACAGCGAGTGCAAAGAAAACCTTCACAGCAGCACTGGTTCCCAGTGCAGCCAGAACGTCCTGCTGACCAGTTTACCAGCTGCTCTGCTCCTCGTCTTCATCGTCTTCAACGTCTAAGAAGGTCTGGCTGCTGCTTCACCTGTTTATACTCACTACTACAAACCGCTTCATCCTGTAGTCTGAACCCCCGTGTGGTCTCTGTTCATGGTCTGGTCTGAACGTAGATCCTCTGGTAGATCCAGAGCTTTGCCTTCAGACTCAGCTCCCTCTTCTTCCCATAACTTGGGGCAGCAACTCACCCCTAACCCAGAGGGAGCAATCAGTGTCCATCAGAGAACCATGACCCCAGATTTGGAGGTGCTGACTTTCACGCCTCATGCAAATGTCTCCAGTGCTGCCGAAGCTCACGGGCAGACTGGACCCTCCTCACCCCGACAGCACCTTGAGCTCCTGTCCATGAACCATAAACGGGATCGGAGACCCAGGGCGACCCCATCGGGGGCTTTTCATTTCATAATGATAAAACATCCAATAAGATTTCTCCCACATTATGTCTTTTGATCATAAAAAAGATTTGAAGGATTTCTGTAGTTCTGTGACATTAGAAGTCAATAAAGTGTTGATTGGTGCCAAAAATGAAAGTCTTATTTCTGTTGATGATCATCTTCTTCTTTTTTCAGGTACGTTTTAATGTTTGGCTGGAATGAAGCTGAGGCGACGCTCCAGAGAGAAAACATCTGGATTTATCCTGCAGACCCTGCTGGGTCCAGAATATCCTCCTGATCCACAGTCTGCACTTTATAATCTATCAGAAATGTTGTCTCCTAACTTAACCTAACCATAGTTTAAACTTCTGCTCTGTATCCGTATCTGTTCTGTTGTGATTATTGATTCTGGGATAAATAAGTAAAATTAGACTTGAGTTTAATTTTGTGCTACTTGATGTCACCAGATGAAGCTGTGTAAATACAGCCGCTCTATATGAATGCATCATGATATGGTTTGTTGCCATGGGAACCTACATGTTCAGCTGATGATGCAGGAATTTTTTTTTCCTTTTTTCAGGTAATATTAAATATATAAAGTTTATTCTATACACTTAAAGAATGATAAAGGTACAACGACTGTAAACAACTTGATTCATGATTTTATTGACTGAGATTAAAAATCTGTTTTGGAAGGCGTGGCCAAGGTAACATGATTCATAGGTGGGAGGAGGAGGAGGGCTGCTGCACCTCCCTGTGTGTAACAGGTCTAGTGATGCAGCCGATCACAGTCTGCAGATCCATCAGAAAAATTATCATTCTGATCAACAGCTGATGGGATGCAGGTGATGAAATAATCCATCATTAATGAGGAAAATATTGACGACATCACCTGCAGCAGAAACCAGAAGTGTGTCTCTGGGTGTTTTAACCTTTAACAGTCATCTGTGGTTGGTTCTGTTTCCCTTCTCCATCTACGCTCATCTGTAATCTGAGGTTTCTGAGACATCCTGCTCCTAAACAAAGAAGGACGCAGGACTTAAAACAAGACCA
Organism: Chaunax sp. Z400; assembly: GCA_037577475.1. NCBI lineage: Eukaryota > Metazoa > Chordata > Actinopteri > Lophiiformes > Chaunacidae > Chaunax > Chaunax sp. Z400. Next base: position 944,783 of record CM075202.1, read on the forward strand.
GTTTAAGTCTCTCCATGATCCCTGATGCGTCCTGATTTCCAGGTGGAGAACCAGCTGTGACAGAGGACAGAAGCAGTCCATCAGCTCTTCCTGTCCTGGTCTGAATAATGACACTGTGGACGTTAACCTCTGAGTCGCTCTGATCACACCGTGACGAAATGAAACACAAGCAGGAGCAGCACCTCCTATAAAGCTGAGCAATAAAGAAGGAATGCAGC